>MU389759.1:0-72694 GCA_022578765.1 Xylaria sp. FL0933
ATAATTTTTATAAAATTAAATATTTTAAAAAGTTTTTAAAAATTAAAATTAATATTTTATAATTTATAAACTATAATATTAAAGCTAAATATATAGTTAAA
Organism: Xylaria sp. FL0933; assembly: GCA_022578765.1. Lineage (NCBI taxonomy): Eukaryota > Fungi > Ascomycota > Sordariomycetes > Xylariales > Xylariaceae > Xylaria > Xylaria sp. FL0933. The sequence continues at coordinate 102 of MU389759.1, forward strand.
GTCGCCGACGTTAATTTTAAATATTTTTATTTTCTTTAAACCTTAAATTTTTAAAATATTAATAACCGCGTAAAAAACGTTTGCTTAATTAATTTTTATTAAAGGTTTTAAATTTTAAGTGATTAATTTAATCACTCAATAACTAATTTAGTCATTAATTAAATTATTCACTCAAGCTAGCTTTTTTTGATTAATTAATCACTTAAAAAAGCTTAAGTGATTAAATTAATCACTTAAAAAAAATAGCTAAGTGATTAAAAGTGATTAATTTTATTTTTAGTTAAACTAAAATAACTAAAAAAATAGGTAATAAATATGAAAAAGGCCACTAAAAATTTGAAAAAAAAATATATTTTATATAGAGCTAAAAAAACGTTATTTAATGGTATATTTTTCGATGTTTTTGGCCGAGTGGTTATTTTTTAAACTTTATTTAAACTTTAGCTTTTTTTTTATTAAAAAAAAACACTTTTTTTAAATAAAGTTTAAAAAATAACTAGTAGCTTAAGAAAATTAAAAAAATATCATTAAATAGCGTTTTTTTAGCTCTATATAAAATATATTTTTATTAATTTTTACTAGCTTTTTTCGTATTTATTATTTATTATTTTAATCATTTTAGTTTATTTAAAAAACTAAATTAATTATTTTTAATCACTTTTAGTTAAGGCTTTTAATTAAATTAATCACTTAAAAAAATGGATTTTTTAATTAAAACTAATTTAATCACTTAATTAGTTAATTTAGTTAAATTAATTCGATACCTTAATTTTTATTAAAAATTAAATTATTAAATATTAAAAAAACTTTTTAGTATTAATTTTTAAAATTATTAATTAATTAATAAAAATAAATTAAATATTAATATATTAATATATTTTTTAAAATAAAAAAAATATTAAATAAGCGTTAAAAAAAACGTTTATAAAATAAAAAAAATCTTATTATAAAAAATATATATAATTTAATTATTTAAAAAAACGCGTAAAATTAAATATAATCGTAAACATTAAAAAATTATAATAATAATAAATTAAGTATATTATACCCGCGATAATATAAATAATATAATAATATCGGTTATAATTTAAAAACTTATAAAATAAATATAAAAATAAATAATAAAATAAAATCCGATTAATTTTTAATTATATTAATTATATTTATAAAATTATTAATAATTAAATATAAAAGTTTATAAAAAATATTTTGCTTGTTTAAATGTTTTATTTATATATAAATTATATTATATAAAAAATATTTATTATTTTTAATTAAATTAATATATAAAAAATAACTTTAAAGCTTTTTTAAAAACTTTAATATTATTATAATATTATATTAATAATATTAAACAATAAATATTAAAAATATATATTAATATTAAAATAAAAAAATAAAACTAGTTTAAGTGATTTAATTTAAAGTTATAACTTAAATATAATAATTATTATAAAGTGTTATAACTTTAACTCATTTATTATATAAATTATATTATTAATTATATTATTAATTATATAATTATAATTTTATATATTTTACGGCACTTATATAAACAATGAGCTATAACTTTAAATAAAGCGTAAAAAAATCACTTAAAATGAATTTTTTAATATATTGTTTTTTATATATATAACGTGGTTTATAAGCGAGTAAATTATTTAAGTAAATAAATTAACTACGTTAAAATATTTTTATAAATAAAATTAATTATAAAAATATTTATTTTTTAAAATATTTTATTAAAATATAAATAATTATTTAAAGTTATATTAATAAAAACATATATTAAATTAGTTTACACTTTATATTTAACTTAGTTAAATATAAAGGCTTAATAACCCCACTTAAAAATATATATAGGGTTAAGTCTTGAGCTAACGTTTAAAATCCCGGAGAAGGTGTAAAAGTTGCTAAGTATTAGCAAGTCAGAACCTAACTCGGCGCGTTGTAATTTAGACGGTAAAGTGCCTTAAAAGTTTTCGGAATGCTGGTCTAGTGCCGATGAATGCACCTTACTCTATATTATCAGGTTAGACTTTATTTATTAGGGTTTTTAAATTTTAAGTGATTAATTTAATCACTTAATGACTAATTTAGTTATTAATTAAATTCTTTACTTAAGCTAGCCTTTTTTGACTAAATTAGTCACTTAAAAAGGCTTAGGTGACTAAATTAATTACTTAAAAAAAAAGGCTAGGTGATTAAAAGTGATTAATTTAATTATTAGTTTAACTAAAATGACTAAAAAAATAGGTAATAAATACGAAAAAGGCTAGTAAAAATCGGTAAAAATATTTTTTATATATATTGAAAAAAACGCTATTTAATGGTATATCCTTCGACTTTTTTGGCTTAGTGGTTATTTTTTAAAATTTATTTAAACTTTAGCTTTTTTTTTATTAAAAAAAAACAAGCTTTTTTTAAATAAAGTTTAAAAAATAATTAGTAGGTTTAAAAAATCCAAGAATATACTATTGAATAGCGTTTTTTTTAATATATATAAAAAGTATTTTTACCGATTTTTACTAGCCTTTTTTGTATTTATTACTTATTTTTTTAGTTATTTTAGTTAAATTAAAAATGATTAAATTAGTTTTAGTTTTAGTCTTAGTCACTCCTTTTAACTAAATTAATCACTTAAAAAAGTGGATTTTTTAACTAAGACTAATTTAGTTACTTAATTAGTTAATTTAGTCAGACTAATTCGACACCTTGTTATTTATTATATTAACGTGACCATTGGACTCAGAGTTTAGTGAACAGCCCAGGGAGAAATCAAAGAGAGGGACGTGAGCTAATATGTTTATCTACCTAATATAGTAATATCTTAGATAGGCATAGTACGTGGTATAATGTCTACTGCATCCAGGTAGCGGCCACATGTATACCCGCGTCCCGTAGGGTGTAAAGATGCAAGTAGACAAGGTTGGGGTTAGTATATTGACCTCTTTCAATAGTTCCATGAAGCTGGGACGACAGGGGATCGGCATCCCTTCCAACAATTACATGCAAATAATGCTTCTTCCTCTGGTCCCTATTTTCCAACCATAGTTAGACTGCTACTTCATCACCATTCCCGGGTACTGGGATGTATATACTAGGTAGATACATTATGTATATGTACTTCTCTCTGCTTGCATCTTAGTAATATGTGTTTGTTTATCTAGATGCAAACTTGGACATAAATCGCGCTGCTTACTGGATAGTAGAGAGATGTTTGTCACTAATTGCCATGCAGTCGGGGATATAGAGTGAGATCCGATTATAAACACAGAAGGTCTCATGCACATGTTACACAAAAAGGGAACAAGATGACAGGTCGAATCAGGTACTTCAGCTACAGCAAGATGGGTAAGATATACGTGCCGCGTGGAACAGCATTGTGCGCTAAAGAGACGATGCATTTCAATCAATAGAGCGATGCGCGGGCTGGTTTAGCACAAGGTTAGCTCTGGGAACTAAGGGACCTAACCTGGATTAGCTTATCCATGGGCAGGTATCAATCTTTACGTAGAAACAAATAGTGGTAGGTATCGTGGGCTTCACTCCACCGTGTACACGTGCCCATGCGGTTGTTGAAGAAACGCCGCTGTCTCTTCTTGGAGGACATGACTTACCTTGAATGGTGCGGCGTAAGACAGCAGCTTGTTTGCTTTTCGAGCCAAACAGATGATAAAAAGTCCTCTCCCTTTGCTAATAACAGACCTAGTCTAGTCTATCGTGGGGTAGTTGTTTACGAAGCATTGGATTGCAGCATGGGTATCCCTCTGGTTGCCGGCGTCACCCACTCATTAATCTATCGCGGCGCGGGCAGGACCCTTCTCTGTCCCGAGATAATGGACCAGCTAGAATGACTCGGGTGGTGGCGAGCGATGCACAACCCGTGTCATCGCAGTCCGCTACGCTGCACCTCCGGGAGGCGAGGAAGCGAACCCAATCGCGGTAGCTAGCGTCGACGATCGTTCACCGTTCGGCGGTGGTTACATCTGCTCGTGGCCCGAATCGGCAATGGGCGTAATACCGTGCTTCGAACGATTTTCTCATTGGAGAAAGAGGGGTGTTTGGGGGGGGGCATTTGGTATCTACGGTACACAGATCCGGAACCACGATACCATCGAGCAAGGGTGTCATACCATGGCCCCCTCCCCTGCATCATGCATCCACTCTGCCACACAATATACTAACTACTTCTACAGATTTATGATTGCCGTTATACTCGGTTAGGTAGCATGTGCTGCAAGAGGAGTGGGTAGCGAGACCAGGTAGATGCAAAGCAGCGTAGTACGCAGATCAATGCAGCATAACATCAAATGTTCCATCCCGCGTCGTCGTCGCCGTCGCCGTCGTTCTTTAGTTCTACTTTCTCCTTCTCTCGTCTGTCCCTGAACTCCACCCCTCCGTAGTGCCTCGAGTAGGAAAACGACACCGCGAACAAGCAACTCAGGGTAGCACGACATGGTTGAGGGTCAGGGTCAACAACATCTCCCCCTCCTAGCCATCGCCGCTGGTGTCGTCGCACACCACGGGCTCTTCAGACATGGGGAGTGGCACTTGCACGGCCCGCACATTATCGCCGGCCATTTTGTCCTCGGCGCCGCCACGGCTTACTACCTGAGCTATCTCGACGATGCCCTCACTGGTGTCTTCGGTCGTTTAGCCGGCCTCGCTGTTGCGTATCTAGGCGGTTTATTCTCTAGCATGGCCATATACCGTCTCTACTTCCATCGCCTTTCCTCCTTCCACGGCCCTAAACTCGCTGCCATTACCAAACTCTGGCACGTGTGGCACGTCAGGGACTCGACCAATTTTCTCTTCCAGGAGAAGATACATAAAAAGTACGGTACTATAGTGCGAACAGGTGAGTAGTTTACTTCTGCTGGCATAAACACAGGCACTCTCGGTCCGTCATAACATCCATCAGACTAAGTGTTGTACAACCAACCTAGGGCCGAATGAGATTACATTATTTCATCCGGCTGCTTTCGAGCTGCTTGATGGTTTTGGCAATGAGACCACGCGAGACGTATGGTACGATATTGTTCGGCCTAGGACCTCTGCCGTTTTCACCCGTGACCGGCTTGAGCACAAGCTAGGTCGCAAATACTGGGCGCAGGGGTTGTCGAGTAAAGGTGAGTAATCCAGTCTCTCCTGTAGTGAGCTGAGCTGCGTCCATCATCCAACGTGGTACCGCCCGGGATGCGATATGTAGAGAACGCTTCTCTGCCCCATTTTCTGTTGCCACGGCTAACAAAGTCATACGGACAGCGAACAATGACTATTACCCTCGCATTATGAGTCTTGTTCGGGACCTCTCGCATTGCATCGGCACATTTGGAACGAACCCCGTAGACCTGGATCAAGTCATGTCCTGGTATTCATGGGATGTCATGGGAGAAGTACTCTTCGGCGAGGACTTCAACCTCACTAGGTCTCGAGTAACGCACCCCGGCATAGAACACAGGGATCGTGCTTTAGCTTTGGCGGGGCCTCTCGGGGACGCCATATGGATTGCACTCCTGGGTTTCCAGCTTATGCCGCCCGTTGGAAGAGTGAATGACTGGTACCGCATGATACAGTTCTGCGAAGACCATATGTTCTCACGTCTCAAGGTAAGTGTTGCTCGCATCGCTTCTAAATAAACACAGGGAAGCGATCGCGTCTGACAGAATCCCTGGCATAGCGAGGTGACAATGGCAGAACAGACATGGCCACATACTTCATCGAAGAATATGAAAACACAGCTGCAACCAAAACAAAAGAAGCCAGAGATCGCCATCTCAGCGGTACAGCGGTGACAGCCGTCGTCGCGGGAAGGTCAGTCTCAAACGGATGATGATCCCGTCTCACATCATCGGCTATCCCAGCCACTGCTACCTGACACTCATAATTACCGTCGTGGGGATCTGAATGCGGGGCAGTTGCTGACGTCCTCACCAGTGACACTACTCGCGCTGTGCTTATCGGTGTCTGGTGGTTTCTCTCAAAATTCCCAGAACACGCCCAAAGGATCCAGTCGGAGGTTGACAATGTCGACCCGCAGGACGCGAACACCCTGGCAGCGCTCCCGCATCTCAATGGCGTGATAAACGAAGCCCTTCGACTTGTTCCGCCTGTGATGACGGGATCAAATAGAATTACTGGCCCCAATGGGCTGTTGATCGATGATGTGTTGATTCCTCCCGGCGTGAAAGTCACGTGCCCGAAATACGTTCTTCACAGAAGTAAGTGTGCGCTCCATTTAGTACGCGTCGGCAACCGCGTCTAATACGTTGCCATCATTGCGTGGGCGTCGCTCTGACATGATCACAGTGGAATCGATGTGGGTGCAGCCGAATGAATTCATACCCGAACGTTGGTACTCGCGTCCGGAACTTATCCTTGACAAGCGAGCATATGCGCCGTTCTCCACAGGCGCCCGATACTGCTTGGGCAAGAGCATGGCCATGAACGCGCTTCGTCTTGTCGTAACGATCATACTCCAGGACTACGATGTTGGCTTTGCTCCCGGCTACGATGAAGAGACGATGTGGCGCGATATGAAAGATCAAGTCACTTGCCAGCCTGGGGCAGTCCATTGCATTTTCCGCGCGCGCAGGTTGGCGAAATGAGCCATGACTGCGGGTACTACTGCATCAAGGTAGGAGCGTGGTTTGATGGAAAGGAGTTGAGGAAGGACATATTGCTAGGATAGCGGCAAGAGGTTCATGGTATTAGATTACTGCCAGCTCGGGCGGTGTATCAGTGTCTGTTCGACGCCGCCTCCTCACATCTATCTTGTCTTTATCCTTGCTAGGTTTATTGGTAATCAGCCGAGTGAGCGATTCTCGGCAAGCCTTGCTTTTGGGAGGTATGAGTTCCAGCGCCAATGCCGAGGGATCAATGCAAACATTACGAAATATCAGGTGGAGGAGCGGCTTGTAATGAACGGCCCATCTCACTTTTACGATATACCATTATTATGAGGTAGTTTATTTCCGAAGCAATTGCCTGTTAGGATACAGTCGCGTGATGACTGGAATTGCACGTAGTTGTAGGCTTAATATTGAGCACTCCTGGCCCATAATTCATTCGCTAGGAAGATCACAGCCAGTCATATGATTGCTGAGATAAGTAATTATGATGAATAAAGACATCTCCTAGGTCTCCTGCAATATTCACTAATCTCGATATATACTGGCGTTTCATGGGGCTATTGAGGTAGTAAAGTGGTCTCTAGTATTGTGATGCCTTGATCTTGTCTCCGAGTCCTACCGCCAGCCGGAGCAAATTCTTTAGACCCTAGCCGGATATCCTCTCTAGGCCGAGATCTACATGTCGCAAGAGGATAAGAGCGAGAGAAACCTGCCTTTAGACTTAGGGTCAGAATTATACTCGAATTCTAGATTTAGGTTTCCCCCCTCACTCGTCTATTCTCAAGAACCCCGAAGGCATTTTATTCTAGTATAATGAAATATCCTCACTCGCTGGGGACTCGTTCGTGGCGCGACACCAGCGCGCTTCACACGAGTCTGGTGTTGTAGTTCTATGTACTAGTGAGCGAAAGATACTCGGCGGTTCTCATCTGAGCAACTACTAAAGCGTGCGCAGAAAATGCCTCTATAGTAGAGGCCACACCGGATATTGCCATATAACTTGAATCAAACCCAGTCGCCTGGACGGAAAGGCTGTATCCTGAAACGCCACCTCTAATGCAGTGATAGTATGTAACTTGACAATTGTACCTCGTCCTAGGGGAGAAAATGAACCCTGAAAGTTATAGCGTAGATCACCATGAAGATCATAAACGATTTATCAAGACGCAGAGTAGCAGATGCAGATGAGCTGGAATTCGAATCTGAGGATTCGTTCGATCCTGTCCCTGTACGGTTACCCGACGACAGCGGATTCGAGTTTGCGTCGGCTGCCTGGAAATTAGGCGCTTCACAATCACCCGTCATGTTACCCAACTTCATCTGGGAGGTGATTTCCTGCTCGTTCGAACCGCAGTTCGAATACTGGGCCATATGTATAGCGCTATTGGTTTGATCAAAGACGACTGCGAGAGAAGATGAGTCTTCCACTAGTAGTAGAACACTGGGGGCAGTTTTGAGTAACGAGCGATAAACTAACCATAAGCAGACCGCAACATCGTGTCACCCAGCAACGCAAAGTCATCGCTGGGACTAATTCCTAGATAACATTGTATGCCGAACGCAGTTTGTATCTCCCGAACTATCTCCTGGTAGGGGACGCGGATAGTAACGCCTGTGAAGGCGAAACTCAGCGTTCCGGACTGATTGTTGAACTGGCAGTCAACAGGGTAGAATCCGTCAGCATCAGTGGCGTCGGCACCGAAATCGGCAGCAATGGCGTTGGCTAGGCTTGTAGGGAGTAGAGTTAAAGTAGCACCGCTATCCAGGAAGACAGCCATAGATGTATTAGGGTATTGTTTTGTTTTCCCAGTCGGAGGGGTAATGCTCAGTGAATCCATATTGATCCAACTGTAGACGTATAGCTGTCAGCTGTTCATTCAAACTGTGATGAGGCTCGTGAGAGTTTTCAACCCTCACTCGCGACTGCGGAAAGCGCAGAGAATTTTAGGAGCTAAGGTGAAGCAGCACTCACTACCGCGGAACGCGATCGGGTCCTTGTATTATAGGTTGCGTCTGGAGAGCTCCGGAGAATTTAGACGTGTCTAGGCCGCCGAATATTATGACACCTTCCTGCTCACCCTTGCTGCCTAGAGCAAGACTGAACGCCTTTGTGTTTGTCGCTCCTTGGTCTGCCAGCTGGTCGACCATGTTCTTGTAGCGTATCGTCACATTTTCACCATAACCGATACCTAAAATGCCGGAAAATTCGTCTGCAGTGTCGATGGCGACTCCGAATTGAACGTCTTCTAAGCGAGTATCTGAAAACACAGTCAGGGACACGACCTTGATGCGAAGACTGATGCTGGGTTCACACCTGTGCCTGAGAGGCTGACAGTATCTGTCACATACTGAATATTGGCGCTCCCGATTCCGTATCGCAAAGTTTTGGTTACTGACAACTCAACGGCACTTGATGACAAAGACGGGTCATAGTGACCGACTGCACTGCAAAACCTCACGTCGGAAGTTCCCTCCAGATTTGTGCAGTTTGGATTTACCCAGAGCTCAAACGAACCCGTATCCAACTGGACGTAGACTGGTTGCGATGGCGTGCCGATACTTACTTTGTGTCAGTTAGCAGTACTCCGACTCGTGAGTCTAACAAGAACAAGCAACGGACATTTGGCATAATAAGCCACATCACCTCTTTTCGCCAGAGGCACAGCACTGAGGTCTCTTTTGTCTTCATAAACCTCAGCGAATACCTGCCGATTGGACGAATGAACAACCGGTAGCTTCACGTAGCGGTTACTACGTTGCTCGATAGATAAAGTATCGCCATAGGAGACTGTTATAGCGAGGCAGAGCAAGAAAAGAAGTCGAAATGGCATGCCTATGTCGACTCCGGCTGGAGCTCAGTTTTCGCACATATGAGAACCTCCAAGGATTCTCCACGCAAGCGTATAGTGGAAATAAAGACAGGCGAGTTACAAGCGCATATGGCGGGAATGGAATCCTTCTGTAACTTGGGCCAGAGTATATCCGAGGAAAGCTAGAAAGAATGGCAAAAAAAAAAAAAGAACATTAGTTTCAATATAAAGGGAACAAGCAGAGAAATATACTTTCAAAGTAATGGAAGAGAGACGGAAGATTGAGAGTGGGGAAGAGGCAGAGGAGGAAGTGCCGTCAGAAAATAGCACGATTGATATAAAGCAGAAAGCTAATGCGTCAGGATGTGGAAAGTGCCTCTGATGAGGCTGAACAGACGGGCTACCGTGTTCGTCACTTTCCAAGGCAATACCAAGACCCCAAGAAACTGACGTCGGCTTGGTTCTGGCGGCCCTATGCCTGATAGGGTGAAACAAGCAAGGCGAGGGCTGTAGAGACGCCTGGGCAAGAGGCCAAATGGCGAAGGGGGGAAACTAGTGCACGATATCGCATGGCATGTTATTTTGCGTAGTATGTTAGTGCTAGTAGACTGCTGGGTAGAAGATCAAACCATGTTGGTAATGATCCCATGCAGAAAACGGCCATGTTGCAGGAGACCCCCTTCGAAACACACTCACCGTCAGCCCCTGCTACAGTCTTGTGTTCTAAGGAGCGTGGTGTGTACTTGGTAGCGCGAGCTGATTCTGGCGCGAGACTGTGTTTCCGGCTCGGAGATGCCCAGACCATTAGACGACATGCCAAGTTCTAGGGGAGGGCCACGGAAGTCTTGGGCAGCTCATCGTCTTCTATCTCCTTCACCCATCGCATCATATATGACTAATTGAGGCGTAACTGAGCAGAAGTTAGTACTCAATGATAACATATACGGCGGGGACGAAGCAGGGCAGATTACGTACTATAGATTACCTCGCTAGGCACTTTTGCCTCCACTGAGTTTACACTCCTTAGTCTACACCACCTACTGTAAATTGGTACACGTGCGTATGGTACCCCTACTGTAGGCAGGTATTGGCAGGACGTACTAAGGAGGATTCAGACGGGAGAGGTCGACGGCCCAGAATGCAGGTTGTGGGTTGTATCTGTGAGCCATCTGTTTCATCAGGGTCGCATCACGTTTCAGGGGTGGCTCAGCTCAGCTATGTTAAGACTTGAGCCACACACATGGAATTGAGGCAGGGCCAGGAGCTCTCTGAAAAGCTACACTAAATACAGAGTAAGCTACTACCTACCTACCTAAAGGTTGCCTGAACAGGTAGGCACCTACCGGCCGGTCACTAAAGCCTCAGTTCTACACCACCTACATGTACCTAGGTAGATAACCGGCGTCTTTTTCCGGCTACACAGGCCCAAACACATTCGGCCCCAAAAGACTTTCGTTTATTTATTGGGGTTGGGACTTAATGATTTTACCGCACATCGTAGTCTGGCGTTAAAAGTTTTGCGGTGTTGCGGAATCGTCGGCAGGGCTCCCTCATCTCATTTTATTACTGTGCACCTCTCCACCGTAAGTCGCACCGGATTGTCGCTAGATTCGCATCTAACAACTGCACTCGACCAGCTTCTCGAATTGACTGTAACATATGAATAAGCGAATACTCAGTGCACTTATACCACTTTCAATTCTTAGGCAGCCACCGAGGAGTCACAGTCATGGAAGTGTGCCAGCTCAGGTTCATACTTAAAGTGTGCGCCTCTTGATAAAGACAGAATACAGAGTTTGTCTCATTCTGACTCAAAGCTTCAGGCTAGGAGATAGGCCTGCGTCAAGCATTTGCAAATTCTACGGGAACTCGGAACCCCACAACGACGACAGCTCATAAATACCGCTACTTGAGTCGCATGAGCTGGGTCAGAATGTCGCCCATACCACCAGTAGCATTGACGACATCACCATCGCAGTCACTGTCCCCGACAGCAACCGCGACAGCACCAGATACCACCACCATAGGAGAAACCTCGCCCCCGCTCTTCACCTTTGACCCGTCCGTCGCCAGCTTCAATGTCTCGCTAGGTGCATCCCTAGCCACGTCTCCGAAACTGCAGGGCGTATGCGTAGGTGCCTTCGTCTTCGACGACACGCATAGACTTCTGCTCGTCCAGCGTGCGCCGCACGACTCGTATCCGCTACGATGGGAGGTCCCAGGAGGCACTATTGATGCTGAAGATGAGACGCTCCTACACGGCCTGGTGCGCGAGCTGTGGGAGGAGACAGGTCTATGTGCTCGCTGCGTGGCCGGGCTGGTTGGGAAAGGCTACACTTTCCTGACGCGCCGCCCCTTGTGCGTCTGTAAATACTCCTTCGTCGTCGACGTTGAGGCTTTCGACGTGAAGCTTGACCCTAACGAGCATGCTGCCTTCTTGTGGGTTACCGAGGACGAGGCCAAGGCGAAGAGGTGCGGCGATATAGATCTCACATATACGACTAAGAATCAGGAAGAGGCCATTCTGGAGGCCTTCGAGACTAGGAGGCAGAAGACCGAGACTTGACAGTGCCGAATATCTATAATTCTGTGCGCTACCAGCGTAAAGACCCCGCCGCCGCCAGAACAGAAGCCTATCCAGCAGCAGCGCTACACTTTACTTAGACTTTGAGCAGCAATTCCAGCTCATTGGGTGTCTATCCTAGTTATGGGGAGAATCTGTTACGACTAGCTCTGGTCTAACCAGCTAAAGCAGTCTCCTATGTTATACAACTAGGTAAACTAGACAAGTTCGGTGCTTTGCTCTTCGTATTAAGGTAGAAGAAAGTTTGAATGGTCCACATATACCCTACAGATAGATATAGATATGGCCACTTCATCCACATGCATTCCTCAATTATACGCCTCCACTCGCAATACCTGCCTGCCTGGTTACCGTTTTCCGTCAGCCATTGTCAACCACGTGACAGAGCTGCGGGCCCCGCTTGTGACTTGTGACTTGTGACCTGTAACTGGCTACTAATTACTGGTTACTGGACAGGTAATGGTCAGAGCTCGTGAAAATATCGGCTAAAGTCCGAATCAGGAAAGGACCTTGTCCTCGGTCGGCTTGAGCTCGGGACTGCATTGTCAAATCAGACCACTGCAAATCCCTCGCTCATTCGACATCGAGCATACCAAGTATATCACTCCCCAACCTCCCTCGGTCGCCATCGACACCACAACACAGCGTCATCGCATTGCCGCCGCCGCCACCACCACCCCGACAAGCAATCCGACGTCGCCATGTTTCTCCAGCGATCCGCCGTCACTGTTGCTCGCCGAGCCGCCGTCGCTCCCATCGCCCGCCGTAGCTTCGCCGTCTCCGCCCTCCGACGTAAGAGCCCACTTCGCTTCCTGATACCCGACCAGACGATGACCATAATGATGATAACGACCAAGGGAGAGATCGATTTGCTAACTGACTCTATTTTCGGATCAACATAGGCAAAGTGAAGGATGTCGAGCCTCAAGCCAGCGTCGGCCAGAAAATGAAAGCTTTCGAAGGTACGGTGAAATACACCAAGGTCTCGAAATGTCGAGATGCCAGGGCAAGCGCGCACACACTCTCACACACACACACACACACACACACACACACACACACACACACACACACACACGGGGAGATGTATACGTATATGACCTACTTCTGTTGACGCTATTTGATTCCAAAACAGAGATCCGCTCTGAAGATGACCTCATCGGCCCTGGTGCCGCCCCCGGAACCGTCCCCACCGACCTCGACCAGGCTACCGGTCTCGAGCGTCTAGAGCTCCTAGGAAAGATGCAGGGCGTAGACATTTTCGACATGCGACCCCTCGACTCCTCAAGAAAAGGTGCGACACCCTTCTCGATCCCGCTACCACGACGGTACTGGAGCTCACGAGTTGGTTAGGAACCCTCGACAACCCTATCCCCGTCAAGTCGTTTGGCGACGAGCAGTACGCCGGTTGCACTGGCTCGCCCGCCGACTCGCACACTGTCACCTGGCTCGGTGTATGTCTTGCCTTCCCTCCCTTCATTCCCATTCTGGCCTGCCGAGCTGTGGCGCGCTATGAGAAAGGCTGCTGTATGCCTCTCGTCTCCTTTACGATACACTAACAGCGCGTTCTTCCTTTTCAAGATGTCCCGTGAGCGACCGATTGAGCGATGCCCCGAGTGCGGTAGCGTCTATAAGATGGAGTACATCGGCCCCCAGGATGACGGCCACGGCCACCACGACCACCATGGGCATGAAGAACCCAAGACCTTTGCCGATTTCGTCAAGCCCCAGTACTACTAAATGCGCGCATGGCCCGGGCCCTGGCAAGGGAGTCGTATGACGGCACACTACTCATGGAGGCACCAGGCGAAGGATGGAGGGAATAATCATAGCCTTCAGGCCTTGTATATTTGTGGGAAGAAGAGCTGTATAGAAATTTATTCACATGGTGTGTTTATTATTTGTGACACAGACATAAAGACTTATCTCGCGCCTCTTCAGGGCTAAGCTGCACGTTGCATCGCTATATTGCGTTTCAACCGCGCGAGGGGTCAAACCAGCGGGAGGCAGGCATCATACACTCACAAGCAGCCCTCCTGACTAGCCGTTTTGTGTAACTACGTTCCGAGCACCATGCAAGGTGGTGAAGCTATTTTCGTTCTTTGGGATTTGATACATTCGAGCTGGGCAGCGCCGGAAGCCTTGGCCACTAGCCACCGCGGATGTTCATTGGCACGGTCTCTCTGACGACGGACGCCACACTTTGATTTGGCGACTCCAGCGAGGGCGAAACATGACGAGGCTGTTTGCTGTTTACACCAAGGACAATCCGCCTTGCTTATTTTTTCCCGTCGTGATGCGGCGGGTGGAATAGACTACTTATCATTGTCCGGATCAGTACTTTATCCAGTCATGAAATTGACCATATAATTGTAACAGCTACACGAAGAGTATCTGTACTGCCCGGCAAGAATCTAGGTAGGCCGTATCTCGAGGATCCTTCTCCCTCTTGTGGCAGAGGGGCTGTGCATGCAGACGCAAGTCTACGGCGCTGCCTTACGACAGCTCCTCCTCGTCGTCAGAAATGCCTAGAGAGCAGTCTATAGCATGATGATGATAGCCCGCACTGCATGAGGCGAGGCTTTTGCAAGCAATCTATCCGCAGCCTCCGTGCCGCTTCAACTCAATTCGAAACTGTGGCACCTCGGGCGTCTCTAAGCGCGCCTCTACGTCGCGGGAGGCCACTCACTCACCAGGCTGACAGGAGCTGAAGCGTGCCATGTTTGCTGTATAGACTCTGCGTAAAAAATGTATCAGTGCGGATTACTGTCTTTGAATCGTGATAGAGCCTGGCTAGGTCAGTGGCGTGGAAGTGAATGTGTATTCTGAGGTGACGGGAAACATTGGCCCGATTATTATAGCAATGTGTTCAGATTTCAGCTTATGCTGCTTACTTCTCACGCTGCCGCCCTGCTTAGAGCATCATGGAGCAAGTAAGCAGCTTTGTAGACTATATATACTACATAATAGTGTAGGCCCCCAACGTCATCCATCGCGCCGTTGATGTCCACTCGTTACCTGTGCTTATACCTACGTAACTGTTATAACTACCACTGCAAAGTACATAGCATATCTATACACTACATTATGTAGTATAACTATGCATTGCAAGTACACGAGGCGGCGGCGTGGCGGCCTGTTACTGTATATCGTACTGCATGGTTTCGGATGAATCCTGCCGAGAAGAAGAGTAGTTCCCTCGGGGCACAATTGCCAACCGAACAGATGCTGCCGCCTAGGGATTGATTGCCTACCCTATACATAGGGAACGACAAGGGGGATCACAAAAAGAAAGTTCCCCGTCTCGTTACATACTAGGCTAGTGGAAGGCCGCCTATACATAATCGATCGCCCGTCATCCTCTACGGTCTCAGCTTTTTCCACGATAATGACATGTTTGCAAGCGCAGAGCCTAAGTTCGCTCACGCGCTGAATTTCTCAAGATGGAGTTCCCCCTTGGCCGTGGCCACACTATCGTCGAATGTCATGCAGCAATACAAATTCAATTCTTCCGAGGACTCTTCATTCCATAAGAGCTGGGCTGCAAAGCAAACCACTCCTTCTCAGTACTAGGAGAAGTGAAGTGTATGCGTGGATAGGAGTATATGTCTAATACCCCATACAGCAGATATTCACTGCCGTCATCATCGTTAAGGCCCATCCATGATGGCGAGTCATAATATCATCGTAATAAGCCGGCTAGGCAGGGCAGTGCCACCCAAGCATATTCTACTTTAGGAATAGGTAAGCTATACTCATTCTCCCTCGGCCACACCTAGTACAGGCTGTTTTGGTATTACCAGGTACAACTAGTATCTACGAGTGTAGCGTGATGTTGTGCCTTTTACTAATACCATCTATTACATATCGCCTATTGCGCTCTTCGTCTTCATAACAGTGTGTCTATTAATTAGATCTTACAAGAGCGCACGCTCCAATGGCACCGAAAGCTGTGAACCTGAAGTTCTGCAAGTGAGGCATCCCATCCAGCTTACATGTTCGCCTGAGGGGTTTCAGCTCGTCGTTCCCCGCGCAAAGCCTTCAATATTCTTGGTCTATTGATGCAGGAGGTGAGCGCGAAGGGGCCTCAGTGACATCGATAGTCCCGAGCCGAGGCTTGCAACCTCAATGTGCGCGCGTTGCAGATCGGTGTCATAAATAGTTTTTGGCATTATCGTAAGGTGTGGTTGTTGTTTGAGTAAGGAATAAGGAATAAAGAATAAGGGAGACGGAAAGGTACTACTCGGGTACGTAAGTTGGTGGAGAGTGATGGACACTAAGTGGTTGTACATGCTTAGTATGGAGAAGTACTGTGGATACACTACTAACATCATCTCAAATCCTCCTTGCACGCGCGCCAGTGGCCCACCTATCAAAAAGACCCGATGTGCCAGGACCCAGTAATCGAAGGTTTCTAGAAGCAATACTGTCCGGTAGCAGTGTTTGAGGTCTGCTAAGTAAGGTATGAGCCGGACGGCTGAGACGGCAAAGCCGACATGCAACCCTAATCCTTTCTTGGCAAGGTGGCCCCCAATCGTCAGGCCATGCCATCCTACCGAGGCGGTGATAGAAAAACTAGGGACACCTAACCGTACCTACTCATACCAGTAGGTGTCCCTAGTTTTTCTATCACCGCCTCGCCTACCTACGTAGTAGCTTGGTAGGTACAGTATCCATCCATCCATCCTTCCATTATTCTACCCACCCGTTCATCCTTTCTTTCCATTTTCATCCCTCGGGATGAAATTATACATATACCAACACGCCTCCTAGTGTATATACATGATATTTTCAATCACATAATACCTCAGGCTGCTCTTTACTAAGCTACTACATAGTATATAGGTATCGCTTGCGCCATAGATTGATATGTCCTACTATACGGCGTTTAAGGTAATGTAGTCCTGGGAATATCTCGGCATCAGAGGTACATATATAGTTGAAGTAGCTAGAACCCAAAAGGTTATAGTACCTACCTAGGTACATAGTAGTACCTAGTGGAGCATGAATGAATGGTATATAGGTATGTAGCTAGGTAGGTAGCTTCTTACTTAGAAGTCTCATCTAGTATATTGGTGGCAAAGACTTAACTAAACAAATGAAACATTTTCATTTTCCTCGGTAGGTAGTATAACTACCGATGCTATAGTCCATGGTATTGTAGGCATTGCTATACTACACTAGTATGATCCTTTTATTACTTACGCTATAGAGGTGGGTAAGTACTTGTTATAGATAAACCTAGTAGATGACAACTTTAGATAAATGGATTGCATTAGCCTTGGTATGCCTTGTTTGCTACGCATCTCTCTGGGTTCTACACTATACCAGCTCCTAGCGTAGCAAACAGCGTGAATGGGATAATTTGCATCATATATCATACTACTGACACCTGGGTACCTACTAGTAATAAGACATATACTGCCTAATTCGACGTGTCGGGTCGTTCCCGAGGTCATTCTGGTCACCTTCAGCTATCGACATACCGTACTTGGTACTGAGCAAACATTTTTGGCCAGGATAATGAGGAGGCACTTGGGTACGTGTCGATAGAGATCAATCGATTCAAGGTAAAATGACGGGGGTAGAGGTGCCGCAACGGTGTAACGCGCCTCCTTCGCAGTAAACGGTCTCCTTTAAGGTTACCCGCTAAATAGTACTGTACGCATATAATATTCGCAGTCGTGCCTTTGTTATAATGCATGGCTGCGGTGAATTGATGATGTGCAGAAGACATCGATTGGCGGACAGCCACCCGCTAGTCTCGATAGCATACCGTATACGGCAGTAATACTACCTAGGTACTCGTCCTGGGTACCCTACCCACCTTTCTCACCCCTGCATTCTCCATACTGTACCTGGGTATATGTAAGGTGGCACCCGCCTAGCGTGTGCTATTATTATTTCCTACAACCACCACCGCTCCCTCCCACTACTACTAAGTGCATAATAAGTGCGTGTACCTCACGCTACCTACTAGAGACGTAGGTAATCTACTAACCGCGGATATAGCATTGAACTCTTCCCACTACCCATGGAGCATCTCACATGGGCAGGCAACACACTCTTTCTCCTCCTACACTACGCTACTAATTATAGGTAAGATGCTTTACGCCGTACGTGACTTAGTACGCAGTCGGATATACTACTGCTAGCCAGGCTAGGGCTATAGCTTCCCCATCTAAGGAGCAATGTGACTAAGAATCCGAGTGATAATGATGAGAATAATATAAACATTTTAATTACGATTGGGATTATGACAACATCACTATGCTGTTGTTTCAACAGACCAAAAAAGCCTAGGTAGTCTACCTCGGTTTCCCATCTCATGTACGTTTCCAGTTTCCCTCCTCTTCTGGTTTCCTTCTCACCCTGCAGGCACAGGCATATCTCCTACTACCTACAGTGAGAGGTATGAGATAGTATACCGTGAACACCGTGAATACCTGATATACTCCATTTCTTCCTATTGTCTTGCGGTTCGTTGTCTAGAGCGCGCCGGTGCTGGCTTTGACTGATCCAAGGCACCACCTCCACTCATCCCACTATTACTCCAGGTTCCTTGGCTCTCTTGTTACTGTATACTACCCCGAACACACAATCTACACGAACCTGACTCAACATCGCGCATTGCATTCGCTCCGGTCTGGGCCACGCGGTCCCGATCTCATTACCAATCTAGTCAGAAGTCCAGATGAGACATGGAGGCGCACGCCCACTCTGCCTATCCTTCTGTCTCTAGGAAGTAGTAGTGTGAGGTAGCGTGCTGCGTCTATCCGACTCGACTCGATGTTCCCGTCGCCTATGTATGCCATGGTATGCGGAGAAACAAGACAGTAAAGAAGAGGAAGAAGAAGAAGAAGAAGAAGAACCAGAAGACGAAAAGGAAGAGACCAGGACACTACGAGCGCATCCTCGAGCAGAAGCAGAAAAACGCATGCTTTCGGACCCCGGCTCTTGGCTCGCTCTGGTACCTATTTGACGATTGACAGACCTCAGCCTCCTGCTGCAACTACACCACCCGCGGAGATCCTTCAGGCCTGCCTATACGCTCGCTACCTTTGCGCTCGCCTGTCTGCCAGGTACGTTGCATACAATCATACCTACTCATACCCTCGGGGAACACCTCAGCTCGCCAGTGCAGCACAGATAGAGACATCTGCCCACGCTAGGTCAGACCTTCTCTGTCAGCTCGACCCGTGGTGATTCGATGTCCTCGTATTGACTTGCCACTTTTGCGCCTACACGACCCGAACTGCCTACCCATCCATCCCGACCCTGCTTGTTACCCCTTTACTTTTCTTCTCCTATGAGCCTTGTTACCCATTCCCCGTTACTACGCTGCTTTTCTGTCTGTAACGTTCTTCCCGTCACGGCCAAAGTACCCAGTGCAGTCACCAGTCAACAACACCTTTACCTCAGGTATTCTTACCAGCCTAACATACCTGGTTGGGTACATGCTGCCTGCTGCCTGTACGTGTGTATTACCTGGTGCGCTTGACTTAGAAATCGAGGCCCCTCGTCTCTTTTGTGCTTCCTCAGTGAACACTACCAGCCCAACATTGAAAGGTGATAGGCTGAATGTCCTAATTGCGTAGCTATGCCGTAACATGGATGTTGCAGCAAAGCTGTACAGGGGATGCCATTGAAGCCAAGTATCCTTCCTCAGTCGAGAGGTATACTCCTCTTGTTCAACGCACGTCACCTACACTTTATATACTACCGTCCAGCTGAACCCCTAAAAGCACACCACCCATCCCGGCAGTCTATACCCTTTCGAGGCTACTGTTGCTAGTGACATACCTATCTAGGCAACCTATGAACCGTCGCTTTCCCAGTTTATACCTTTTCTCACCTCCGGTTCAGATGGTCTAGGGTCTTTCTCTTAGAGTGCTACTGACAGACAGTCCGCATCATATTGCATTGCACTGCATCCACATACGCACCGCGTTTCTTGCCCACCTCTCACCTCCCTCCCCCCTGTCTGATCATTGCCTGTTGACTTCCGCGCGCATCAGCGGGTACACCATGTCAGGTACTTTTAGCCTTGCGAGCTGACTTTACACAGATTGGTTACCTATCAGGAAATACACCTCGAACCTAAAAGGTAGCCACAACACTTCCCCTAGTCGAGAGTGGAAGCAACTGGTGAGTTCAGACTTTCTTCTTTCGATATTTGTTTGATTTCTATTTTGGCCCTCGACTTTTAATTTTTATCTTCAACTCTTTTTTATTTTTTATTCTTGTCTCCTTTTGGGTTCGCCCCTCGATTATTTGCATGGGATCCGATGCGTGCTGGGCTGCATGTCATGTCATGTCCTGTACATGTAGGTACCTACATATACCCACATATGCATGTACCTGCGGCTCAGTTCGCTTCGATATCCAGGTTACTATTTTGGTGACAGGCTCTCTTTCGCCTTACGCCGCGCTCGCTCTTCCAAGCTTGGCTTTGTTTCATTGCTTCAACTGTCGTTCTCGCTTCTAGATGCTCGGGTGAGAGTATTCAGTAATGCCGTACATCAGAATTACCGAGTGGGCCTTACCCAGTATCCCCATACACACTTGGGATCTGTATACCTTCTCAGCCTTTTCATGTGTCCCTTGGTGTCGCAGCGGCGTACTGTAGAATAAGTGCCTACTTATTACTATCACCTACATGTACCTGCATTGAGGCTTTCCTATTTTTTTACTTGATTATATTGCTGCGTTTCGCCTGACTGATAGGATACATGCTGCCTTTCTTACACTCTCCTCCATCTGTCCTTCTCACCAGCCGTGATCCACTCTTGTTCTCTTTTGTTTGCCGATTCGGTTTATTGTATGCCTGGGGCTGGCGTGGTGTGTGTAGCTGGTATCCCTCTCGCTCTTGTCGTTGGGATATCTGCAAGTTACATACAGGCCATCTACTCGCATCCTCGGGGCTGTTCAGTTATTGTCGTTGCAGCCTCCTCAGCAACCGCGCTAATATGTGTTATTCTTGTACCCAATAGCCACCAGCTGGTGCATCAATTCTATATCAATACCAGCTTTACCTGCCGCTGCCCCCTTTTCACACCGGGCACAGCTTGCCTACCTAACCAGGACCTTGCTTGCGAATCTATTAAACCACCCTGCTTTTACTGGTTTATATACGACCTGACCTAACCTGACCCGACCCGACCCATCTGGTGGACTTCCACTCCCCACAACCGCTGGACCGCTGAACCGATAAAACAACAATATCATAACCAGCCGAAGGACACACAGCCTTACTTACCCTATGTGCAGTCTTTACCTACATGTACCTGCCGACCTATCACATACCCATATCCTCTGCATCCTGTGGCCCCGCCGAGGCCATATATTCTTTCTTGCAGGTAAACTTCGGCACAATACGGCTCGCCTCGTGAACCATATCTGCGAGAGCTAGAAATCCTCGTTTGTATGTGTATCCACCCAATCTCATCTGCCGCCGGCCTCTCTGCCTCTGCCTCTGCCTCTGCCTCTGCCTATCTACCCTCCGTTTGTATTTGGAAATTGTCTATCTTTAGTCCTACAGTGTACGGATCTCTCAGTCCTTGCCCCCATCTGCCAGCACCCTCTTTCCCACTCGATTTGGCTGTCCCCCTTTGTCATTGGACTTCTTCCAAGTGTCCCCCTTAGCCTCCCCTCTATATATGATGACACTGCATGTCCACCCTGCCACCGTGATCCTGCTGTCGCGCGGCTGCTGGTAATACCACAGCCGATTGACTACACAATTACACCCACCCTACATCATTAACTGCATATCTTGTCTTTATTGGATATCTGACATGTGGGATCAATTAGCCACGGGCTGCTGCATCGACGCGCGCTTTGGTCTATATCCTTTGGACATGGAATCTGTACCTCCAAGTCAGATCTTCTTTCCTTGCTCATCCTTCCCCATCTCTCCAACCTAGGCGATCCATAAGCGCGAGACTGATGAAGCCTCCAGATACAACGCAATATACGCGGACCGCCTGATGATACAAGCCAGTGCCATGTCATCAAATATCGGTCCGATAGGACATACAGATTGGCCGACAATGGAGGCAGATTACTGGCAAACCACCAAGAAAGCACGGGACCGAGAGGATGCGACGCTTGCGCATGAGCACGCCGTGCGCCAAGACCAGCTGGATCAAAGCATCATGGAGCTGTACGACAGGAGATCGCACCTGGAAGTGGCCATGAAGGAGGTCGAAGCCAGTATCGAGTTTCGAAATGCAGAGAAGCAGCGTCTGTCCCACGAATTCGAGATGAGAAGAGCCGCCCTCCGAAGTCAGCGTCAAGACGAGGACGCCTCCCAGCAAAATTGGTTTGCTCGTGCTCGTGAGAATGCCCCTGCCAACAGGGACAGAACAATACTCGAAGGCAAGAGCGACGAATCGGCCCATAGCAGAATTCTCCCGAATCCTGCTGCCGGCTGGACTACTATTAATGGCTCATCGCTGCGACGTAGTAGTCGGGTGCAAGAGCAGCGGCAAGAAAAGCGGTCGGATCCGGGAAACCTGTTCGGTAGTGTCTTCCACAACCCTGTCGAGGAAGATGCGCCGTCTACTTCCCGTGCATTGCCTCTACGAAATCCGTCCATCCATCCACAACTGGACGGCTGTTCCACGTCTTTTCCCGCGGTGAATACTGAAGCCGCCAGACATACCCGAGGTGGTCATACCAAACCTAAACAAGAGCGACATAGCCTACCCGCATTTTCCCTGGGCAATGGTAAGTGAAGGCGGGAAATGTCTCGAACTACTGCTAACTATAACTTACAGAAATAGCCATCCAGTCCCCCGAGAGCAGTAGAGGATCTTCTCGGGGTCGCAAGTCACTACCAAGCGCCAGAGACCCTGCATCCGAGGCGAATAGTCCTGTATTCGAATCCGCTGTCGCAGACGACCGGGAAATAACTCGCGAATCCTTAGTCCTCAAGGACAATGGCTCTATTATCACGGAACCGCCCATGTTTGCCGGTGTACCACTTGAGAAAATTAATGAGAACCACCCTTTCTGGAATCCCGAATGGGAACCTCTCGAACAGACAGTCCAGGCAGCACTCGAAAAGTGGAAGGAAAGGCTCGAGAACCTCCGCAAGAAGCCTGATGCTGTGCGTCATACCATGTTCCTCGCTAACCGCCAAGTCAACCGAGGGCAGTCTGTACTCGACTTTATAAGGGATGGGTGCTTCCATCCTCTCCAGTTTGCGAATCGGGAGATGATGGACAAGTTCTATAAGACCTTCATCAATTACGATACGGTCTTCCGATTGGTCAACGTCCACGAGGAGCTCAAGAAGTTTGATTTAGGCGTGACGCCCCTTGAGTGGCTCCGACAACGCCTATATGAGATTGCTATGACACAGGGCGATAAATTTAGCCTGTCGAAGACCATACATGATCTCTATCATGACGCCAAACTCAAAGCACTGCGCGAGAAGCATGGATTTGGTAACATTGGCCGCCCTTCGGGCTATAAGGTCGGCGACAAGGGCAGAGAGAAAGGCACAGCTCCGCTCAAGCCTAAAAAAGAACCATCTGTCAAGTCTCCTGGGGCACAAAGCGAAGGCCAACGGCGCAGCCGACGGTCTATTGGCCAGGTTGATGCGGAGGACGAACCGCGACCGTCCACGGGCGTCCCGAGCAACGAATATCTTGAACCCATAACACCGCGCCTACAGAAGCGACCGCGTATAGATGCTACCGAGCCGAAGGTGAAACCAGGAGACAGCCTGGCTTCACAAGAGTCGGAAGCTCTCGAGGCCGACCTCGAATATGAAGGCTATAGTTCGCGAGACTCGTTTTCAAGCGGCCGCATCATGCACCTGGACTTCCGTGTGCATCAAATCAAGACTAGGGTTTTAACGACACGCCCAAACATCACGCAATACTGGACTTGGAGACCCGAGGACAACAGGTTCGAGCATCAAGTGCTCCGAGATGTGCGCCCAAACGTCACATGGGGCTACTATCGCGAGCCTGATAGGTTTAATTGTGGAGTGGAGGAGATCAAGGAGATCCGATATGCTTCGGACGGTCAGAAGATACTGGTGGCGAGAAGCGACGAAAAACATGGCGATATTCTCGTCTTCTTCAAGCGGGCGCGCACAAAGAAGAGGCTCCTCGCCTTCGCGAAGAAGAAGGGTATCAAGTTAGTTAAGTGTTCTTAGTAAGTGACGCGCCCGCTTGCCCTTTTTCTTGCTACGTATTTGCTGGACTCGAATGGAATTAACAAGCACGCAGTGTTCACCTCGAGGATGCGTGGAATGCCATGAATTCGAAGTTGATGTCAGACGATGAGTCCGAAGCCTAACTAAGGCTGCCGGCAAACTGGGCTATATTCTTTCTGGCCCGGCGATATCGACAGAAGTTGCTTCTGCCTTTTGCCGTATTCTCGACTCTCCTTCCCACTCACACATTTCTTTCCTTCTCTCTCTGTCTGTCCCATGTCCACCGGAGTTGGCGGCTTGCATGATTTTACAGAGATATCCCCTTCGACGGCAGTGAATGCCAGCGAAACATCTACACACGGACCTCGGAACGATAGACCTATGACGATGGCGTTTTGCGATATCCTGACTACGGCGTTCCGGAATGCATCTAAACTAATAATTCCGGACTAGGCTTGATTTGATGATTTGAAATAAAAAAAAGAGAAAGGGGAGAGAGATTATGCTTTTTTTGCGTTTAGGACCAACGCTTCAAAAACGGACAGAAGTGCACATAGGGGCGAGTTCTTGTATGATATTAGGACTACCAGGGAAGGGATTCCCCTGCCCAGTTCCTTGAGAGTCGTCCTCCCACATTTCTCCTTTTCTCTTTACTTTGCTTCAGTTGTTTTCGCCGGATTGATAATGACCCTTTTCCTGGCGAGTGTACATGGAGGATAGACGCGGGGTGTGGCAGCATGCGGTTCATTCCCAACGTTGACGGCCGAACTCCATCGACAGGGACTTTGTATAGAGTATAGACACAGAAGGGCGGTATATACCAGGGTAGCACCGCCCGGCTACCGCTCATGACGATGAGTATATACGCTTGAGGAATTTACAGAGAGTGGTCAGTAAATTTTGAAGGGTTCCGTTTTTTTTTTGGGTGATGGCTGTGTGTAGATCACCTTTTATGGTCACGAAGAAGAGAACATGGAGCATCGTCTCTCAGGTTGAATAATATTGACTGCAAACTTTCAATCGTAGTAGCAATCGCAATGTCCCTTGTACGACAGGCATTCTTCTTTTTTTCCCCTCCTGTTTTTGATGTGATATGTCTGCACGATAGTAAATACCATGATGCTATCGCTGAATACGATTTCTAAGTTACCTAAGTTACTTAAATAAAACCAGCTAAACCCATTGAGGGATTGGACTGCCAGCAACCCACTGTCACGTGCCCTGTCGTCTGTCAAGTCCTGCCCATCTCGCCCATTACCCAGTTGCGCGATCCACTCTGTAGGTCTCTATCTGTTTGTCGACCCACCCGGCGCCAGCAATTCTCTTTTGCGCCGACCGACGGACACCACAGGTAAACGAAGTTGGGAGATAGTATCTATTGAAAAGGGAAAGGATAAAGAAAGGAAACTCACGGTACCGGCACGAATACGGTGGTGATTTATGGTACTTCGAACAGACGGACGAACGAACGAACGAGCGAGCGAACATCGCATGCGATTACAGCCGCAGCCACGGTAGAAAGCGACGCTCAAGATGTTGTACGAACTGATTGGAATCGTAAGACTTGACTCTCCTCTTTCTCTTTTCTGTACTGCGGCCTGTTTTTCGCAATGGGAACGCGCGTGGTGAAGGTATTCAGGTTATTGATGATATAAGTGAACATGGACTTGAACATGGACATGGCGAGAAAGGAACAACGAAAGTAAGAAACTCCGGCTGACTCAACGTCCCTTCAATACTACAGGTTCGGCCCACAAGCCTCGCCGAGGTGCGCGAGATCGTCCTCGCAGCCGGCCAACTCGTCCTGCAGCAAAGGGGCGTCATCCGCGGCATACAGAACTGGGGCGAGTTCTCGCTCCCCAAGGCCACAAGCGTGCACCAGATGCGCCACACAACGGGGTACTACTTCGCCATGCGCTTCGACGCGAGCGTGGCCACGCAGGAGGACGTCCGCAAGATGTTGCGCCTCGACCCCCGCATGATCCGCCACTCGAGCGTCAAGCTCGGCGACGGCAAGCTCGGCACCATGAGTCGCATCGGCGGTGTCGATTGGAAGAAGGGCGGCGTCGAGTAAAATCGAGCCATTCCTCGATTTGTGTCTTATCGCTGTGGCGTCTCTCTGGCGAATAGGTGTCGTGGATACGGGAACTGAAAGGAGGGCATCGCTATAGAAGGGGCAAAAGCATAGAGTCAGGAAAGAAAAGAAAGAAGGGCGGAAGTGAAGAAAGAACAGAAATGGAAAAAGGGCGGAGAGAGAATGATGGGAAGTGAAGATCGGAAAGTACCAATCCATGCGTAACCATCCCATCTCGCAGGCGAACACAGGAGCAATTTGGCCGAATACCGAGTAAGGCCTTGGAGGAGGTCAGGGCATCCTACGATACGGCGGCATGCATCATAAGAGAAGATGACATGCTCGTCTAAGCATACATTACATCGTTCTGAATATTTCGACGTTATTTCAACGAGTTCAGGGCCTCTACGAGACAGGCACGCCCAAATGCTTCCTATCAACATTCAACAAGCCCGCTGTTTCTACTCGTCCACGATCTTCCATCGACCACACAGCCAGGACTTATCCGCACACACCCTGATCCCCTCTGGCTATTGACCCTGGGCTCAAACATGCTGTACATTACAATCAGAGCGAGCAGTTGATTTCGATACCAAGATTCCCTGTTGTGCTTCATGCTCCGAAGCCAACCAATCAGCTCACTTGAAAGCCGGAGAGAGCGTTTATTTCCAGATGGCTCCCTTGCCGGCATTCACTAAGTGGTACCTGGGGAAAGCATCGGAAATGGCCATCGTTGTACATATAGTGTACATATAGGTAGAATATATGTGTATATACAAAAAGAGGGGGATCACAGGCCTAGAGCTGAGGAATTCATGAATACAAGAAAATCATTTTACAAATAAATTCAGACTTATCATTACCTGACAACTAATCAACAATCGACCCGCTCGTGGGAAATAGAGGAAAAGATAATGAAAGGAATCATGAAATAGAGTGTGGTTACAGCATCTGAGCAGGACTACCTAGGTAGCTCTATATCTCCGACGTCTAGGCCGCTTCAGTGGGCTGTAGGTATACATAATGTTACGATTTGTGCCAAGTTCACTCAGGTAATCAAGCAGATACGTGTGCTCGTAGAGCCGTTTCTTTTCCCCCACCCCCTTCATCTCTTTTTAATAAAGCTCCATCTTGTTGCTTGCTTAGTGTTGGGCATTTCATCCCAGCGTTAGACAGCTCTCCAAGTATGCAGACAAATACTTCGTTATTTAGATTAATCTTGCTCGCTGTCAAATGTGCCGCGCCTTGGCATACTTCTATGGTTGCGGAACACTGGAACGTGATATCAAACAACAAGCAAGCATTGACTCATTATCTAAGGTCTGACGGCGTTGCACACAACCAGTTCTCCACAGCACCGCTTTCTATATCGCTTCCCAGCGGAAACAGATGTCTTGGCCACGGAGGTAAAGTGCTGCCATTGTTGTTATATTTCTTGCGTCATCTCTACGTCCTATGTAGAGATGTGTGTGCCTTGTCAAAAGGGCTAGCCAGACACACTAGCTTCCTCTCTATCATTAATTATAGGTGTAGTCTCACCGTTATCTTCTCTGTATATCTTTTGTTGTCGTCAGGATGGTAGCTCCTGCGTTCTCCATCCCTAGCGGTGTCGACTCTTCAATGTGAGGGTGCCGTGCAAGAGGAACCAAGGTTTATGCGGCTCTAACGCAGCTAAGCATCTACATCCATCTCTGATTTCCGTTTATACCATGCCACAAACTCGTCAATAACGCGAGGCCAAGCACCATCCTCGCTCCAGAAACTCAGGGATTCGTCGTCGATACTCTTGAAGGCGAATTCGAGTGTCTGGTTCCACATGTCGCGATTGACCGAACGTTTCCAGTTCTCCTCGAGGAAAGATTTCCATTCATTGAGCCAATCGATCCGTGTAGATGATCCAACCCAACTTGGGCCCGGTTTTTTAAAGAGCGTATCCCAGTATAAGAGGGCCATCTCTAGAGAAAGTGCGCGTTGATCACGCTCTTTCCCTGCTACGAAAGCATAACGATAGACCTTTCGAAAGGCATCCCGTTCTTTCGTCATTAAGCCGGTTAGGTGCTTCAGATGTGCCGCTTGTGCCTCTGTTTTGACATCGACTCTAATTCGGATTGATGATTAGATACAGAAAAACAGAGAATCAGGAGATTGGGTTTATCCCGTTCGTCGTATCTGGTGCCTTTCTCCGAGAATTTCTCCAGGGTTCTTTTTCCGACCCAGGTTGGGAGCGACAGGGGAACAGAAGATAACAGGTACTCACCCAGCTTCTTTCCAACCACTGACAAAGCCCGCTCTCGTAATTTCCCCAATACTAGGCGCTTGCAGTAGCTCCACAGCAATGAAGAGGGACGCATCTTCCAACCCTACACCAATAGACTGGAGATAACCCATGGCAGAGTCAGCACCAAGGGTATCTTTGCCATCTTCTTGCTCATCTAAAACATATTAGATAAGCAGTGTCCTGAAACATACACGAGCACAACACACTCACTCCGAAGGCTGTCGAATAATTGATTGAGCTGAGCATCCTTATTAATGGCACCCGGCGAGGCACCTGAGCCACCGCCGTTGGCTTGAAAAAACCTAACAGAGTTTTGTCAGACGCTAAAGTCCCGGAGAAACGTAAAAAGTTGCATGTGAGTGAGTAGCTTGTATATGTGTGCTGAAATGAGACCATGGAAATAGATAACGTAAATTGGTTCATCAAGAGCTGGTTCGCACCATAGCACACCAAGCAACCCAGCAAAGAGCCATAAGTACGACACGACCTCGTTCATAATAAAATGAGCCGAGAGAACACTGGTCTGAAACACGTCGACAGCGTCGAAGAGGTTTATCGAAATTGAATTGTGACCAGGAGAACTGGGGCTGCTGAGATAGAGGTGCTGAGGACCGCCGGCTGGGGTTGGGCCCCCGGGGTCGAGATATAGTGCAACGCCGCAACCAAGACTAAGCGCTACGTATGCACAACGTTCGTCTTGTGTATTACTACAAGGCCCGAGGCAGTCGATACAGTGCAGATAGGTATCCTGTGCCGAAAACACGACAGCGCCGCAGCCGGCACGGGAGGGTTGAAGACCAGTGCTGTAGTGGTGACCTGTAACAAAGATCTGTCGGGTTTCCGAAGTAGATGCATGCTGACTCCATAATCCTACCGAGTGTGGAGCCGATAATGGACCCAAACGTAGCCTGCATCTGCCGAAACGATGAGGAGTAGAATATGCGAGAACCAGCGCGGTTGGGCATCCAACTCGGCGTTTTTTTCTCTTCTTTCCCCTTTCTCCTTTCTCCTTTCGTTTTTTTGTAGGCCAAATACCATCTTGTCGCCTAGGCATTTCGATTTCAGGATACGAAGATTACCAAAGGTGCGATAGTGTAGGACTGGCCTCGTTTGGCAAATGCGAGAGCCACCTCCAAGTAATAGTTTATGGCTGGCGGGCTCCCAACCGACTCATCGCCTCGTGGCATCCCAAGCTGCGGCGCCATATGACAGGTACAGAGCTGAGCCGTAGTGCACAGTGGACCAGGTCATACTCCTCGCTGGGTATGAAGCAGAGAGCACAAACATGACGCGGGGTGCAGAACATGGCGTTGCGGTGTGCTACGTGTATGTAGCTGGGCAAAGCCGTCGAGCCGGGATTAGGAGCGCAACGAAAGGGTATGACTTACGCATCAACGGCGTCATTCAGTTTGTATGATACGTTCTTCAGATACTGGAAAGTAGGAAAAGTTAGCATGAGGACTGCTACAAGCGAACAAAACGAGAATAGAAAGAAACGGGAAGAAACATAAATAAAAGAAAGGTAAAGAGGGGAGAGGAGAGGAGAGGAGAGGAGAGGAGCAGACAAGGCAAAAGTGAAAGGGACAGGGAACTGCTGCAGCAGCATCAACGTGCCTTGGTAGCAGTTCTATCGGAAGCTCCCGTAATGGCGACGAAGTTCGAAATGGCCGCCTTCTGAGCGGACGTTTGCGGAGGCATCGCGGCACTTCTTTTCTTCTTCTTCTTTTTCTTCTCCTCTTCTTCCCACCCTTCCTTCGCTCTTGTTGCGAGTCTCCTCGGCCCGATCCGGCGGTACACGAAGAACCTCGTTTTGTATATAGGAGCCACTAGCCTGGAGGGCAGGGACAGACGCAGATGCAGACGCGGACGCAGACGCAAACCAAGGGCAGAGGCCAAAGTACGTGTTCAAGGTGTCATCGGCACCAGTTGCTCAAGGGATAGAATAGAACAAGACAAGACCGGTAAAATGTGGGCGTTGCGGGTTGGTAGAAAGCCTGGACGTCGACCAAGAGGGAGAGGGGTCGAAAACGCCCTTGCTGGAGTATACGTAGATGCGGTAAAAAGTCACTTGGTCCAAAAGTAAAACGGCAAGGGACTTGGGCATGCACACCGGGGGATTTCGCTGAAGTGCCGAGAGGCGAAAATGCAGAAGAAGATGGTGAGGTTAGAGGAAGAAGGAGGTGAGGTTGAGGGTCTGAGTGGGAGCAGGTAACAACAGCTGGTTGATGTAAATCACGGATTACCACTACCCAGGTAGTATAAGGCGCTGAGCTTGGTGACAACGGTACCTAAACTGGGCACGATGCCATTGAGGTTATTGGCGGGGTTGGTCTACCAAGTAGCGGGGTTTATCTAGTGGGGTTTAACCTGCTGTTCTGGCGGGGCTTCTCTAATGTAGGTACTTAGTTAACAATTCACCTATATGTGTTCCTCTATGAACATTATATACTTACATAGGTATGCAAGGTAGGTAGGTAGGTACATACTAGGTAGTTGGTTGTGTATATGTGTATGTATATATATGCTTGGCTAGATAGGTATTGATAGAGATTACTTGAACGACCATTTAATATGAGGGTATCGTTATCAACCTCGAGCCTCTCTGTCTGCTATACTGAAACTGCAGAGTTATGAAAATAAGGGAAACAATGCGAAGCTAATACGCCATGCTGTGCCAAGAAAAAAGGAAACAGTCTGACTTATCCACAACACTCATTTCACACGAAACCACTTCCATCACTCTCCTCCTCCTCCTCCTCCTCCTCCTCCTCTTGATATGTATATATCCTTCTGACATAGCCCCCCTATATTGTGCGCCGCCTGCTTGTGTCCGAGGGGCTCTAATCCCCGAGAGGCATGCCCTCCAACTCGTCGAGCAGCCGCCTCCAGTTGTCCGCGAGCATCTCCGAATACTTGACTCGCTCTTGGGCCCAGTCTTGGTTCCACCGGCTGACCTGATACTGCGTCTGTTGAAAGTAGATCAGTTCGTCCCGAATGCATTCCTTGACGAATACAGACCGATTGTGCTGGTTGACGATGGACTCCTTGTCCTGCACATGTCTCGCCTTGTCAGTTATTGCCAAAGAGAAGGATAGGTGATGTGGACTCTGTGGGTGGGTGGGTGCGCGCTAGCCAGAGCTTTACTGACCTTGATGATCGCCTCGACCACTTTCTCGATCTCGCCAGGCTTGAGCATCCCCTCCGGCTTCGCTCGTAGACCCGCTAGTTTCGTCTCGTTGTTCTGAATCCGCCGCTCGAGCGAGGGAATGTTGTCTTTGTCCAGTCTTTCCCGTCGATCAAACATGTCGCGTATGCTGACAAGCGCATCACGTTGTCGCTTGAGGTCTTCGAGCACGCCACTGTCCCATGCCTTGCTCTCGTCCTCCATCAATGATTGCGTGGTTCGTAGGTGTTTGCTCATAGCCACCAGCCCGTCATTCAGGAGGGGCACGTCGTTGGTATCCGTTGCATACGTGTCCAGGCTCGTCTCGGTCAAGGACGCCAGCGACACGGCTAAGCGCGCGTGATCCGCTGCTACGCCTTCACTCCGCTTCACTAGCCGATCCATAATGTTACATGTGCTTATGTACAGCTCAGCCGATCTCTTGACGCCTTGCCGTGTGCGGTCAAAGAGTTCTTGCAGCGTCGGGGAAAGCGAGTCCTCGAGACCGGGAGGAAGCGGCCGTCCGGCAAACTCATCCACTACCGAGATAGCGGCTTGCTTGCGCCACACGGCCAGTTCCTGCATGTCATTAGCACGGGGTCAGCGCTACCATGGCGACTAGGGGTAAAGAAGACCGTGTTTCTTCTTTTTAGGTTTTGATCATGCTTAGACATACCGTAGGGACAGTGAGGAACATGACGACTAGCTGTTCTTGACCTAGGACAGGGTGGCGGATAGTAGCATTGAGGAACCGGGCCAAACCGCGCCTCCGTTTCTCGATGAATGCACCGTCATTGGAGAGATGGTTCCCGTTGACGGCTACCCGCTTGGGCGGGAGGAGAGGTAGTGCGCGGAAAGGATATCGCTTGTGCAGGCAGTCAAGCAACCAGACGAAGTCGCTGTATCTACGGATAACCTTGCTGCCCCGTCTCAGACTGGTGACCTCGTAGTTGTGGTGCTGAAACATGAACATGCCCTCCTTTTCCGGCATTAGTGTGACGGTTATATTTTCTCCGACGCCGCTTCCCATACGGCCGCTGCTCACGGTTCGACTATGGCCAGCTGGGGGGTTAGCACCAGGATCACGGCCACCTTGCGCGCCACCATTACCGCCGCCGCCTCCGAAAGGGCTGGTGATCTGGTTCTGTGCGGCATCGCCAAAGCCCCCCGCGTTATTCGTACTGCCACCGAAGTAATCCCAGCCACCAGCACTCGACGGCGCGGACCCACCGGATTGAGAGGCGGCGGCACTGGGTGCCGACGTGGTAGTAAAGTTGGAAGTCGTGCGAGAGTGCATATCAGGGTCATTGAAGCTGCTGTAATCATTCGCATTGGCGCGGGTGTCGGCGCGATCGTAGCCGTTTGTCTTGGGAGTGGTGGTCACATGGTTGTGGTGCCGGTGGACGTCCGGGGTGTTCCAGGGGTCATCTTCGGGATTGTCCATCGAGGGCTTTCGGGCGCGTATCGCCGATGGCGTCGAGGCCGCAGGAGTATCGGGACGCTGAGGCGGCTTCGCAGCAAGATCGGCGGTGGCGGCGGGAAAGTTGGGGTGGTTGCTGGCTTTGTTGTTGTTGTTATTGTTGTTGTTGTTGTTATCGATGGATGACGCTAACTGGGGCTCGGGCAGGTCTATCATTCGACGGATCACGTATTAGCGAATTGCGTCCCCGCAGCCCGATGAGCAATGACGCGCACGGCCGAGACCGACGAGGCTGCGATAACAGCACATACACGCGTCCTTCTTCCCGCGTGAAATAGCTGGCAGCACGGGGACAATTGACTCGCGGAAATGCAGCTACTTACTCCTTCTGCGCTCATCGACGCTGTCGAGACTCACAGGTTCGCCCTCCTGGGCCAGCGCGATAAGAGCAAGCAGCACGTTGAACTCATCGCGGCCCAGCGACACCTCGCCGCCCGATGGAGCGAGGATGTTCATGATGCGAACCTGGTGGTCGGCGCTGAGCCTGGCGGCAGCGAGAGTCTTAGCGATGCCTGCGGGCGCAACCGTACGGCCACTCCCATCCTGAGCGAGAGCGTTATCGAAGGCCTCTACATAGCTCTCGGGCACCCGAACCCCAGCTAACAGTCCACGGAGGAGCTCGGCACGCGATTGCTGTTTCCGCGGGGTCGGCATATCCCAAGGCGACCGGTCGTCGTCGTCGTCGTTGAACAGTGTGTCTGACGTTGAGCGGGTGACTGAGCGGTTGTCATCATCATCGAAGATTGCGGCTCGAGATTTCGAGCTCATGGCGGCGGCGGCGACGGCATGATTCACAGAGGGAGACTCGTCGGTAGGCGAAGTACCGAAGAGAGACATGACGTCGTGGCTGGGGGAAAGGAGAAGACCGGGAAGGAGGAGGACGTGGTGGAGGAGGAAAAGGGACTCGACGGAAGAATGAATGGATGGAAGAGGGGCGAACGAATCGTAAGGACAGGGACCGGACTCTCACGCGTAACCCACGTAGCCTAGTATGTAACAATCATCTATCTACTGTAGTGCATGTTAGTATGTAGAGAACCGGGCAAGGAAGGTTATCATGCGGCAAGAATGACGGTACAGGCTGGAGAATTGATGAATTGATGATTGACGATTAGAGTACTCCGTATGGGCGGTTACCTATGTAGGTAGCGTGGCAGAGATCGAGACAGCACTGAGACTGAATACGCATAGCTGAACACTGCTTACTAAGTTAGGTACTTACTACCTTGGCTTCCTCGTCAAAATCTACAGTCAATGCCGGGCCAATCCCTGTCGACTTGAATGATGAAATATGCGTTACAAAACAGACATCCAATGTAATACAAGCCTGAATACGATGAGGAAAAGAAGAGAGGGAAGTTTTACTTCATACCAGTTGATGATGATATATGAGGTAGTAGTAGCTGATTAGCCAGGGTTGTGATTTAGTACTACTAATCGTACTAATCACAATTTTTTAGTACTTATTTAACATTTAATAACTCCGCCAGTTTATAAGCTAAAAATTTATAAAAAGTATAATTATATAACTTAATCTTTTTATTTTTTAAAAGTATTTTTGTTTATTTATTTAAGTGGGTACCCACTTAGTAATAAGCGATTAGTATTAAATAATATAAAATATTCGCGATTTTCGTACTAATTAGTACTAATCGCCGATTACTAAGCAAGGACCCACTTAAATAAATAAATAAAAATACTTTTAAAAAATAAAAAGATTAAATTATATAATTATATTTTTTATAAATTTTTAGCTTATAAACTAGCAGAGTTATTAAATGTTAAATAAATACTAAAAAATTATGATTAGTACGATTAGTAGTACTAAATCACAACCCTGTCAGATTAGCACCTCGGCAAGCCCCATTTAGCCCCCAGTCTTACCTACCTCGCCTACCTACCTAGGTGCTGTACTACACGTGCGAGCTATCTATATCACCTCTTTATCGACCTCCCGCTACCGCATTCAGAGACACCGCTGGAAGAACGCAACTTCATGTCTATTTACTGCGGGGGACTCCATTTTAGGACACTATGATACCAGCACCGTGCAGGTGTTGCAGTTCTTCTTCAGAGTGTCTATTCCAACATTATACGGCCAGAACATTTCAGTTCCAACCTTTTAAAGCTACCTAGTAGGCAATGTTAGACCTACAGCGATGTCGAGAAAAAAATATCATGTCACAGCGATGTTAAAACAGAAAAAAAGGACCGTTCTAATATTATAACAGAAAATTGCAGTTGCACTCGGTAGCCTTATTTATTGCCTTTGGAACCCAAAGGCAGCCGCTAGCCATTCTGCTGACCTAACAGACCGGTACAACACTTGTACCATCATACCCAAAAATCTAGCAGAGTGACCTGAACGAAAGGTCAGTTCCAGCATGTCCTAAAATGGGGTCCCCCCATCGGTAGTACATGGATGGATGTCGACATGTAGTTACCTAAACAGGTAATGTTCTCTGAAATATACATGTAGCACCTCAGTAGAAGAACTGTCAGGTATCAGCCCCTCGAGTACGTCTACAAAGTCAGTCAGCAATTGAAGGAGCCCAAGAAACACACAGCTCACTTCAAAAAACAAAGGAAAGACAGACAGACAGAGAGGAGAGCACTGATGCACTGATACTTCATGCACACCAAATGGGGAAATCAACTTCCACACAGAAGCCGAGAGATAGATAGACAGGCAATGAGATATACAGGTTTACATGATCATTATACACGTAAGGTCCATTCCACCTCGAAACCAAGCATGCATGAGTGTTGGGTGTATATGACAAGACACCCACAACGTACATATCCGATGCTTTGCTTCTCTCTCCCATCTTCTCCCACGCAACAGCAACAACAACAACAATCACCCCAGAGGAGCCACTACAGCTTGTCCCAAAGTCTGACGTCCTCCTGCTTGACCTTCTCCTTCTTCCGTGCGTCTTTGGCGACCTGAGCCGGCGGCACCCTAAAGAACAAGCTGGGCGACTCGCCGGCTTGCAGGGTGTGGCTGAGGTAGCCCCGGTGCGCCGGGTCGCGGTAGTACTCGATGTCCCAGCGAGACGTCGGGTCGGGCAGACGGTAGAAGAAGCCCTTCTTCCGCACCTCCTCGAGCACCGGCCCAACATGCTCGGGGCCCGTGGGCAGCGGCAACGCGGTATTGACGCTCTTCCCTTCGACCAGGCGCTTGATGGCCTGCTTCGTGTAGTACCTCGTCACGATCTTGCCGCCGGCCTTCTCCACGGCGTCGATGGCCGCGGCCGAGGCCCGGGACACCATGATGTCGAGGGGCTGCTTCAGGGTTTCGGCGCCGCGCGCGAGCAGCTTGATGCCGTCCTTGATGGAGCCGACGAGGTTGGATTGTATCAGTTCCTTGGGGGTGATGGGCTGGCTCGGGTCGATGCGGCCGGCGTCGATCCACTGCTGCAGCTTTTCCAAGT
Organism: Xylaria sp. FL0933; assembly: GCA_022578765.1. NCBI lineage: Eukaryota > Fungi > Ascomycota > Sordariomycetes > Xylariales > Xylariaceae > Xylaria > Xylaria sp. FL0933. The sequence goes on from MU389759.1 coordinate 36,732, forward strand.
TGACTTCAGACATGACGGGCGCACGTCTATCGTCGTCGTCGTCGTCGTCGCCAGTCAGTCAGTCAACCGATCCAACTCGCATTAAATGGTGGAAAAAAAGCTGGGAACACCTACAGGTTTTCAAAGCCTAGGCGACCCTTCTGGAAGATCAAAGGGGTCTGGCCACCCTGGAACCATGGCCGGACCTTGCCATGCTGCTTCTGCCCCTTGTGGCCTCGACCGGACGTCTTTCCCTTGCCCGATGAGGGTCCGCGACCGACGCGAATGCGCTTCTGGTAGGCCTCCCGGTTGTCGGAGAGGCTCGCGAGAATGGACGCGCTACGAGTCTGCGATGACGGCTTAGTCTGCACCGTGAGGGCGTCGAAGAGGAGAACGAGGGATGGGCGGGCAGCGTGATCCAGCGGGGCCCTGCGGCATTGGGCTGCGAGCCGGGTAGATATCCGTGGCGGCATGCTTCACTTCGACTCAGATGTTACCGAACTGGCAAAGGCGTTCGATATTCGATGTTCGCTCACTCATGCTTCTTCCTTCTCGGGTCTTAGGCTTATCGGCTGACACTTTTTCCCAGGTTCATTACTTAGTCTAGGCTAATTTGGGTTTAGCGGGATTGGCGTACCTACAATACCTAAGTAGGTGGCCCCCCTTTTACCTTGAATTTGGGGTAGGCCTCCGAGGGCCACTTCCTTTTCGACAAAGGCTACCTGGTAGTAGATCACCACCCACCACCCACCCACAGACAATTTTGTGCTACGGCTTGTTGAATTCTGCATCCTTCAGACTTGTCCTTTCCGTGCTCTTAGGAACCTCGTCTGATGATGCTCATAGAACCCCTGGGCCCCTCTTCCGTCACTCGTTTATTTCTCTCTACAAGGGATCGGGACAACCGTTTGGCAGTGATCGCGTCGCGAATGAATGGGCTACGGTCGAGGTAGAACGAACACCAGGATCACCTAGCGTGGCAAGAAGTGGCCAGTGATGGAGTAGTTATGGGCGTGTATACGTGCGCTGTATGCAGTATGTATGGTAGAGCCCCCACGATCCGCACAATCGGAACCGCGGGAGAGGAGCTCGGAATGCTACCTACCTACCTGCCATACGTATGCCCAAGCGCCCTTCCTAAAATATCGTACCTTGGGCCGCAGTGTTCAGCGGATGCGGTACCCATGATCCCGGATTCATTTTTGAAATGGGGGTCTGCTGGCCTGGGCAGTGCCCAGGTATATCAACATACGACGTACTAGTAGGTCACCGAAGTTCCCGGTTTCTCGGCAATCCAACAAGTATACACTACGGTTGCAGCACTTTTCAACATATTTGGATAAACACGTCGCTGACCTACAATAGGACGCCTGAGACTCACGGTCGCATGGCTTACAATGTGCATACAGTGTGTCTCCACCACGAGCAGTCTCTCATGATGCACCGAGACTCTTATATATCATTGCAATCACAAGCAGATCAATACGCATCGCTTTCAGGTGGCAACGGGGACCAGCCAGGTTCAGAAGCGATAGCTAATAGTATATTCAAGGGGTATCAATTCTACGCTGCGACAATGAGAGAAGATGAGGTCCATGCAAAACTGCTACTGCTGCGACCGCTTTGTGAAGCTCAGTTCCAGTTTCGCAAGTGACATCGTAAATATATCTTTCGAGTCTTCCAATAAAGTCCGTCCTGTCTCTCCAGGAGCAAAAGATATATCAAATTCGAGGACTGCCTTGGAAATAACCACTCGGAGTTCGTTCAATGCCAAATTCCTACCAATGCCTACGGTATGGTGTTAGATATGTTCAAAGGGCAACGCCACCATGGACGGGTAAGTGCCTTACAAGCAAATCGACCCTGCGAGAAGGGGCAGAACGCCTTCTTGTTGAGGATTAGTTCTGGCCTGGTCGTCCATCGCTCGGGGATGAACTCGTTCGGCGCTACGAAAGCTTTCGGGGCTAGACGGTATTTCGGTTATTACTATTATATCTTTTGACGGGCGAGGCATTAAATGCACTTACATCGAAGGACGGTATAATGTGGGTTCACCACCTTGACACCTCCAGGCAAGTAATGGCCGCCAATCTTGACACCACCGGGTGGTGTCAGGCGGAAAAGTCCACCCGGGTTCGTCGGGTCTAGAATCCACAAAAATAAGCCAGCGTCCTTTTCCATGTGGGAAACGAGAACATAGCATGCAAGAAAGAAAGAAAGAGGTTTCATTAGTTGCTGGTGCCTGATCACTCACGCATTCTTAGTGTCTCGTTGATGAAGCCATTCAAGTATTCCAAGTACTGCAGCTGTGTGATGGAGAGGCTGTCGTCGTTCCGTACACCGTGTTGTTGGAGCTCTTCGCGTATCTTCTGTACGACTCTTGCGTCTCTCCCCAGTTCGTAAAAGCAGTGAATCAGAGCGGAAGCCGACGTATCGCTTCCCGCTATGATAATCAGCCTTGCATCGCCCACGAGGAGGAGCGCATCTGCCTTGGGATCCTCGTAGAAGGGCCCTGCTGCCAGGATTGGGGTCATGATATCCGGCTCTGCCGGTTTCCTTTGTTTGCGTTCTTCTATACAGTCGTTGCTATAGCGCACGAGAGTCATAAAAGGGTTAAGTCTAGATGGCACCAGGTTCGTTATGGTCTGGATTACCCAGGGCAGAGTGCCGAGGCAGCCAAGCGGTAGCGCGCTCGTCTTATGCATCGTGTCGATGTAAATATGAGACTTCCCGCTTTCCAGTGCTTTGAAAGAGCGCCCAAAAGCAAGATCGCCTATTGCCCGTCAGTTTCTCTGCGATGTATTTTTCTACGCAGCCCGGCGGCGATGGATGTCTTACCCATAACATCAAAAGCGTACCATTCAAGCCAGTCGGTAACGTTGATAGCCCGTCCCGCTCTCCTGTGCATTTGGGCGATAAACTGGTCGGCATATTTGATCACACGCGAGTCATAGGAACGAAGCGCCTTGGTGGTGAACGCCAAGTCCCAGCCATGACGCCGCCGTCTATCGTGCTCAGCCCTGTCCCGCAACTGTACTAAGTTAAGCAACGGGTTGGCAATATCATACCCTAATTGTATATAATATTAGTAACGCTTGGTCTCTAAGGCCACATCATAGAAGAATACAGGGACAGGGCACCCACAATCGGCCTTGCTAAAATTGCTCTGCGGGTGGAAGATAACTTCTATCATGTCCGGGTCGGAGATAGACAGTAGATTGGGGCCAACCCGCACATATTCACCATACTTCTCGTGCAAGCGATCCAGATGTCTGTAGTTGTCGACCTTGGCTCTGATATGGAAGAAATGATAAAATTGCGACAATCGCGCCAATTTGGGGCCCGAAAAATGGCGCAATGGGTGGAAGAAGGCTCTATAGACGAGTATAGACGTGAAGAGCGCCGTCATGTATGCCCCATAGCTGGTAAATGTAAGCTGAGCGGCATGGGATAAGGACAATCCACCTAATGTCGAGAGGCCCGCGATAGCAGCAGGAGGGCAAAATATAGCAGCTATCACAAGTCTGTAAGCCGTGAGCATATGTTCGCCATGAATGAAATAGCCCAGATGGGAGACAACGCCAGCGATTGCCGACACTGCCGCGACAGATACAAGTGGGAACGCCATGATGAAGAACCACCTGGTGAAAAAACTTGGGCGAGGGAGTTGTGTGAAACCAAACAAGACGACAATAGTGCTGGGATCGCGCCAGGGTTTGGACTTTTAAACAGGTGTAGTTGAGGGGCTATCTGACAAGACGGTCGGTTTATGATACGTATCGTCAGTGCAACCCACCAACAGCCACCGCAATGGCAACTCCTGTTGGCAGCAAGGTGAAGCCCGTTGCAGTGGTGTCCCACGCCTCTCTGAGAGATATACGTACAGCCCACTAGTAAGGACGAAGAAATCCTAGCTCCTGTCTCTACACAGCACTAAATCCTAGTTGCAGACTGAATTTGTCCTTTCTTGGAGTATAGCTCCCTGCCTGAAGCGCCACGCCGCATGTCATACATACACATATGTACATGGAGGTACTGTAATTATACCCTCCCTGCAGGAGTATCCTACCAAGGTAGGCAAGCATTTGCGCCAATTATACTACTAGTACTATGTGACTATGGTAAATGGTTCAGCGACGAGAAGAAATGCTGCGTTTGTAGTCAAGTCAATAACTCGATTTGGCCCGTAGGCCTGAACAGTCGGCCTAGAATAAGCAACGGGGGACAGAGCTCATAGCTGATGCCAAGCAGTAGACTAGTATTACTAGTAGTGCAGCTACACTATCTCGGTGCTGGGTGTTCGCGTTAAGTATGATGTACAGTAGCGTGAAGAAGAGGATATTGACAAATCCCATAGACTCCGTCGGACCGGGTAGATCTATTTGTAGTCTCCAAGAGAAATGCATAGATTATCATGTACGGAGCACCCAACGCAGAAGGGCAGCGACGATGAGCTCACGATACGAAGAAACCGGAAATTACAGTACCCAAAATAGTCGGGACGAAGCAGCAAACATCTCAGCCTGTTACATGCAGAAGTCCGTCCAGAAGCACGTCCATCCTATTAGAGGATGCTACCTAACACCCCTGGCTCGGACCCCCCACTCACTCTCGATCTTTCAGCAGGGACACTGAGCAGGGGGGGGTTCCTGTGCTCAGTGGTTATGATGTCGCATACATATAACACCATACTATAAGTAGCATGTATCGATGGCATAGGCCGTACTGTGCAGCGCCAATGCGGCCGTGATGCCATCATGCCTGCAGGACTCGAAAGAAAGGCCAACTACTTTAGGCATACCACTAGTGCCGTATTGTTCCTCCTTGCCGTATTCTTCCTGATCTGGAATGGAGTAGGTAGTCGCCCATGCGAACTGGTCGATTGTCGGCACGCCTACACGCATCAGGAAACGAAGGCCTTGCAACTACTACGTGTAGTACTGCATATTGCATTCGCTAGCGGATAGCTAGAGGGGGGGTAGCGTACGATCTCAAATGTGATAGTGTTGGTTGTTGGTTGCTGACGAGGAGAAACGGGATGGCGAACAGATGGGTTTGCGCACGTTACCCCTACCGTAGTCTATACCTAGGTACTAACTACAGTAGTCTACACCGTGGGAGTACAGAGTAAGATATGCATATGGTACAGTAGTGATCGGGTCTGTTTCTGCATTGACTAACGCAAACCTTAGTAAAGAGCAAGTACTGTACTAACATGAGCCAAGAACAGTATATGTAGTTAGGATACCTCGGCTTGTTGTAGATAACCTCCCCACCCGAAGCACAAGAGCGATGGGTTTACCTCCCGTGTCATCGCGATCATGCGGTCCCCATCGAGGCGACCAGTTATTGTCTGACGCTTTTCCCAATCTTACCGCGGGGTCATACAATCCTACGTCGGTACGTCGTAGACTAGGGATACAGAAGATTCCGTGTAATGGAACGTGGCAGACGTTCCCATCCGGCGCAGGGACGACGGGTGTTGTTGTTGCGATCCGGGAGTTTGGTAACCTCTCGGCCGCTACTCCCGAAGCCCTAAGAAAGCAAGCCTCGGGCAAAGGCTCGGGTCGCGGAGCGCGTAGTGTAAAGCCAGGCTAAAGGGTGTCCGGGAGGGGCTGAAGTTGACAACCTTGTCTTTATGCTGGCCACATATACTGTACAGCATCTCACGGGATCTCGTGCGGACACTTTGTGGAGCAAGGCGTATTTTGTTTTTCGATCTTAGACTAGTACACCCGCCAATGGTTGACCTGATCCCTGCGAGACTGGAGAGGGCCTTGCCCAAAGCTTCGTGCAAAGTCGAGTAGTTCATATCCCAGGTTTTATAGGCATCTCTCGAGAACAACCACATGACCGCCGTGACACGCCATCACCAAGTCTAAGGTGGACCGAGTTGGACCGATGCTTTCTCAGACATCCCCTCGGCAAGCTTTCAGCCGCTGCAGAGGGGCATCTTTCGAAGACGCCTACGTATGCTGCATAATATGGCAACACTATTAGTTGGTCTAAATACTTAGTATAGCGCGGATTAGCTTGAGCCGGCACGCTTAAACTTGAGCATGGGTGTTGGGCTCTATTATCATCCATTGTTGCGATTACTTGTGCCAACAGACCCAACAACGAGAATCTATTGCGAAACAAGACCTGGTTGTCACGGGCCGCGTACAGAACGCTTCGAGGTTCGGCCGCGGGAGTGGAAAGCAAGATCGCATAGAACTTTTCTAATATCTCTACTAGAGAGATAGAGGTGCTATGACATACAGGACTTCTAGTTTTATAAACCTTCTCATTGATAAAAAGCCCTTGAACCGTCTCGCTCTCTCACGGCTGTAGACAGTATCGCTCAACACATTACTTAAGTATGCACACGGGCCACGTCTCGTTTTCAGATATCTGCGACGTGATATTTGGCCTTGTATGCTCTTGTGAATGTACTCGTGAATATCTTGCTTCCATGTCCAATAGTCTTGGTAGCGCTCACAGTTTGTGCCTGCAGTGGCTGGTGAGAGTGCGGGAGCGCCTTTAGGGAATCCGCTCTGCCAGTATCACAAGGGCTGTATAGAGGGCTTGGAGAATGACCTCATATGATAATGGTATTCTATTAGCGCATAGACTTTTGACTATTCGAAAGATTCTCAGCCCCTTGGAGGGTCAACTAGTCTCTATATACAGAACTCCTACAGCCTCAAACCTCCGTGCGGGAAGGTTTAAACGCGTGTCTCAGAGTCTAAATAGCTTTATCAGCCTAGTATCCGGGATATCCTGCAATTCGGCTTCATGCCTTCGATATGATGATCACGAATACGAAAGACGAATGCAGTTCACGGGGCCTCATAGGTGACCTCCCGTCGGCCAGTTTTCGTTATAATACATATCTAAAACCGGGATTATCAAGCTCGGTCACGTCCTTTGGTAGATATTAGTTACATGTCCCGGTACCCTGAAATTAAAAGCAGTGGTATACCACCTGAGAGTATGAACGTACCTGCATACCCTTCTCGATTGCATCCTTCTCTTGCTCAGCGGTTAGTTCAGAGCCAAAAATAGCAGCTTGTCGGTCTCGCTTTTTGTTCACAGCCCACATGTATAGATACAATACCACGACCATGAGCGTCTTTACCGAGTAACCGATGAGGATCCTATATTTTATTAGTCTTGCTCGTGAAACACTCTTCAACAGTGCCGATACGGGGTGATGCGGTACCCACTTACGCGATATCTTATATTGCAACATGTAGTGTCAGTAAGGTTCAAAACTCACGTATTCTAAAATGTCTCGGATTTCGAGAGCAGGAAACGAAAGGCGTCAACTCACTAAGGGAAGTGTCAGTCCACACGTGGTCAATATGGAGGGTCGGGAGCGCAAAAGGGCTTTCATGCTCACCATGCAGAGGTATATAAAGGGGCTTCTTTCTCAATAAACGTCTGCGGACCAATGATCTAGTACTTATCTAAGCAGCTTTTCATTGGGAACCGGTCCTCGATAAAATACATGAAATGCTTACTATTCATCATCAGCGGATATTATTCGGGGCATATAATGATATGGGAAGCTACCTCCGCTCGAGGTAAAGAATACTCACCATTACCAACACAATACCCCACGAAGAGGATGGCTCCGGTTAGTTGCTTCTTAGTGTAACCCGCCACATTACTGCTCACCATGGTAAGGCTCATACTAAATCCCACAGATTGAAACGAGCATAGCCACAGAGCTACAAGCCGGCCCCATCTGTTCTCTGTTCCATCGGACCCAACAGGCAATCCAACGAGGGCACCACCAGCGGCCACGCAGATGAGATTACCAGCCAGCATAACGACGCATCGCGTGTTCGGGAAGTGAGAGCTGATATAACCCGACGCAAGAAGCGACAGAACTTGGACTGTAACACTGAAAGTCAGTGCGTTTGCCTTGAGGACGGAAAGGAATTGACTGCGAGACTACTGCAAATACGTTGCAGCTAAATGTCAGAAAGTCCTCTTCACGATCGCTCCCACCGCGGAAACGCAACGACATGAACTGGTCACTTACTGACGTTGCCCGGTATCTGCATGTACTGGGTTTCAAGAACATCGAAACCGAAGGTCTCAAGAATAATGGATGTGAACTATTTTACGATTAATGGCTGCAATGGGACTCCGAGGCAAAGCAGACTATTGACCTACAGTTGATTGTGCTGCATTTGGTATCTGGTATTAGAGACAATGTGTCAGCAATTGCAAATCATAGACAGTTCAAGAGATCGTGATGATACAGGGGTAGCTATATGCGAGGATGAGTGATTCAATGTGATCACCTTTCTGGGTTGAGCCGAAGAAGCGCTACGCAAAAGCTATGAAGATCTCTCACCTGCGCAGCAACTGACATGACAAATAGAATCCAGGTTTTGGGGTCTCTCAAACATTGCCACATCTGATACGTCTTAAAGTGATGGTTTTTAACACCCTGTCGATTTTGCGCAACGCGCTCAACAGCGACGATCCTCTGTCGGGCACTGAGAAAGCGCGCTGTCGTGGGCAAATCCGGCATGAGGACTACGAACACGCAGCCCCATGCCAGGCTGACAGCCCCGAAGATGAGAAATATGTATTGCCACTGGGGCAAGCCTGTCGTTATGTGCCCTACCGCATAACCCAGCAGCCCACCGAATATGCCGGCAACACCGTTCATGCAATAGTAGCTCACCATACGCATCGGTTGCTCATCAGCACGGTACCACATCGACAGACATAACACGAAGCCAGGGTTCACTACCGACTCGAACACCCCCAGCAGAAATCGATTCGCGGCTATACCTGCGAAGTTCGTGCATGCCGGCGTCGTGATCGTCAACAAGCCCCAGACTTGCCAGAAATATCAGCAAGTTTGTATCTCGCTGGGAGCGAGCGTGAGAAATGGCGAGTACATACTCAGAACGGTGCCGCCAATGAACTTGCCCAGAGCTAGTCTCTGGAGACAGTAGCCGGCCACGGGCTGGGCTACCAAGTATCCAATGTAAAAGAGGGAGGTTAGCCACGAATACTGCTGGTCATGCAAATTTGTGCCCTGCTTCAATCCGAAGACGCTTGCGGAATTGATAGCTGACTTGTCCAGATACTGAAGCAAGTATGTTCCCATGAGCAGCGGCAGCAGGTTTCTGTCAATCTTCTTCAAGACCTTGCGGGTTTCCCGCGGATCGAGGTCTCGCGCATCTTGCTGCCTGTATGTGTCATATGTCTCGTCTAAGTCCCTCGACGAGGCCAGCGTCTTCTCCGCCGGCGAAGGCAGAGAGGCGCGAGCATTGTTGCTGGCTAGAGCAGTTACGACGGGGTCCTTGTCATCCATATCGCGTGTCGATCGTGTATACATGGACAAGATGGAATGGCCATTCGTAGACTTAAGGCGGGGTTGAAGTTATCGTGGTTGCTCAATGGATGTGATGAACGCCCCGGTTTTATGGCGTGAGACCCCCCCGGTCCCTGGTCTACGGCTCATCATGCACGTTGAGGTGTGATTTAGAAGTTGGTATTGGTCCATATCCAATCCTGCTCGTTATACTTCTTATCGCCTGAGTCCCGTGCGGGGGCTTTGGAGTTTCCGAACGTCTCCCCTGGTACATACAAATATTGATAGAAATCTCTTACGATACCTAGTTCCGATGAATATATTAGAACTGCTGATTTCCCTGTTCCGCCCAGACCCACTGCATCGGCTTGATAGTCCGGTCGGTGTATGTTAACGAGAAGCATTGTAAATCTGAAAGGTGGTGCTAGAGATCATTATCCGTAGATGATCATGTACCTTGTGTACGCATATGATTGCTTGTCAACACTGAACGTGGCATAGGGCTCCCAGTTATTTTACGGTGTATCATCACTGAGGCGGCACTTGTCTATATATATATTGTATGAAAGTAATATTCTCACCAATTTCACAAGATTTAGAAAGAAAGATCGAGTACCACCTCAAACAGCGGTCGCTTCTCGCATCACCATTCTTGGCGCTGAGGAAATGGCCGATATCCGGTTACGGAAGGTATACAAAAATACAATAGGTCCTATAGACCAAGAAAGAGCCATACATTATATGGGAGCTTACGCGCAAACGGGAGGTCCCCTATGCAGGGCCCCGCAAACTGCATCATGTCTTTCGTAATTGTATTCACTATGTAATATCATAAGCACGAAGCCGCAATGCAGAAGATTTCGGTGAGAGATAAATAAAGCTATTCAGACCTCTGAGACTTGGCGAGACGTTAAGAAAAGGTGGGTTCCTAGGCCGCAGGAATGCTGTATATAGAGACTGACTGACTGCCAGGAGTCCAACGGAGTCCTCTGGATAGTCAAAGGTCCACCCGCTCATACAAGATTGTTCCCATACTGAATCATTCTCCAAGCCTTGCATTCAGCCGTTGTATACCAGACGTCAGAGAGTGTTTCAAGTACACCGAGAGTGAACGATGTACGATCTATAGGCCGTTCGGACGAAGACTTCAACTAAGATATAATGGGTAATAATAGCAGAAGTACTTAAAATAGCTATGTATATTCATTCCGTTATTTGCTCTCCATGGTAAACCAAAAACGCACAAAATCATCGAATTTGCTTTTTGGTAAAACGACAGGGCATCTCCATCTGGTGTTTCATTTTGGCTTGACGTAGTGCTGTGGTAACACGTACGATATCTCTGAGAAAGTAAGATTTAACGGCTCATTGGGCTTTCTGTTTTATCAGGGCCTCCTTAAGCCCTCTCACTGACTATAGGAGGTATCATTAGATAGACCTCAGTATCCTGTTACACTCCGCCTTCGGAGTGCAACTTTCTTGTAAATGTATACTCCATTCTTTTGCTCTCAAAATAGTCCATTTGGCCCTTAAATCGTAGAGTTCCCCTTTAAATCAACAGTTTGTGGAGCGGCCTTTAACCCCGTAAAACTATCATTTTCACGATAGCGGCATTTCACTCTGTATGCTCAAACAAGAGTACCGCGGTCCGTTTTGCCTCCGAGTTCATTTTTGCACCTAATGTATCGAGCTATCTCCTCCTACAAGTCGTCTATAGAATTATTTAACACAACACTGTTCCTCGCTGCACAAATGGTTGATGGTATAACGAGGGTGTTGCGAGCACAATGTACCGGTATGCTTACAGTTTCACTCTAGTATATACTGAAGTGGTGTAGGTAAGTCACAGTTGTACCACTTATTCAGCCGAAAGGGGGGGCTTGGGTGACAGAAAAATATATAAAAGGGGGCCTTGGGAAGCCTGGCAGGAAGAATGAGGATGTGACATGCGAATGACTTCGCGAATAAATGAATATAACGTTGCTTTTTACGCGTTCACTAGATTCCCCGTCTTTAAATTGTGATAATCCAAGGCCTCGAGGCCTCAGTAAGCGTAGGTGTTGACTATCTCCTGGAGGCTCGACCCTAAACTTGGGCGTTGACCTAAGGGGTTCACCTTAGCATATCACCGACTTCGCAGTCTGGTCCCTTCAACTATATGTCTATGTCCTTTGTTTTAGCGGTACTATTGCTATAGGCACTCTATTTGTATTCAATCCTACAGGCTACGAATCGCTTTCTCGGCATTAGAACACGAAATTATAAGAATAAAGCCTTGTTAAAAGCCGGATTGAGGTAAAATCTGCACAGGTTTCTATTTTTATGATCTCTGCGAGATTAAAGGGAGAAAGAATGACCTATACTTGGTAACAAGTACAGACAGCACAATCGAACCAGCAAAACTCTAACAAAACATGTTTCCTTCGCGGGATTTGATCGAGCGAAAGTATTGGACTTATTCTCGAGAGTAAGTCAAGGTACTGAAATTTATTGGACTTCAAGAGGATTTGATCCCAATCGCCCAGGAAGTTGTAATCAAGAAGTCATCCACGAATTGCTTTTAGGCTCAATATAGGATTGACATTTCTCAAAAAGACAGCGTCGGCCTAGACACCGGACTTCCGTCACCAGCTTTGGCTCTCCAATTTTCGATCCCCCCAACCTGCGGGGGTGGCTTAGAGTAGGATCGCTGCTCCGAGAACGCCACCTGCGACGGCGGCACTCATAAGAACACCGGTGGGTCTGGCGGCGGCGGCGGTGACGACAGAGGTAGCGGTGGCGCTAGAGGTAGAGTTGGTGCCCGTAGCCGTAGGGGCAGGTGTAGTCAAGGCGGTACCATTGGACGAGCCTCCAGGCGTCGCAGTAGGCTGGCAGAGGCCACCCGTTCCATCCAGGATAGAGCTGAGATAGCTAGTGATGCTAGCAGCGGCCGTACCGGTGGTCACGCAGTGCGTGACGTAGGCGTCGTAATCACTGATATGGACGCTACCATAGCTAAGAAGTCCCTGGCCCCAGCTCTGGAACTCGGGCAATATCGACTTCGGGAACGTGGGAGCGGCGCTGCAGAGCGCCGACACGAACGCTGCCGGATCGTGAAGGGTATCTGGTGGCAATGAGGGGTCGTTCAGGACCGGTTCCAGGTAAGCTGCGAGATCAGAGGCCATGGGAGGAGACCCCGCGATCAGGGAGGACACGCTTTCCTGGCAGCCTGGGGCGGAGGTGAAAGTCTGAGCGAGGGACACGCCCGCCAGGACCGCCACGGAGGAGAGAACTTTCGTGCTATGCATAGCTCTTGTTGATCCGTGTGACTTCAAGATACGTAAAGGTTGACTTGTATGAGAAGATGAGTAGCCTGTGACGGGAGAAGCGCGTGTTTAAATACATATAATCTATCGGCCACGAGGGATGCTTTTATATTGGAGTAGGTTTGCTTAGGGGATGGTGATGCGCGGCCTGACGACATTAGATCATCTCGTACAACCTCACCTAGCTAACCGTGACTGTCAGAGGTAGCGTCCTCGGAAGCACCGGCTGTTCCAACTTATTCCCGGTCAGGAGTTTCGTTACTCTCGAGCTCGGCGGTAAACCTTGGATGGTTGTCCTTGTTCAGACAAGGGTATATAAGTTGCTTGAGTGCTAAGTATGTTTACAGGGTGCACACGTTCGTGTACTATCAAACCCCCCCAAGCTATATCACCCTCCCATTAATCCCTGGTATTCACAAATTTTGATAAGTCATAAATTGGGTTGGCAACGCTTACGTAGTCCGCTAAGAAATATGCTGGACCATTGCAAGCTCGACCGACATTTCCACCCTCGGTTCCAGCTTAGAAGCTCATTTAGACTGCTGATCTCTCCTCTGTTCACCAAGGTCGAGGCTCATCAATAGGGGTCTTCCCCAGCGTATGCTAGCATGTTACATATACTATGCATTAGGTATTACTTAACCACTCACTTACTTAATACAATGCATGGGAGTTAATAGAGAGCCGCAGTCTTATCCCCGCCAGCTATTTCCGAGGCCTTTCCGCGTCATTCTTCCAGAGTAACGCAAAAGCAATCCTACACTAGAGGTCTACTGCTGTCTCTTGATCTGCCCTATACTACAGTATAGACGATACTAAGATATCATTGAGCAATGCGAATTGCTATTTGTAGCTCGAAAACAGATCGCGCTAATTAACACCCGGGAGGAACGGGATCCCAGATCAGAGGACTCCCCGTATACCGGACCATCCGGCACTTCGCGACTCCCGCTAGCGCCGACATCCGGCAGAATTCACATTATCTAATCTCACTGGCTCTAAAGGTAAGAGTTAACCTCATTCATGGTTTGCTAATGCGCTGTTTTGGCGCTATTCGTCCGGCATATGGGATTACAAATATTCACGTATAAAGGACAGACTAGTTATACCCACATCTATAGACTAACTTAGTTCTTTTGGTGACCACTTAACTGAAACGAATGGACATCGTAAGTAGTTTGATTCTTTTTTTTCCGGCTTTTGATCGCCCAACAACTGCGTCAAACATAGGGGACGCGGTGGGTATATCTTTGAACGCGTAAAGAGCTCCGTGATCTTCAATACCTGGTATTCTGGCCCCGCCCGCACCCCTGCCAACAGAAGTGACCCCATAGAGACTAAGGCGCATAGGGGCGATTGCTGGTAACTACAGGACAAAGTATTTGACTCCGATATCTTTGGTGTTGGACTAGGTAACAGTAGCTACTGCAGTAACCTGTAGCATATGCTAGATTGGGTGGCCCTTGAGGTAGTCTATGAAGAATTACCTAGTTCAAATGGCTGTTAGGGCATATCCGAAGATCACGGAGTTGTTTGCGTATTCAAAAGAATAATAAGCCTGATGTCTGATGAGAACCAATCCATGTAACACCCGGGGTCCCGGGCATGACTAACCAACCGAGGAGATAGATTGCTCCAACCGCCATCGTCCGCCACCCTCCGTCATGAGTCGAACAACCTCGCAGTCATCGGCGCCCCCCCTTGTCGGCCGCAAACATATTGATTTGGAATAAATTTGCTGCTTGATCGAGATGGGACCTTTCGGTATTGAGCCGGCTGCCCGGCCCTGCTTAGTGCTCGTCCGTGCTAGCCATTCAACAAAGCACGTCCGTGTTAGGTAAGTAAGACTTTGTGGTACTCAATGTTACTTATACGAAATACTGACTGTTATAATATTGTGTTTCTTTGGCTGTGTTCCCTCTCGAATACCCCTAGCAGGAGGTCAGTCCATTTCTTGAATGCGTCGTATAAGAGATACAACTGAAAACTGTGACCTTGTTCGGATTTACTGGTGCAAAGACTCTACATGCAATGGATTAATCGCTAAGGCATTTAAGCCTCGTGAGTAAAAGTATCTGTAATAGAAAGGCTGCTCGCTTTTCAAGGCACGAAGAACTTGTTGTCCTAGCAAGTACAGCGTGAGCCCAACCCTGTTGAGATCTATTTCGTATCAACTACCATGAATGCCAAGATTCGTTCCAACCACGAGGAAACGGCTCGGCCGGCCGAGGCCGCCGTGTCCGAATGGTTGGCATCTCCTGTTGGACAACTAAAAAGGTATTGCTGTTGTTATCTGCACGTTTGACGCCCAGGGGTGCTTGGAACAGCTGCTCGTCAAGCATTCAGCGAGAGTCTGTAATGTTGAACCGGGGCGGTCTTGGGAACAACATAACGCTGGTCGAATTTGAGAAGGAGATGTCAAGAATGGAATGTAGTGAAGGGCATGGGAGTGTACAGTGGTACACCGTTTCAGCATGATATAATGTACAAGAACTTAGCAATACGGTAATGTGGAAAGCTACAAAATTCCTAAACTATCAAGCATAGTTTTGATTCACAACTCGTATTGTTAGAGGGACCTACATGTAGAGAGTCTTGGATTTTGTACTGAGCTATGGCTATCTCATGAGCCAAGCTAGAGCACCCCTGAAAACATTGTAAAGTTGAGATCCGAGTATTAGCTGTACATAAGGGTATAGGCGTAGTATCGCCATCCCCAGGTTTATAGCAGATCTCCAAGAGCTGAAGGATAACGTGCATATGTTTTACAGATTGTCCCTCGCTTACATCAGCACCGGGAGGAATATACTTGTGGAATAGAAAGTAGGGTATGCTCACGGGAGGCTGCTTGGAAAGTCGTAGGGGGACTTGTAGGTATATCGTATAACTCTCTTACCCCTTTCTCCCAATAGTTATTCTAAAGGTCTGGTCAGACTCATTGTGTGCCAAGATTACAAGGCCATGATAAGAACCCCGAGTCGGTGTTTCGGCTCCTGCCCGGGCTCGGCCTCTGTGCCTTTACCTAATAACCTTACCTAAAGCTGCTTGTAAAGTTTTCGGTATATCTGCTACTCCCTCCAAAATTTTTCCTCGTATGGTCTTAGTCTACGCCAAAACACCAGTTTCTTCCGGTATTTAGCAGACACGTTATGTATAGCAAAAGCTGCCTACACGTTCGAACTGGGTCGTCAAGTCCCAAGTTTCTAGCCGACCTCCATGTTTCTACTACGTGATTATTCCGTGAATTATATCACACTGATACTTGAGGATCTTGCTTGGTATTATATGTATCAGTCGAGTCCAAGACATACAGCAATAGATAGTGAAACTCCTGAATGCTTTACTACCTTTACGCATCATATAACCCCGAAGCATCTGCAGAGATTCGCAAGCTTGCTATGTTCCTGGCACTAAGTAGACGCCTGGGTACCACGAAACTATGCGGGATCAGTTTCATATTAGCCAATAGCCGGTATTAACTGCACATATCAGATAGCCAAGCTGGTAATTGATCCCAACTATTTACTGGGCCTATTGGTCACGAAATCCCAATGAAATCATCAACAAGTGCCGAATGTTTGCGAAATTGTACAATATTTATTCAACTAGCCACCCTTATATACTGACTATAGATGTTTAAGAAGACTTCGCCCCGAGAAAGGTGTCTATCGTGCGAGAAAATGATCGAAATGATCAAGCAAATTCCTCACAGATATGGGTATCAACGCACGCAAAGAAGAGTCGAGAACCCCTGGCTCCACCGTAGTCCACCCATGATGGCGATCAGAAGCAACAACGCAGTAACGACGCTCGTGGCCCCGTACAAGTAGGCCTTGCGTCGGCCAAGAACGGCCAGCTCGACAACCCACGTGGACACGGTCGTCAGACACCCGCAGAACCCATCCTCGATGCCCTGCAGCACCTGGCATCCGACGACGCCGCCCTCAGGGACGTGGGCGAGATCCCAGGCCATGCCGAGGATCGCCGTGCCCGCGATGTTCACGGCAAATGTGCCCACAGGAAATGTGGCGATTCGACCATTGAGGCGAGCCGAAGCGTAGAACCTCACGAGACAGCCCAGAGGCGCGAACACGAGAGCGAAGGTGGCCCGGCCGCGCCAGACTTCGGACGAGCCGGGGTTGCTGTATCTGTCGGGTGGGACGATGGAGAGGACGACGGCTCCGAGCCAGGAGCCCCAGCCCAGCACCACGGCCAGCGGGTCGAGCAACTTGCGCGACAAGGGATACCGAAGCGACGGCGTCACGGGCTCCAACGCTTCGGCTAGGTGGGTGCCGATGTAGAAGCCCGAGAAAGAGAGGGAGATGGTGCCAACGGTGATGGCTAGCAGGGCCAGGAACGAGTAGCCTCCATTGCGTGAGGTTGGAGCGCCGTCTGGCATGGGCAAGTCGTTGGACAAGGCCAGGAAAATGTCTCGTATGAAAGATGAGAAGGAAGTGAAGGAGCCGCAAAAGCCCGTGGCCAGCCCGATGTAGAGCGGGATAGTCTTCTTGACAGCCAGGTGGGCCTTCCTGGTGGCGGCGAGATCCTGGGCTGCGCGCTGGGAGTCAGGGGAGCCTAGCCCGTCCCCGCCCGTTTTTATCTTGGCCGGCGGGTGGGTGGTAAAGATGCGGCTCTGTTCGTGGCGGAACAGCATCCGGTCTTCAGTCAAGAAGCCGATGACCAGAGAGCCGGCAAAATTGGGCCACACGGAGCTGAAAGGGATGGCGGCGCCGGGGTAGAAGGTCAGGGCCTGCAGACCAAGGCGAGCCAGCGTGCCGAAGACGGCGAACAGGATGAGGTACGAGACGGTGTAAAACTCGGTCATCCACTTGGAGAGCGGTGCCGCTGGCTGGCCGGTAGAAGCACACTGCTGTACCTGCTCTTCGGCAGGCAATCCGGCGCCCAGTTCCGGGGTCTCGTCGTCGCCGAGGCCGAGACGCGATGCCAGCTCCTCGATGGAACGGCTGTCGAGCCGCGACAGCTCGTTCCGGTCCTGCAACGTGGGCACGGCCTCGACCTCGGGGAGGTTGAGATACGATGCCGGAATCTCGTAGTCCGAGGCCGTCGACTGCTGCGTCGCGTCCCGGGCATGCCGGCGGCCGTGTTGGTGTGTTGACGGCGTGGCCTCCAGCTCGGCGACGGTGCCGGGCGTCGTGGCGGCAGACCCGGAAGAATACATCATGGCGGAGCGTCGGGACCGAGCACGAATATAAGCTGCATGACTAGCTCAGGTCCGTGGCATCTTCTTTCATGAGATGTCTATCTCTGCTTGTGACGATGTCCATACACACCACTACTAACCTTGGTGGAAATTCACATATACGTATAATAACTGACTAACTACCTACGTAAATAGACTAGGGTCCTTTAGAATCCTACTAGCGTAATACGCTGTTACGCTCATCCACCTGTTGCGGTTAGCTCTCATAATGCTTATCTGTGGATAATACAGAATTAATTCCACGTGGAGGAGATAGCGTACTTATCCAACCCATTTGGTCTTGGCATTCAATGTTCCTAAGAGCATATTCCTACCTACCCAAAGCAGCCGCATCGTGGGGCATCCCCCGCCATCGGTTGTGACGGGTTCGGATTGGGGGGTTTGGATTGGGACCCGACTTCTCGTAGGTAACAGCACAGCACTGCTGCTGTCTGTCATACATACATGGTGCCACAGCGCATCCTGTAATACAGACCAGGTTACTGTTACTTCAGGTATTCAGATGATCCACGACTACCTAACCTACATAAGGTACATACATACCTTCCCAGAGACACCTACCTAGCCTCTTAAGTACCTACATCTACTTACCTATAGCTTATTTACGTGAACGTCCCTCCTCCCCTGTATCTCTCTGTGCCAGCTTGACTTGCCATCTCTTGCGATATATTGGACTTTTCTCTCTCCTGTGACGCTGAACACTGCGTCCCAGCCGTCTAGATTACTCAGTGTCCGGCTAGTCGTTTATCTGGGGTTGATACTTGCAAGGCCATGTCGCTACCGACCAACGTTCACGTCTCCAAACACCCGTGCCTGCTCTCCAAACTCAGCCGCCTCCGATCCAAAGAAACCGAAGCCCGCGAGGTCAAATCCCTCGTCCATGAGATTGCCTTGATTGTCGGCTGCGAGGCTTTTGCCTCCGCTTTGACTGTGTTGGAAGGACCAAAGGTATTCCTCTGCCTCTTCACCCGTAACTGCTCTTCTGACCCTTTGACTATGCTCCGCTAATGCACTTCGTTATGTACTTATCATATAGGGTCTGACCCCCATTGGCTACGAGTATACAACGTTATCGACCGAGCCGCAAGAGATATCTGTCGTACCTATACTGAGGTCTGGCCTGGGCATGGTTGACGGTTCGTTTGCCCATCAACTCCCCTACCCCCTCACCTTTCTCCTTGTACTCCTCTGCTGACATCGCACAAAGCGATACAAACGCTTCTCCCAGCTCCTGTTCCTGTACATCATCTCGGGTTGTACCGCGAGCCGAGCACCCTCGAGCCTGTCGAGTACTACAATAACCTCCCCAACCATACTGCGTCCGGCCGACCAGGTGCCCACGCTTCCAGTTTGGCTGTCATCCTCGACCCCGTCATAGCAACTGGTGGCACATGTATCGCCGCCATTCAAACCCTAAGGGAATGGGGCGTCAAGAAGATTGTTGTTCTGTCTGTTATAGCTGCTTCGGAAGGTGTGCGCCGTGCCGCGGACGAGTGGCCTGAAGCTGTCGAGATCTGGGTAGCAGGCGTTGACCCAGAGCTGACGCCCAACGGAATGCTTAAGCCTGGCTTGGGAGATATTGGCGACCGAATCTTCTTGACCATCGGCAAATAGTGGCCGTTAGGTTTGATTCTGGTCAAATGCCTAGATTAAACCCCGTCTCGCACTTTCGAGCCAAATTGACTCATGCAGTCTACTCTATGTTTTAGGACGTTTAGCCTCATATATGAATGTTAGACACTCATTAGTATCTTATTTGATCCTGGCCGAAGGCCATTTATATTGGTGCATATCTTTCCTCATCCACAATGGTTCGGTTTTTCCAGCAGTCCGCTACCCATCGAGCCGAGACGACCCTTGGCACCAGGGTTCGTGAGCTGATGGCTGTTCGAACCTCCGCTGCGATATCCATTTCTTCACGCCCATTCCTACCCAGAACAACTATGTGTGTAACAGCCTTGTCATCGGGACCGTCCACTAACATACCGCCGCCATATCGAATTCGGTTTCTCACTCGGCACAGTCCCATTGACGGTGCACCATCAGCTCCTGCAAGATGAACGACCATGCCGTGAAATAGGCGACACCGTAGCTGACCGAGATCGTGGCCATGCTCGGTTAATTGTTCGATAAAATTCTCCTTCTGGAATGGCATGTCCACAATCTCTTTCTTTGGCATGTCGTGTAATAATTGTCTGATTTCTTGAATGTCCAAATCTCGCGTGTAGCTATCACCAAATTCGTCGGTGTTTCCCTCGGCAACGCGTTGCGTTGCGTCACAGGCATGGAATAAATGTTCAGTCTCGTAAGGAAGAAGGAAGCCTCCATTGGCTTGAGCGACGCAATCCAACACCCATTTTGGTCGGATGATATCCACTTCACCTGCCTTGATCAAGCTGGCGACCTTGACTACCTTTTTCTCTGCCACTAATTTCATGCCTGTGCCTGGGTTTGGGCGCTGCGATATCTTGCCGCCGTTCTCTTTAACGAGCGTTTCTAACTGTGCCTTTGATTTTTTCGTGGGCTTCGTGCAGTCCGTTAACACGCAAAACTCGAGGCCATCAAAAATCTTTGATCTGGGTCCCGCAAATGCTGCGGGGGCTATGTCCTGACCGGCTATCACAACCTCCTTTTTGACTCTCTTAGCCCCACGCTGCCGCTTTTTCTCCATCCGGAACTCAATAGTCTTCTTGCCTTCGGCAACTAGTTCCTCAAATTCCTCGTAAGTCAATGCCTGGTCCCAATTTCGATCCGGTCTCCGTTCCTTGAATCGTGGGAACCGAAGTGTCAGCCTGCTCGCGAACGAGCTCGTCTCTTCAGCGCTTGCTGCCTTCACAGTGATGACAACTGAATCAGAAGGGCGAATCCACACGTCGGGTCGTTCGTATTGGTACTTTTCCCCTCCCGCCAACTGGATATATTTGCTTGGTGGCTTCTTAGCGTCCCAATCCTTCCATTTACCCTCTGTAAGATGTTGAATTTCGGCGTAATCCTCAGCACGAAAGCCGCCACCGACTTTGATGAAACTATAACACTTCTCTGGATGTGCGCCAGCTTGAATGTCACGTTCTGTAACACGAAGGCCACACATGAACGACGCTATTCTTCCCCCACGACGTCCTGACCCATAATATCCACCTATGATAACAACATCGACGTTTTCTCCGAAGCCATCCATGTAGTCTGGTTTGACTTTAATCCAATCGGGAACTCGCAGACCGACCGTATACATGGAACGTGGATTCTTGACTACAAGACCTTCGGAAGCGTCCGAGACGATTTGGCGGAGCATAGGCTCTATCTCGTCTGCACTCGTAGCTGGCACGTAATCGTGGACCTCAAGCCGATGCGGTTCGCCGGGGACGGCCTTGGCAAGTGCATTGCGTCTATCTCGGAGAGTATACTGCGTGAGCGGCTGGTCGTTTAAGAGGACGATGTCGAAAACTCGAAACACGGGTCGCGGCGCATCACGCTCGTACGGGTTCCAGGCGCCGGTGTCAAGAGCCGCCGATTTTAGCGTGCCAAATTTTAAGACCTTCTTGAGAAGAGGATCCCAGACGATCATTTCGCCGTCGAGAATGAGGTTGCGCACGCCTGGTGCAAATGCGTTTTTCAGATGGCGTGTCAATGCAGAGTTAGCCTCGTCATGCAAACTCTCTCCGTACAGGTAGGTATAATTCTTGGCTTTTCTTGACCAAAAGCAAAATCTTTTGCCGCCTGGGATGCTTTCGTCCTCAAGCATGTGCAGCTGCATCCGCTCACCATCCAACTTCTCTTCAATCCAGAACTCTTTGTCACTGCTCGCTGTCTCATGAGTTGATGCGCGGAGTCTTTCAAGCATCTTATCGAAGGAGGTAGCCATCTCATAGGCCGCAAGCTGCGGCTGGAAGCATTGCATTAGGGCGACACCAGTCTGGGCACCAGAAAGACGGATATTGGAGTCGTACAACTCCCAGCACACCCGCCTGAGGCTCGAAGAGACGTTGTATAGATGTTGAGCATCGGGATGCCATAGCTCGAGTACAGTTCTTTCAGTGGCTCCAATCCTCATCTGCTTGAGAATTATACGAATAAGCCATTTGAGTTCTTCGGCATTCATACGCTCGTAGAAGGTCTCGATGATAGGCAGCTGACTCTTTTCACCAGACACGGCTGAGAGCTTATCCAGCAGCTCGTTGACCTCGGCAATACGCATGTCTCCAGGTTCTATACGCGAAGGCCGCTTAGATAGGACACTGTAACAGCGGTCAACGAAGTCGCCGGCGGTGCTGGACTGGTCTGGACGCTTCCACTTCAGCATACTCTGGGCGTCGTCGGAATGCCTGTCGAGTCTCATGAGCTTTATGAGCAGGCGGGCGATGGCGTTCTCTTTTAGCCCATAGATGCCCCTTTCACGATCACAAGTGGGTAGAATGAGACGTAAGGCAGGGAAGAAGTCGTTGCCGGCTTCGTCGCGCCATCGAGCGATGAAACGTTCGATGACGCGGCGCCGGTGTTCGTGTGGAGTGAACTTGGAGGAGGCAGTACCGCGGCCTCCTCTTTTGGAAGGCTGCTTCTTGTTGGTTGTCAGTGGTTCGAAAAGGTCTTTATAAAGATCAGCGAAGAAGAGCGTCTTTCCATGATTCTTGGGTCTGTTTGGGTACCTGGAAGCATGTTAGATTGATATTCACAACAAACCCATACGGGCATAAAACGAAAGATAAACAGACTTTTCATCCAGCTGTTGGAGAGTCTGGCCACCGACGGCATATTGCCGCTCCTCCTCGACGATGGCGCCGGGGTCACGGCTCCGCCTACCAGCATTTGCCATGGTGAAGGATTATCGACGACACCGCTGATGATAATATTCTCCCCAGTACGAGGGCGGAAGCTGCATTAATCGGCGAAACATAACCTCAAACTCAAGTTAGAGTTTGGTGTTGAGTTCACCGTGCTTCAAGGTTTTCTTGCGTCTCAAATATGATATCTCATTTGCCTTATCAACGAGCTGGACCTCGCAGTTCCAGGTCGACATGAACAGCCAATGATGGTGCCAATTCACGAGCGATGCTGGTCTGTTGACGAGGTAGCAGAGGGATTGATGAACTGGTAAGGCGGACTTCCAAGTTATGCATTAAGAGAGGACTGGATTGCTTGGAGCAAATCCAGTGGCTGTTACCTACAGTAGGCAGCCATGTGTAAGTACTTAAGTTCTTACCTATGTAACCTCCATTCACCTGTGGGTTAGGTGTAATCCCCTACCTAAGCTGTTGTACCACATGCAGTTAGATTGCACGTAATTGATTGGAAGTGGGGTAGCTACCCAGATAAGTACTTGCCACAAACGCGCTTTCCAGTATTTGAATACGCGCCGGGGGTACCTAGCCGGGCGCGCTAGACAGGGCGGGTACAGATGCATCAATCTGAATATCCACACACTTCACCTCTCACCGAGCACCGCAAAGTCGGGTCCAAAACTCGAACGCGGCCCATTCGAGAAGGATAGACAAACAATGCCACAGAGACCGGTCGTCCTGACATCTGCCTAGTACCGGCACATCCGCCTGCTACTGCTAGATAGTCTCTCTGTGATGCCCGCTGCTTCAATTCCTCGCGCAAAACAGCCCCGTCCGCATAATCGACCCTGGTCAGCCTGCTTACTTTCTGGATGAATGCCGGAGCAACCCGCGTCCTGGCCCTGCGACCGTCACTCTCCCCATCGTCGCGAACCCGCTCTCTCTCGCCCTTACACATCCGCACCAGGCTGGCACCGCCGCAGGTCCCCGGCCCATGCCTGAACACTCTGAACGCCTCTGCGTCCGCTTCCACCGCCACCGCTGCATTCTCGGAAGCCATGTTGGGGAGAGCGAGGGACAGGGCTAAGGGCGCCACCGAGTCGGGCCCCTCGGCCACCACCAAGTCTGACCTGGCAAAGCAACTGTTCCCTTCAAGCAGCCCGGCCTCCCAGCAACCCGACATTACCTCCTGGGCCACTGCAACAAGCAACAAACCCCGTTCCACAGCCATTCCCCCGGCTACTCGCACGCCTGGGCTATTCAAGCCTAGAACCAGCAACCCACCGTCACTACCGGTCACAAGACCTACTCCCATGTCGTCTATTCCTGCCGCCTCATCACGCACCAACAGTCTCGTATCAATATGTAGTAACGCCGGGTCCTTCGACGATCGTTCGTCTCTCAGCAATCCTCGGTCACATACGAGCACACTTGCTTCCGTCTACGTGACCGAGGAAGACTTTAGTGATGATGATGCCCTCGAGCTGGACTACGAGTGTCCCGCATCACTGCCCCCTCTGCCGGCCCCATCTAAATCAACCCCCCCCGAGCCAGTCCATGCTGTCACTGCTGCTGCTACTGCTCCTACTAACCCCCTTCCTCCACCTACAAGCCAGATACCTTGGTCTTCCTCTCCCCGGCATCATATGTTTCCTCCGGAGAAATTCGGTGATCCAAGGCCTGAACCCTCAAGTCACGTCCTGCCACCACCGAAGAAGAGGACTTTGCCAAAGGGTTGGTCTCGGGAAACGGACGGAGCCAGTCAGAGCAATGAGCCGGAGCCTCCTCGAGATCCAGCTAAGGACGATGCCAACCCGTTAGCCACACCACTACCCAGCAAAAAAAGGGGCCTTCCTTGGAACGCAACGCAAAGTGCCGTAAAGGAACGACGCAAGCAACTCAAGAGTCAGAACAAGAAGACCGAATCCGAAGGAAATCCTTCGCCAGGTGAAATGCATGCCACCACAGATGACCAGGTGATTCGGAAAACAAAGGCTTCGGCAATTTCTCTTAGTTCAGAGCAGCAACACGTAATTGACCTTGTCGTCAAGGAGGGGCGGAGCGTGTTCTTCACCGGTCCAGCCGGAACAGGCAAATCTGTCTTGATGCGAGCCATTATCTCGGAGCTCAAGAAAAAATGGGCCCGTGACCCCGAACGGCTCAGTGTAACGGCGTCCACCGGCCTTGCCGCCTGCAACATCGGTGGCCAGACTCTCCATAGTTTCGCCGGCATCGGGCTAGGGAAGGAGGATGTGCCGACACTGGTTAAGAAGATCCGCCGCAATGCCAAAGCCAAGAATAGGTGGCTTCGAACCAAGACGCTCATCATTGACGAGGTTTCCATGGTGGACGGCGATCTATTTGACAAGCTCTCGCAAATAGCCCGTGAAATTCGTAAAAATGGTCGGGCTTTTGGTGGCATCCAGCTAATCATCACTGGTGACTTTTTTCAGCTACCTCCTGTGCCCGATGGCGGGAAAAAGGAGGCAAAGTTCGCATTTGATGCGGCAACCTGGAACACCTCGATAGATCACACAATCGGTTTGACACAGGTCTTCCGTCAGAAGGATCCTCGTGCGTTTTCTTGGTCAAACCCTTACGCCGTGTTGTAGGTTTTGCTGCTAATCGTTTACAGAATTTGCTGGCATGCTGAATGAGATGCGCCTCGGCAGAATTAGCGACACTACCGTACAGACTTTTAAGGAGCTTGCGCGGCCACTTGCATTCGACGATGGCTTAGACGTCACTGAATTGTAGCTTACGCCCGTCCTTGTAGTTCTAATTCCTATGTGCTAACAAATCACAGATTTCCTACTCGATACGAGGTGGAGAAGTCCAATGAGTCGCGGCTACGTAACCTTCCCGGGGAATCGTATCACTACGAGTCTCAAGATACAGGAGACCCCAATATTCGAGACAAGCTACTTGCGAACATGATGGCGCCCAAGTCGCTGGATCTCAAAAAGGGAGCTCAGGTAATGTTGATCAAGAACATGGACGACACGCTCGTCAACGGTTCGCTCGGCAAGGTAATAGGATTCATGGCCGAGGCTACGTTTGAGCACTGGGCGATGGGCGAGCATGCCACGGGCTTGGATGACGAGATGGGAGTCAATGGCAGCTCCAAGCAGAAGATTAAAGCGTACAGTCGAGATCCTGAAAGCATGAAGGATTTGCGGGAGTATCCTGTGGTACGCTTCACCGCAACCGATGGGACGCATCGCATCATTCTGTGCATCCCCGAAGACTGGAAAGTCGAGCTCCCCACGGGGGAGATACAAGCATCTCGCAAGCAGCTGCCGCTAATCCTGGCGTGGGCGCTGTCGATCCACAAGGCTCAAGGCCAGACATTGGAGAGGGTCAAGGTGGACCTTGGCAAAGTATTTGAAAAGGGCCAGGCGTACGTTGCGCTTAGCCGCGCCGTGAGCAAGATGGGGCTGCAAGTGTTGCGATTCGAGAAGACCAAGGTCATGGCACACCCTCGCGTTATCCAGTTCTATAACAAGCTTTACAGCGCCGAGTCTGCCATCAAGACAAAGAAAGCGGCAACGATATCAGAGTTCGCATATAAAGCAAGCAGAGGTGGTGCCACGGTTACCGACCTGGACGATGAGGAAGCTATGATGGCTGCCTATGGATGAGAGATGGAAGTTTACTTACGCATCAACAGGCGCCTTTGTTTGGTAGGGTGAATACAATTAAATGGTGAGATACCAAACCACCCATACTAGGTTTGCTGCATAAGTATGGACTAAGGGTCGAGTCTGGCAAAAGAGGTGTAGAACATGGCTTTAGTACTCACGTATTCAACGACGGCTTGATGTATATCTATGACACGTGGGCTTACACCGTGCATAAGTGTACTACACATCTTACCTATCGCTCCTACACAGGCGCCATCCACCCTGAATAAGAAACTGATAGATGAATATAATGTAGAGATTTGGAGGCGGCGATTCCAGATAGATGACATCCCGACCTACCTACTTATACCTTATTGTAGTATCCAACTCAGTCCGAGTCCATCTTAGATGAGTAGAGTGAACTATCTACATAGTACTAACTTGAAGCTAAATTAGGTAATACACGGCCTACATACTTATGTATGTACCAAGCCATATTCCGAAGGTGCGTCTTATCGATAAGGCATCCACGCGAGGGGAGGCGGCAACTTTGAAGCTACGGTAGCTACGTAGTACGTACATGCACCTAGCCAGTCAGGTACTTTAAGTACCTAGGTAGGTAGGTAACACAAAGAAAATGACCGTCGGTCTAATTAATATAGTATGCATCATGATATTCACGTAGTCTAGACGGGGAGAGCAACAACCATATCCATCCACACTCATATTTCTCGCTCATTCTCCTTCTTGTATACTAGCGTTCTGCTCGACATAAGTCTTGCGACGTGGACATTTATCTGCTCCCAATCGGCGGCATTCATCCCACTCTTTGGGAGCAGCCACGACAAATCCAAGCTCACGACGACGATACCTACCTAGGTAGCTATTCCTAGCATCGGTGGCGTTCCATCGCACCACATCGCCCGCCAGCGTGCGCTTGGTCGCCGGCGACAGTGGCCAGATGGAGCGGTCCCCCTTGTCACAATGGCTCGGCGGTCCGTACCAAATCGTGCTGCGAGAGCCACCAGGAGAACAGGTCGCGGGCATCCTGAGGAATCTGGTGCCAGAACAGCACCTTACGCTTGAGAAAGGTAGCGAACCAGTGTGCATAGACCCTTCATCCAGCTGTCCTTTCGCTGACCCTGCGTGCGTGCGCGCGCTTCCGTAGCGACCATCTTCAGTACTCGCCAGCAGTTCGAACGGCTGGACATCCGCGCTTCCAATGTCTACGATATCATACCATTACCGGCTGGCGACGGCGTAGAGCCCGAGCTCCGCGGCATGTCCTCGTCTGCCTCGTCTCTCTCATCTCCTCCCGCCGCCCCAAGCCAGAGCGCCTTCCAGGATCCCGCTATCGTCAGCATGAGTCGGAAGCCGACGGCCCAGGGAGTCCAGACAGCCGTCCGGACGGCTAACCCTCACCACGCTCGCCGCGCTCCGCACGAGACGGAGATGGTCCGCACGCCCGTCACCACCAACCCTAGCGATGAGTCAGCCAATTCATTCGTTGACGCTGATACGCCGGAAACGACGACTTCGCATCTGCCGCCCATATCACATCTTGCCATCCAAACCCTGTGCAATCCCGCTGCGGCGGTAACAGCCGCTCTCGATGCCGCAGAAGACGACCGTCAAGATCTCACGCCAACCGCTGCGACGGCACGGTCCGCACTTCCCCCACAAGAGCGGAGGCGGGGCAAACGAGGTAGCAAGAGGCAGCAACAGCCCGCCATCAACGACACGGACGAAGGCATTCTCGCGTCCAGTGCTCGCCCGACGAATCAGAGGACGGGTTGGAGACAGACCCCCATTCTCCAGTCCACCAAGTCTTTCCAGCCATTCGCCTCGTTGAAGAAGAGCCAGAAGAAACGTGCCGATCCCAGTGCCGACAGTGGCTGGGCGTCCGAAGACGTCACCGATGTGCAAGAGGCAGGCGACTTTGATTTCGAGGGCAGTCTCGCCAAGTTCGACAAGCGCACCATCTTCAACGAGATGCGGGAGCAGGATCGCGTCGACGAGGCCGATAGGCTGGTGTCACACAACCGGCTCCCCCGCCCCAAGCCAGGCACCGCCGGTGGGAAGAACCTCCATTACACAGAGAATGTTCTCGACCTACCAACAGCCGCGCCCAAGATTACGAAGGAGACGCCCGGTGACTTTTGGAGAAGCGAGGCCGACGATGATCCCGTGAACGGCGGCGGCGGCGGCGAGACTCCGAGCGGTCGCGAGGGCAGCGGCAGGAACTCCCGGCTCCGGGGCGAGTCCCGGATGTCGACGACTCGGCGGTCCCAGTCACGTAAGGCGAGCGCTAGTGCCGGCGTCGCCGGGCCAAGTCGTGTGAACTCTGGAGTAAGTGAAACAGCCCGATCTTCGCGTCGTCTTGTTGACCCGTGCTCGAAGCCATCGCCCGCTTCCCCTGGGCTATATACACTGACGTCGAACCGCCGTGTCGACGTTGTGACACACCTTCAGATGCTCGTGGTCGAGAATATTGCCAGCAACGAACTAGGCATGACGGAGGACCTCATAGCTGAGAATGCCGGGCGAGGCATTTGTGAGGTGGCTATGAGCGCTCTAGATGACCCAGCCGTAAGACTGCGAGCAGCCGCCTCCTCGCCGCCCGCTACGAACACTATTGTTGTTGTTGCCGGTAACAACAGATCAGGGGCACGCGCCATAGCGGCCGCACGTCATTTGCGAAATCGGAATATCAATATACTGGTATCTGTCGTCGGCATCGAGCGCGAAGGCGACCTCCTGGACGAGATCCGGAAGCAGATCCGCCTCTTCCGCAACTTCGGTGGCACCATTTATACAAAATCAGCGCTTTTCGAGCAACTAGCGCAGTCCGCCAACAGCCTCAATGCCTCGAATCAGGTCTCCGTCTCCCTTATTATCGATGCCCTCCTGGGCCTCACCATCTCATTTGAGGAACTGCGCAAGTCGGATCAGGCCACTACCTACGAACTCATGGCTTGGGCTAATCGAAATGAAGCCTTCGTCCTGGCCATCGACATTCCCAGTGGAATAGAGCCCTCCACGGGACGGGTCAACGTTATCGATGGCGCTAAGCTGTATGTGCAGCCGCGCTACGTTGTCGCACTCGGCGCGCCGAAGGCTGGCCTTCTCAAGGCTCTCGAGAGCATGCACGACACCGGGGATATCACCATGGCTGACGAGTGGAAGCTCTATCTTGCAGATATCGGCCTAGGTGCCGTTGTGTGGCGGAAAGCTGCCAAGATTCGCCGCGGTACCGATTTCGACGACCACTGGGTCCTGCAGCTGAGATACCACCCGCCTAAGAATGACGATCAAGATTAAACAGCCTTAGATTTAACGTGTTATGATCATGATTAGATACGATGCGTGTATGATCTATATTTAGTGTATGTATATATATGTGCGTGTGCGTGTCCACGCTCTTACCTTTCCCCTGAGAGACCGCAGTTTGTCTTATACCCGGCGCTTGATGGTTTCAGCGGTGATTCAATTCAAAATATGAATACAGAAGTGAGGAGTGAGTCTTGAGTGGGAGGTTCAGTAAGACATGGGAACACTATGGGCGCATCATACATTAAACAAAGTCAGGCGACTCGAGTATCATGATGATAAGTAAAAAATACAATAGATATTCCCAAGCTATCTGTATTCTCACTTGAAGCATAGTGGCTCTTCGTATTGAAGTGAGCCCTGCGAGCTTCGCACCCAATAGCCACTCAGGCTTCCATGCGATAAAAGGCAATTTACCCATCCTCCGCTCTTGAGAGTCAATGCAGTCAGTCAGTGAGACGGGGAGCTCATTGGGCAAGAAGATGAGATCCCATTCGAATAGACGAGAATCGTCCGGATGCTCGTTGGTGCCAGTTTTCCTCTTTTCTTATCTAAATGTAAGCAGTCAGCCAGCTTAACCCCTGAATGGCTATACCCCATTTCACCAGATTCTGGCAGGCTTTGGCCCGAAAGTGAGAAGTATGGTACGAAGTACTTCTCTATTTATGCCGTCTACTAAATTACTTACTAACTTTGTCTTTTCCTGTATATTGAAAACTCGCCTTTTGTGTTCTTCGCAGTGATAGTAATATGTTGATACATGGGCTTTTTATAACAATAGTATTAATATCGGGTTAGCCACGATCATATTACTTAGTCAGCCAACAAGGGGCTTAGCTAACAGAGGAAATAAAGAAGGATTTGGGAAGGTCAGGAACAACAGGGACACATGGGCAACATGTGCTTGATTTCTTCTGAACAAATATAACGATCCTCTCTCCTGATCACTCGATTCCCTTTCTTAAGTTGTAATAATTCTAGGCCTGAAGGCCTCAGGAAGTGGAGGTGCAGACTACCTCCTGGAGGTTTGATCCTGGCATGGCCACTGGCCCATGGTATTACCGTCTTCTCACAAGTGAACCACTTCGTGTTAGCACAAAGGCTGAATTTGGGGCTAGGAGATAGACTTGATAAAAGAATGATTCTCTGTGACGGCGTAGTCGCTTCAACATCCAGGAGATCCTAATATTCCTGTCCTTTTCGGGATCTGGATTAATGTATATAGCCCTTGCCTTCGGCCTTTGCCTCTACGGGGTCTGCTCTGGATTCTCTGAGTAGCGTTATCCAACAATTGTCCGACACATATGGAGTACGCCTTCATGCATATAATATGATCATTTGACTCCGAAAGTGCATTTCAGTTCCGCGTGGGCGACGGCGTCCTATTGCTGTGTAAGGGGTGTAGCCGGGGCTCAGGCAGGCTTCGTGCAACACTGTCGCCTAGACATTCTGTCACTCTCATGTTCCTGTGGTCTCTTGGCGTAAGCCTCGCTAAGACATACAGTCCAGCTTGTTCTGCCAAGCAAATGCTCTTCTCCCTATTGTAGAGCCTAGAATTTCCACATGACAGGTTTCATTAGACTCGGAAATCCCCCTCTTTCTCGAGCCTGAAGTACCTACTAGGTAACTGCCTCGAGCACACGAGCTCGCAAATTTTGCTTATGGGAGCACCTATCCGTCTTATCGCACACTATGTCACGATGATATTATGTAATTATACTGAATGGGAAAAGTCTGTGCCTCGCTCGTGCTGCGTGAATAGCCATAGTACAACTACACTCAAACAGACTATGTTTATACTTCCTGTAAACCTGCTAACCTCTTCCCCGGAAGAAACGAGAGGCGACAGAAATAGCTGCTATTGCTAATATAATTTTCTTTTGCTCTTCCTTAACTTTTCCTTGTAATCATAGTTAGGCGTGCTGCGTATATTGTCCTCGAGCCCCATGTCATCGAGCATTTCCTGGAACTGAATCTCATCCAGTCGATGTACATCTTTCTTTTGAAAATCTGGCAGGGCAGCCCATCTGCAGTGCGGTTTCGTCCACGCCATGCCAAAATCCACAAGAACGCCGCCCTTGTAGTTGTCCAGCCGTACGTCTCCAACGAGTACATTGTGTTTGTTGATCCACTTGATGCCTTTGAGCATTTTGTGCAAAAGCTTCTCGTCGGCCACCGGATCGCTTGCGATGAGCTCATTCACAATGGCCCGTACAGGGCTACCTTCTGCTGCCCTACGATATTCATCGCTTGAAGATGTATCCCAGAGCTCGACCCCCAGGTCCGTCTCCAAGTATGCCGCGTCTTCCTCTTTTAGGGCCAGAAAGCCGTAGCATTCTGCGAAGTCGCAACGCTTCAAGCCCTGTTTCTCTCGCGCGTGTTGTAGGCATCCGTACGCCCGGCATTCGGCATAGAACGGGTCGGTATGGAAGGTCAATACATCGTCAGACACAGGTTCGCCTTGAGCAGGACCGAGGTACCCCCTGTAAGCGGATGGATCGAAGAACTTGAACTGTCAGATTGTCAGATATTACAGACTCCCCATCATCATGGCCTCGCCTTACTCACAACTTTCAAGGCATATATCCTGGATCGAATCCTCACTTTGAAGACATAACCCTGATGAGTGGACCCCGGAGGAATTGGACGATCTTCTAGCGAACCTAGCCACTCGATTGGATCATTTCTGGATTGGAATGCGCGGAGTTTGGGTCCATCGCAGGGAGGTAGTTCTGGTGATAGCAGCAGGCGGCGGTTTTGCCTTGCTACGTCTCTCATGATGTGTCGATCTGATAGCTCTGACGAGTCATACAGCGGTGTAGAGTCTTCATGCGGCATTGTGTGCGAGGTGCAAGAATTTTAGTCACAGACAGTAGTACACGTCTTATAACCAGCGCAAGGCTTAGCAACCCTCTATTTCAGCTGTACGGCAAAGTAAACAAACATCCAATTATAGCAAGCATATCCCTTGTTATACTCGGGTACATGCAGAAGTGGAGAAGCCACGAGAACACGCACCCCGTATCCGAAGCCATGCATCTTACACTTCTCTCGCCGAAGTAATGCCAATGTAGCCGTTACGAGCTTCCCCTCACAGAGCCGCATTTGCTTGTCCCATGTGTTCGCGGTTGTGACAGGTGTCTTTGATGTAGGCTATATATACAATGTACCATGTTTGCGAAAAGGAGAGTCGGGTTGAAATGCAGGGCGTGGCTTTCAGCACCGAAGAACATTTATTTGCTACGCACAACCGTAGTAATTGAAAAAAGAATTGTCTTACTTAGTTAACCTGTCCTTCAGCCATATAAACATGGCCTCTTCATCCACGGCTGCGGTTACATCTATGGCTCCAGAGGTAGTGGCGCCAGCACCACCAGCGCACAGTATCTTCGAGTACCTGACAACAAAGAACCCAAACATAAGCCACAAGAATTCAGAAGGTCCTCTAACCCTGAATCTTCAGTATCTCATGCCAAGGCGACTCAAGCCATGGAACGAATTCAACTTTGATACCATGGAACAAATCTTCGACCGACAACTTATGACTGAGTGTATGCGTCGTAGACTGATGCATCATATCTACCCCCCTCTAGACCCTAATAGGGACCTCATTGAGAAAAGCGAAGATTCAACAAGGTGGATTCTCAAAAGTTGGACTATACCTATGGTGAATACTGCATTGGCGGCCGTGAGTGGCAGTCTGAGTCCGGTATTCTGGACGGCGCAAGGCCTCGCGGAGCCGCCAGAGTCCGATATACCTTCGTCACGGTCCGACAGGGGAAGAACAACAACGACAAATCGGCCCATCAGACAGGCTAGGGAGCGAAGTTTATCCACTAGGAAGGGCCGGAAGGCTAGATCTTTCATACCAGACGGTGGAGGGTTGTCTCTGGGAAGTCTCTCGAGTTTAGCCGCTCAGACTGCTCGCAGAGGTCATAAAAAACCCTTGAAGTGTGCTGACCGGCTTCCCAAGGAGGTCAAGCCGGGGACGAAATGGACTAGCGAACCCCTTGCTCTAGGGAAGATTGTTGATGAGAACGGGGATTGGCTTGACAGCATGAAGTGGAATAGACTGTCTGCCCCTCTCAGGCAGATATACACATATTGCGTACAGGCTAAGAGCAGATACGGGTGTATTGTGACAAGCAAAGAGGTCATAGCCGTCAGAATCAAGGTGGATGAAGGCGATGGAAGCCTGGAGGACGAGAATCCATCTATACAGGAGCGTGACTTGACATCGTCTTTGATCTCACACGGATTGATGGAATGGAAATCGATCAAATGGTCGGAGCACAGGCAACAAGGAGAGAATGAAGAGTACAGAGAGCTAACCACAAGCATGGCGCTCTGGGTCATGCATATACTTGCCGGGAACGACAACGAGATCAGACAGGGATATAGCCCATTGATAGACGAGAAACTAAAAGTCCCATCACAGGAGCCATCACAGCCTGATCCTCACAGCCCTGGTTCAACCGTGTCAACTATAGCTTATTCTATAGCTGAGTCCCAACGGCCACAGGTAAGAAATGGTTCTTTAATTATCGCAGTACAGCTCCCAACTAACGGCCTCTGAACTCTCAGTGGGACGCATCCTTCTCTAGCAACGCCTTTCAGCACAGTTCTACCACTGTTACCGATGTAGGAAGCAGTTTCACCAGCACGTCTCGCCGCAAGAGACAGCGTGATTCACCGGAGGCAGAAACCGAGCCTTCTAGGCTGAGGCCACGCCGCCGATACTGAACGAATTCAATGTTCGAATGTTGTCACAGCTGAGTGGCTTATAACAGAATAAACCAGATATTACCAACATACAGGTAATAAATCGACTGATAAGGGCACCATCACTGGTAAAGTGCAATACATCTAGTACAATCATCCCACGTAACTGACTCGGAGCACATCAACGGATTGTGTCAGCTTCAATAAGTGGTGGCTCAAAATAGCCATATTGCTAATCTGCAAGGGCTAAAAAAGGAACAGGTTACGCTCCGTACTTTATTTAGAGCCATACAATATCTGCAAATCCCTGTCCAGGCTTGTTATAGGCGGCAAAGTCGTGAGCTATAAGGGATAAGATCTAATACTGGATACGAAGGCTCGCAAGGGATAACTACAAAATTTAAGGGAAACTCATCCCTGGCTAGTTATCCACGATATTTAGGCCCTTGTATTGGAACTCTGCGCACATCTACCAGTGTGTTTCACATAACCCATCTGTTCACGCTGAAACTGATGTAAATGACTTTTGATTTTGTCGCCGACGGCGAACTAATTTGACTTACTTTTACATCACTCAACCCAAGTCTCTACCACCCTATTTCCTTACACTAATTATGTGCCAACGCTTTTTGCTACTACAACACAAACTGTTGTGGAATTGAGAATGCTACTCTCTCCCGGCGAGCAATAGTTCTATAAGCTTAAGCATAACCATAATCAAAATCATAAGCAAAAAGGAGAAAAGAGAAAAAGGCAAAAACATACAACACCAGGGATTCGCTGGTCGTCACCGACCCAACTACTAATCTGGCGGTATCTGGCTTAGCTATGGGGGAGCGGACGGGACCCCGCGTTTTCCAGATCCTATGGTCGTACGTGATAACAATCGGTCTTAAACATGTATATATAGAGTACGACATGCGGAGCTTGTTAGGCTGGGGATATGATTCCCGCCCAAGGGCCCTGAGGAAATAGACTTGACCTACACTTCCTGAGCCCTTTAGATTAAGTAGACCAGCCTTTTCAGTCGATCAAATAAGAGCCGATTGATCGGAGAGAACACTGACATATGCTATGTTTGTTTTTCTTTTCGTCCCTGATGCTAATATGCTCACCATCCCTTTTACCTTCTTTCCTGTATACTATTAAGTCTGCTCAACCTCAATTATCTAGCCTCACCCATCCCACCTACCTAGTTACACCACTTCAATATAAACCTGACGAGCTGCATGCAAACCAATGAAACTCGTGTGTCGTTGGTTCGCTGTGCATGTATGCCTTGAGGTGCCTTGCCATGCCACTCATCAAATAACAATCTCAAAAGGGGCCTCCTTGTCACTGCGAAGCCATTCCCACGCCCTTTCTGCAATATTCACCGGGTTACGATCTTTTTCATCAGGTCCCACAACGCCAGAGACTAGGACCATCCCTACACGCACTCCCAAGGCGCCGTAAGATAACGCTAAGCTCTGCACGAGGTTCCGCTGGGCAGCTTTGACCAGTGACTTTGATTCCGAGCCGACAAGTTAGTGATGATCATTTGTTTTTTGTTTTTTTTTCTTGTTTTGGGGGGGGGGGGGGGGGGGGGGCGCAAAACAAAAAGAGAAAAAGACACTCCCACCAAAACACGAGTATTGCATAAAACGATCCAACAAGACAGCCGCCCGGCCCCGCGACAGGGGA
>MU389759.1:72704-382452 GCA_022578765.1 Xylaria sp. FL0933
GCCCCCCGCCGCCGCCCCCCCCCCCCGCCCCCCCGCCCCCCCCCCCCCCCCCCCCCCCCCCCCCCCCCCCCCCCCCCCCCCCCCCCCCCCCCCCCCGCTGCAAGCAACACCTAGAGTAGAAGACAGACGGCACCCGATACTCGTGTATTGCAATCTACTGACCAAGGCGAACAGCTCAGGGTCCGGCTCGACGTGCAGTACCCCGCCAGTGACGATAAGGGTTGGCTCGGCCGAAGGGTCTACCCTGGCGAGCTCTAGTAGCGACGGCATCGCCCATTGTGCCGTGACATATAAAGCGGAAACGGTGAGCTGATCAAGTCATTAGTCCACTTGTCGCGGATATGTCACCGAGCCACGTGGAGACATGGGCCGCGTACTTTGAAGTCATATTCGATCTCCTTTACGTCGTGGCTGAGTAGGCGGGACGGGATGACTCGGGCCGCGTTGAAGTAGACGCATTCCGGCTTGCCCGAGGTGGTCTCGGCATCGACGAGGGCGGCTACAAGAGCACCGCCGTCGGCCACATCCACTGCATATGTCTTGACTTTGACAGATTGGGGTCGTGCGGCTGCTTCTACCATGCCTTGCTCAATCATCAGCTGCTCGGCACGCCTGGCAATCAGCGTTACATTGCTGTACCGCTTCGACGCGAACAGGCACGCAACAGAACGTCCGATGCCCGGACCCACGCCGACGAGAACAAGGTGTCTGTCTGTCCTGTCAGTTGGCTCCATGACCGCGAGGATGCGCCGGCGGGTTTGACCAGACTCTAGGATACTCTCATATTTGATAAACCTGGGCAGACTTCTTTTCGCCCTTACAGTTTCACCATTCATCTACTTATACACAGCTTTCGGCACTTCTTCCCACTGGTTAAGGTAGGGTTGCGTGCATTGTGGCTGCTGAGGTAACGATCATGTCATGGGTAGCGACCCAATTGATAATGGTGTACAGGAATCGAGATCGACGATTCTAAGATCCAAGACTGGTTCCAAGGTTCTGGATCGTGTACGTGAATATGCAATGATGCGTTGTACAACGCGACATTAGACTAGGTAGATTCTCAGCTAGCTAAGCAGGGCATTGGTATATAAACAGCCACTTAATTACTCTTGGCATTTGCGAGGGCTGAATAGTTACCTACGTTGAATGGAGCGGATTAGTGGCCCAAAACGAGCATCGCGTAAAGCTCCTGAGTCATGTAAAACCTTCCGTGTACCAACAATAGGAATATTTAAGCTCTTCGTATATAGTCTAAGCCCCGTTGGCAACTGCGCTGCTGCGTGATTCAGGAGAGCGTATTTTTCATTTGGGGGGAAGGATACTTATACTCTCAGCTGATCTGTGCAAGTGAATCGAAATAACTCCGCAACATAAAGTCTTAAAATAAAGCCACACGGCACGGCATTTGAGCACCTTTGCTGGGTCATTTTACGCTACCGTTTCCGAGGTCGAAGCTCGGCCGGTATGTTGGAGGGCGGGTGGCCTTCACTGGATAATAAAGGTCGCCGCCGGGCCCGGGGATCAGACGGAGACGGACCGGTCAACTTATCCTCTTCCCCGGAACCACGTCGGCGGCGGCAGCATCACCATGGCGGTTCCGGCTTCGATTGACGTGAATCCGGGCCAGCACATCGTAGATCGTTCTGATCAAATGGAAATGCCACTGCTGCTTCCGACGACACAAGGCAGCCTAAGCTCGTGTCCATCTCGCATGATACTTCGCTCTTAAGCCCGTTGAGCCGGGGCGCCCAGTTACGTCGGTACGCCGTCTCTTGGTCACACGACCAGCGACGCCCCCGGCATTTCCCGACTGTGACCATGTCTCGCTGTATATGTCATACATCGGGGAGCTCTCGGCGTATTACATGGGACTTACTACCACGAAAAAGGCAACGCATCGCTTATACTGCACGACCGCTTTTCTTATCTGTAACTGGGATTATTGTTGCAATTGAATGGAATGAGCACGGAGACAAACATAGTAGTATATGTATCAATGAAGCTTTATGTACAATTTATACCAAAATAAGCCTAGCTTCAAAGGGAGCACTCGAGTCCACAGGCCCATGCCTGGGGGACCAAGACTTGAAGATGACATATCTCATACCATCAAGTCCGCTACTGCTCCCTTACAACTTCCGGCAAGCATTGATATCCAGCAGTTCTATCCCTTTGTATTTCGTGGGCTCTACAGCATGTATTCGGTCCTACACGTGGCCGCGAAATAGAATAGTTCTGTCATCGAGATCATGTTGCCATCGTCGTCTAGCGGTGTCCCTGGTTGTGTGGGCAACGTCAGGTAATTATCGATGCCTTCTTTTCTTTTCAGAAGCTCTGTGCTTCAATTTCTCAAGTTACATTCCGAAGGCCGGAATATAGGTTTGCACCAACACTATGCATAGTCTGGTCGTCTCTTTGTCCTGTACCCTTTGTCGCTTGTAATGCTCGGATGCCCCAGCGATAGACAGGCTCTGGTCGATTCGTATTCAAGCGAATAAGATGATCGAAGTGGCATCGGCGCATGAAAGTCTTGTTCTATCGTCTCAGATCTCTCGTTAGTCATGTAATATGCTCGAATAAATATGCTTCGAGCACTGTTCTTCTGCTCGCTCAAGCCCGTGTTCCTCGCCATGAACCCCTTCGCTCCGAAATCCGCATCGGACACTGACAGAAAACCAACACACTAGCCCTCGGATATGAGGACGTCCAGCGGTGGATCACAAAGCACCTTTGCCATTCATTTTCTGGCACATCATCTCATTCGCCCTTGAACAGACTGTTGTTGAACCTCGGCAAGGTCACACATATCCCATCGTAGAGACGGTCGAAGAGCTGCCTTGCTGGGTCGTCGTTGGTTGCGGTAGAGGCTGTTGATTCCCGCAGCTGGACAAGTTCCGTATGAAGGGGGTAAAGATCATCTAGAGATCAGGCCCAAAACAAATAGCTCCCCTACATCGCTGCTATCTCATATCTGCTTTTGAGATGCTTGAATTCTCAGGAGCACAAGTGAGCCTACTGGGTTAAAGGCCTTGCTGTCGATAGTCAATTGTCCGGCAGCACTCCGGGACCTAGCGTAGACGGGACCTAGCGTAGAGTACGGTAGGGATTGAAATGCGTTCCTACTCAGGCTAACCAGGTCAGCTACCAGCGCGGTATTTCATATAAATTATAAACCTATACCGCAAGAGGCGGTTCGCTGCATGGCATTGTCAGTGGTGAACCCCCCCAATCCTAGCCCGTGATGATGTGAGTAGTCACTTTGAGTAGGAGTACGGCGGGTCTCAATTCGGTGAATGAAATGCCGATGTCTTAGTCAGTTGCCTCGGACAAATCCAAGTCCAACGCCACCTACGGCGGGAGCTCCACAGACAGGGTGCCTCTCTCTCCACGAACCTTACTTCTCTGGCCAGGGCCAGGCCAGGATAGAGTCAAGTCCGAAGTCCGGCGTTCGCAGACCGGTAACCTTATTCTCCAATAAAGTATGTGATCATGCACATGTCTCGACTAAGCGTCCGAGGACATGGGGTGGCTGTCTTTGTAGATTAGTTTACTCCCTAATCTATAAAATCGAATTGTGCCTTCTCTTCCTTGCGTTTGTAGTGCATACGCCTCCGTGCAGACAAACGAACAACATGTCGCCCTCCGCTCTCTTCGCATCTAAGTCGTACAGTATTGCCTCGATACCGGCAGACGGTATCGGCCCCGAGGTTGTCGAGGCGGCCATTGAAGTCCTCAACAGCCTGGCCGAGACATTGGGGACATTCACCTTCAACTTCACGCGTTACGACTGGAGCTCCGAGACTTACAAGAAGACGGGAAAGTACATACCTGATGGTGGTCTCGAACAGCTGAGGAAACACGATGCGATCCTCTTTGGCGCCGTCGGTGCGCCTGGTACGTTTCGTGCCATCGTCTGTAGTAGTCTCCCAGTAAAGAGTAGCTAACCTGTCACAGATGTCCCTGATCACATTTCCCTCTGGGGTCTGAGGCTGGCCATCTGTCAACCTTTCCAGCAGTATGCCAACGTTCGCCCCACCAAGGTATTCAGGGGTACGCAGTCACCTCTGCGCAACTGCAAGACGGGGGATCTGGACTGGGTTATTGTCCGCGAGAACAGCGAGGGCGAGTATGCCGGACAGGGCGGTCGATCGCACGTGGGGAAGCCCTGGGAGACGGCGACCGAGGTGGCCATGTTTACCCGCCACGCCGTGGAACGGATCATGCGGTTTGCCTTCGAGACGGCGCGGAGCCGGCCTCGTAAGTTGCTGACGGTTGTCACTAAGAGCAACGCGCAGCGCAACGGTAGTATGTGCAGACCGAAGTCATTCTCTTCCCTTTGTAGTATCCTGTAGACTCCCAACCGGTCTCGGGAACATGCATCATGAGCACCATAACCATCTAAAGAAGTAGCTACTGACTTCAGCGAGCATAGTGGTGCTGTGGGATGAAATCGCCGCCGAAGTAGCCAAGGACTTCCCGGACGTGACGCAGGATAAGATGCTCGTAGACGCCATGACGTGCCGCATGGTTCTCAAGCCCGAGTCACTCGACACCATTGTGGCGACGAATCTCCACGCTGACATCTTGTCGGATCTCGCCGCCGCTCTCGCCGGGTCTATCGGCATCGCGCCGACATCGAACCTGGACCCGACAAGGCAGAACCCCAGCATGTTCGAGCCCATACACGGCTCGGCTTTCGATATCACTGGGCTGGGGGTTGCCAACCCCGTTGCCACGTTCTGGACGAGTGCCGAGATGCTCGCATGGCTCGGCGAGAAGGACGCGAGCCAGAAGCTGTTGGATTCAGTAGAGCGTGTTTGCGAGAAGGGCATCGTGACTGCTGACCTGGGTGGCACGGCAAAGACGGCCGATGTTACGCAGGCTGTCATTGAGGATATCGCCGCCAGCTACGGCAAAGCAGGCAAAGGAATTTGAATAGACGCAAATGGTTATGTGTCTGTATTAGTTGACGCATCTTAATTTACCCTGGTGTAGCTGAGTAAACCTATGTTAGCCGAGTCGATAGGTTGGTAGCCGTAATCTCTGTGGGCACTTGTAGGTAAACTTCCTTTAATTCTGTAGCACAGCAAATAACCGATCACACAAATAGATATCCCACCCAAAGTGAAAGGCAGCTTCTCCAGACCAACCACCTTCTACACTTGCCCAATCAGCGGATAACAATGTCATCACCTACCCTCTCGAGTGGGAGTCACAAAGAAAGCCTCGGACTTCCCTCAGCAAGTTGAGGAAGCATCGTCAACAGCAGTCAGTCATCGCTCGTGTAGGCAAATTTCCGCTCATCAATTTCCTCTGGCGTTTCCTCTAGGTTTTCTCAACATATTTCTCTTAACATATTACAAGCCGATACAATATTTTCAAGGGCATCCATTGGGCATTCTGCTAGATTCAGACTATTTAACCAGAAGACGGCACACTCTTAGTAGCAGAGCAACGATATAACGCGGATAAGAAAGCGAGCATGGCGACCTTAGCAACTCTGTCGTTCACCCCCTACCTCTCTACTATACTTCTTCTTGTATCATGTCCCTCGATACTGCATAGTGCAACCGTTATATCTACACGTACTAACATACTGTTTTCTACTCAGCTAAAATCATTAAAATCGTTAAAATCATTATAAATAATTATAATTGTAAACTTAATAATATTTATATTAAATACTTGAAACTTGTTATAAACCCATGATAATTGAGCTATAGCACCGTGATTTAAT
Source organism: Xylaria sp. FL0933 (assembly GCA_022578765.1). Classification (NCBI taxonomy): domain Eukaryota; kingdom Fungi; phylum Ascomycota; class Sordariomycetes; order Xylariales; family Xylariaceae; genus Xylaria; species Xylaria sp. FL0933. The sequence continues at coordinate 78,445 of MU389759.1, forward strand.
CAGCTCAAAACAGAACTAAAGGGCCATTTTACCGCTGTCATCGCAAACCTTATACTCCTCACCCTTTCGCGTAAAGCGCCTTAGTCGGAACTATCGTACTTCGTAGAGCAAAGCAAATGGGAATATTCTTGCAAACCCACCAGCGCCTAATACCCTGCAGTATCAAGACCCCCGAAACTAGGTGGGTCCATGGCCATAAACTCCAGCAAGTCGACACCGCCGACGTTGACGCCTTGATCCGTCATGGTGACATTGGAATTCTCGCCGACGTTTTGGAACAGACCCGCACCGGGAGGGAGGTACCACATCTCATCCGTCCAATCTGTACCGGGTTCGAAAATGCTATCGTTAAGGCCGGCCGGGTCCAACACGCCGCTGTTCGCGCCCTGGTTCCCAGCCCCGAACATCGCTGCGTGGCCAACAGGGAAAGGAAAATTCCCAGACGACATATCAAATGGCGTGGCCGAGATATTACCCGAGGGTGTTGACGAACGCTCTGTGCAGTCACAATTAGTGATACCGAATAGTATGGGACGAAAACCTCTGAGAATTACGGTGGGGAAGCAATTCCACATATGAACAATTAACTGCAAAATCTCTGATAATGGAACGGCAGAGTGCGAGGATGCGAGAAGTGCGAAAAGGTGATAGGACATAAAACATACCGGGCACTGTGAGTCCATCCCTCGTTTTGATCGGATGGCTTGAAAACCCATTCTCCAACCCCATAGGTGCCAGATGACCATTGAGACTGCGGCTTTTACCAGGGTCTCCGTTGGGCACAGAGTGCTTCCCCTCAACAGAGGTGGCAGCGAACTTGAAACGGTCTCGGAGTCGAGTCGTGAGTGATTCTAGTAGATCACCGAACCGCGTGCCAAGGTGGATGTCGTCCACGACGCAGGTTCGCAGAGCGTGTACGGTCCGATCTAGCAGACTGATACTTGTCTCTACGTCCGACTTTGGTGCACCCAGCGCAAATGTTTTGAGAAGAAACATGGCACCGCTAATAATCCGGAAGTAGGTACGCACCGGGGCGTGCTTAAGATAACCGCCTTTGAACAATCCATCTACAACTGTGCGTAACAGATTCCTACATCCCGAGACAACTTCTCTGATATACTCCTGATCCTCTGCACCGAAGCCGCCGAGATGTCCGATTGGTAAGTTGCCTAGGTAGTTTTGGGTTTGTGGTGATAGCTCGCTGTTCCCGTGCGCATTACGTGCCCCGTGAGGACCGTTGTTGCCCGAGGAGGCACCCGTTGCATTGGTCGTGCATCGTTCAACGACTGCCTGTAACGCAAGTGAGTTGATGTATATCCGTACATACTCATATTCGATAGTTAGGATGTGGCGGGTAAATTCGGGAAGGCGGAAACGCTCAAATTCGCGCCACCATTCCCTTAGAATAGGTTGAAAATCTTTGAGTATACTCGTGTACCTGCCGCTTTGTATTATTTCGGTGGTGTGTTTCCGGGATTTAAATATCCTTTCGTTGCCTCGATGCATGGCGTTACTAACACCGACCCAGCACTGGATAATCTGGTCATCCAATTCCACGTCGGGGACGTAGTTGAAGGTATTCGAGAGCACAGACGCATTCGTGCCAGGTGTTGTTCCCTCATTGGTAGTCGGGCGTCTGTTATTGGAAAAGACAGGATCTGTCGTCCTGATGCTCTCCGGTACCATGTTGGTCCAACCGAGACGACCGGCTAGTTGTGTCAAATAAATCAGAAGTAGCCTCTTGATGCGCATCGCGCGAAGGCGGTACGCCTCATCTTCGTATTCAGGCCTGGTGATGGCGTTGGCGGCCAGCAATTCATCGATGTCATCAAAGACGCCTAGCTCGTAAGCTAAGCCTAGGGCATTACTGAGAAGCATCCAGCACATGCGATCGCTTCTCCATGCGGGTTCGAGCCAGCTCTCGATTCTCTGGCCGCCTACATTGCCACCGGGTCGCGCCATCACGTCGTCATCGATGGAGGTCGGCATGCGGAGGTCACGAGACGGAAGCATGAGCTCATCAATTGCCTCCTCAGGCGGGAAGTGAAGGGCCCGGGGATGCCATTCGGTCAAAATCATAAGTGATTCGATAGTTCCCAGAGTGCGCAAGCTGCCTTTACGCAAGCCACGCCACGGCGCGGTGCTTGAAGTCTGCGAGTCGTCGGCGCCCGAACCGCAGAAGCCTCCACCGAAAGCCTCCTGGCCCCAGAGACATCTCTCAACCATCCTTCGGAGGTACCTCCACAGCTCCTCGTGAATAGCATGAGACCGACAGTGTCCCCCCGTTGTGGGGATATTGTAGTATCTCGAGGCTATAGTGAGTAAGGTAACCGCAAGGATTGGTTCTTCGGTCAAGAGAGTGGTGTGGGATCCAGGGCTACGGAAGGTCGGTGGAGAGACAGGTGTCATGGGAGATAGATACTCATAGTAGCTGACGATGGCGCGGGTGGTAAGCAATGTTCCTTGCTGCAGAAGCTAAATTCCTCTGGAACGGATAGGTAGACTTACTATACAATATACTTAATGGCTTCTTCTTTAGTGAACCATCCAGCTCGTACAAACCGGAATCTAGCCCAGGCGGCAAGGGCTTCCCGATAGCCAGGCTCGTGCTCGACATTGAGGCGGGCTTCAATCTCGGCCTTCTCATCGTGAGTATCAGAAGGCAATAGACGCGGGTCGATAGGATCAGCAGATTTGGTGGTAGCCCGTATTTGAGGACGGCTACCGTGAGCAGAAGTCTGGACACGAGGCGTCTTGCGGCTGGGTGGTGAGGCTATAGATGGAGGTTGGAGGATGTTTGGTGCGATGGTTGTAGTAGGAGTAACTTCTTGGCGGATTTGTGTGGTATGAGGGCTACTGGGATGGTGAGCGAGTAGCCTTTTAAAGGCGGCAGTAGGAGTAGAAAAAGGTATGATACATAGTGAATAAACGATGTACATACTTGTCGGTAGCAGCCTTGTACAGAAGATCGAGAGCATCGTGAGGCCCATACATGCCTTTCCTCATGACGTTCTGGGCCTCGAGATTCTCCAACTGGGCGTTCGAATCTTCGGTGGATTCCGCATAACTGGAGCGGCGCGGGCCATCGACGCCGGTGACGTGGTGGAGGTCGTGGAGGGCCTCGGCGCGCCTCAGAGGCTGGCTCCTACCAGCGGAACCGCCGGGTGTCAGGGGCACGGGGGTGAAGGGCTTCCGCTCGTCCTCGGGAGCGACAACGGGAGGCGTATCGTCGAGGTAGTGGCGCTTCCGGCCGTTGCGAATGATGTACTCATCCTGATACTCGGCCTCGTCGTCGTCGTTCTTGCGCTTGCGACGCGTGGCACTGAAGAAACATTCCTTGCTCTCGCGACGGCAGCGCATGCAAGGAGGATCGTGAGGATTGTCGACGCTGCCCAGGTCGCAGCGAACCTTGCGCCGTCTGCAGGGGATGCACGCCTGATAGACCCGCTTGTGCTGTGGTGGCTGAACAGGGCCGGAGCTGTGACTCCTGGTGTAATTTCCCCCGCTGTTGGCATCATTGCTGGTGTTGGCGTCTTGGAGAGGTGTGGCACCAGCAGGAGCAGGATGGGGAGGACGAGGCGGCGTGGAAGATGTGGTGTTAGCGGCAGTAGAAGAGGAATTCGGTGTCGTTATCGCCGCCGCCGCCGCCGCCGTCGTATGGTGATGAGGAGGAGCAGGAGGACGGTGGTGGGGGTGGGACACGGACGACGACGGCGGTGACGACGACGAGGTAACAGAAGGGAAGGGAGGCTGTTGCGACATGGTTCGTCCCGTGTCGTCGGCGACTGCGGGAGATGTCGGCTGGATGGCTGTCGCTCTAGTGTACCACTGGCACGACTGACTGGCAGCGCACGCACGGGCTGCGATGCACAGCTCGGCTTAAGGCGGGTTTTGAGGGCTTACCAGAATCGCGAGGGGTGCGGAGTGTGGAGGGTGGAGGGGAGGAGTAGGTGGTATTTGATAGTGTATGGAGCAGTGGTCCAAGGTTTATATTCCGGAGCCGCGTTGACCTTGCCAAGATAAGACGGAGAGTGCCTGTCCCCCGTACCTACGCCAGCTACATGTAGATAATACAGGTACCTACATACTAAGGTTATGTACGGAGTAGGCAGCTCGCTCGCTACGTACTTACATAGTACAGGCTAGACGTGGGGCAAGATCCATATATACCGCGGGGAAGCCCCAAGATTCTTCGCATCTAACCCCACCCCTCGATCCACCTTTTCGTCAATTGGTTAATTGGGTATCTGGTCACTGCCGAGCCTGCCTACATGCGTATGGTCAATTGGTCATTGGCCAAGCTTTTCAACCTGACTGGGATCTAAGATCGAAGGCATTGAAATGTGAACGTGCAAGCCGTGAACACTGATAGTGTTAGAAGATCGAATTGAGTTTCGAAGTGCATGGGTCATCATACTCGATCATACGTAGCGTAGGTAGGCCCCTATTTAATCATCCGCTACTTCTGCCCCAGCAACTATTGTGGCGGAGGTTGGACCATTGTACCACCTGATACGTAAGGTTTTTTTTCTTGGTAAACAGTACTTTCAGTATGTAATCAGATACATCATTGAACGTTTCTCGGCCACATGAGAGCTGCACATATTAGTAGGTGTACTGTACGAGTCCAGCTTACATACCAGTGCGTAGGTAATATGTATACATTCAGGGCCAACTACTAAGTAGGTAATAGACCAATCGAAACTTGTACACCCCTATCGTAGAGGAACTCGTGCCTTTCCGACCTACATCATTTACCCTCTTCCCTGCCATAATCACAGACCCATTGCCAGGACTATAAGGCCTGATGTGCAGGAGGCCGCTCTGCGAGCACCCGTGATATTCTTATAGTACTCCTGGAGACGAGTAGGGAGACCCTGCGCTGGTGGTGGGGCCCGGGCCGTGGGTAGGAGATATGATCATCTAGATCAAGCGTATTTTGAACTGATGTCACCCAAATTAATGGGTAAGAGAAACGAGATCAACAACAGCCTTGGCCAGTTGGAAACCAACACTGACAACCTTCTCAACCTCGCTTATCCCTATTGACTAGAATAGCATATCCTCTATGGTAGATGCATGGCTCCACAGTGGATGGGGAAAGACAATATAAAACACAAAGAGGCAGAGAGGGAGGGAGGACCACCATGCGCAGCTATTAACATCACGAACCGAGCTGACCTGAGAACAAGTCAACGTATTCCTGCATTCCTATCCTGCTCGTTGCTGAGGCTCACTACCTACAGGGGTATCTACCGCGTTGGGTCGAGCGTGGGAAAACGCAAACCGTACGCCAAAAGTAACCTGCCGATGAATGCCCGTACTCGGCTTCTGTAACCGCCTCACATCAAAAACGCCAATGCAATGCTGCCCTCGGAAAACACAGAGGAAGAAAAAGTCATCATCCTGATCGTCTGCCTCCACTTTACAGCTGGCAGCCCCTCGCTTGCCTTGCCTCTATGCTGTCACCATCTTCTGTTCCAACTGCATCGAACCTGATTAGCGCGTTGGGGGGTCTTGGAAGAGGGTCTATAGACCGCGCGACCACGGTCAATGTAGAAGAGGAGGATCACTTACGAGAAAATCCCAGATCATCTTAGTCAGGGGTTCAGGCATGGTGTAGAGATCGACTGAGAACTCGCCGCGTTCTATGTCGTTATTCGTGACGGTGTCGTCGCTCTTATGGTCGTGGATCATCTGAATGACATGCAGCAAATCATCCTCGCCAAGCTTGGTCAAGGCATCGCCGATCTTCTCGTAGTCAAAGGCGAACTTGCGCTTCTTGCTGTCAGCAGCCTTGCGGGCTTTGTTCGCCTTGGCGTCGTCGTCGTTTCCAACAGGACCCGTCTCGCGCAGGGCCTGAACTAGCGCTTGTGAGGGGTTCTTGAAGGTTATGGTCTGATCAATCTTATATTCCGGCGACTGGAAGTTAAGGTCGTGGAAGACAGTAATCTTCGCCTTCTCAGTGGTATACATGTCAACGGACATCTCAAATTCACCCCAACCCTCGTTGGTGCAGGTGAATGGTGGTTCGTGAAAAGCTGACGGCGCGCAATGTGGTTAGCATCACCAGAATCTGTTACAGTTTTTGGCGACAGCAGTAATGCGACAGTAGCTGGACTTACTTTGCTGCGGGTTCTCGAAAGAGGGGTGAAGGTTGTAGACGACCTTGGTGAAGCAGCTCGCAGGGTGTTGTTTTCCATCCTGATCAAGGAGGTACAACTTGACGTTCCATTGTTTCATAGGAAAATCCGGCATAGGAGATTCCTTGGGGCTGTAGAAGAGGCGCGTGTGCTGTTAGCATCATGACCTGCAAGCGAGACCGGTAGGCTGAATAGATGGATGGAGAAGATTGGCAACGTACATGTTTTTCTGCTCGGTAACAAACCGAATCTTGCGCTATATTAGAGTAGAGTTAGCATGTCCCACGGGAATTATACTGGATTGCAGAGTACGGTGGCTCATGAACGCAAACAAGCAATGAAGCATTAAAGCATCCGCCAGGGTGGACAACCTACCTCGATCTGCATCGTGAACCAATTGACTGGAGTAGCACAGGTACATATAGTAGGATCGGTTATGTGCTCAGGGGACTCAGAGCTCGCTTCGGGGTGGTCTTGTTGCGGGTTGTCGTTGTGCTGTTCGTGCTGTTGTTCAAGATGATGATGCGCGGTCTCAATAGCGTCGACACTCTCGTTTCCGCGACCAGCCGCACCCATACCCTGTCCGGGCTGAGACGTGTGCTGCGCCACATTTCCTGAGGCTTGTCGCTGCACGACCTTAACTCTGATTCGCGGCTTGCGACGTGGGGCCATGATTTGAGTCAAGGCAGTGGCTTAGCTGAATGCAGGTGTATATCCGTACCTAAGTACTTCCACCTTTGTGACCCCCCTATAGACAAGGCGCTCTCACGTACGCAGTATATACCACGCAGGCACAGAAGCGAGGTGTTCAAAGAATGAATAAGGTGATAAAATTGTAAAAGTGAACTTTCTAGTTTGCAGTGTGAATGAGAGATCAAACGGATATACCAGAGAAATAAGTCTCGAAAGTGGTGGAGGAAGGTGAAAGGGGAAAATAAGGGGTGGGAAGAGGAGGAGAGGGAAAGACGAAGACGATGGGAGAAGGTGAGAGGGAGGGAGAGGCAGAGGGAGAGAGAGAATAAATAATCACAAACATGCACCTGTGTCGACGACATCATAACTTTGGATGTCGCGACACCGACATGAAACTTGGAAAAATCGCTGCATAGTTACCTCGCCGATATGCTGTAAGCAATCGATGAATGGCTTCGTCGGCGACAAAAGGACTCTAGCAGTTTTTCACAAACCAGAGACTTGACTGTCACTAGGTATGCTTGCACGATAGCTGTAAACATAATGCCTAATTTACATGTTCGCATATAATCGACACGATCTAGGTGAGGAAAATATTCATAGCCCACCTTCTATCAACTATCCAAACAGATGAGATTGAGTATGAGTGGGCATATCTAGATTCCTCTCGCCCTCCCAATGCGTGGGCAGAACCCGTGCTGTCAGGCTCGACCATAGATCCCTCTCTACCATTGCCTGGTCAATACAGGAAGACGAGACAACATAGGTAGATAGATAGATAAATACCTGGGTAATTATGTAGGAGAATAAGACCAATGATAATAACAGTATGTGTGACAACACCGGGTAACAGCTTTGCTCGCACGCTATGCAACTATCAACGCCGTCTCAGACATGTTCCCTCCTGTCCTCCGCGATAGACCTGCCAGATCCGCTCCTTAAAAACAATAGCCACGAGAGAAGGATGGCGTAGATAGAGAGAGAGAGAGAGAGCGAGATGAGAATGACATGCCCGTTCAGCCTTTCTCCATCTCTTCCCATCTGTTATTTTTCGTCCTCCTGCTTGCTTCTCTCACCCTCTGACCCTCCGTATGGTATAGGCATTATATGATTCCTCCAGGTGGATCATAATTAACGCCTCTGCTTGCCCCGGATCCTAAGCCCGCACTCCCTGGTGTTTCGGCGTCGGCTGATGCCGTATTGGTCTTCCGAAGCATAAACATGGGTTTCTTCCCTTCCTTATCCAGCTGCTTAAACAGGATGAGGGGCTTCTCCTCGAGGCCGAGACAGCGCTCTTGGTCTCCATACACGATATAGAGAGCGTACTGGTCCCACGGCGCGTTGATCTGATACTTTTTAAGGGCTGCCGGCAAGACCTTGTAGCAAGGATCATCCATGCTCACGCGGAACGATTTGAAAATTTCTACCGATGAGCTCGACCCGGGTGTCTCTGGTACAGGCGTCTGCATGCGGCGAGGGGCTACGGGTTGTTTGGTGCTGTAGCTATGATCGTTTTCGGGGAATGTGGAGCGGCTGGATGGCGTGGGCTGATTATATGTGCGAGACCCGAGCGTGGTGCCCGTGGGGGGCGACGTTGGAGACGGTATATTAGGCGAGTAGCTCGGTGAAGTGGCCTGAGTAGAGCCATTCATGGCTGTCGTGGCGGCGAGGTGGGAGGATGAAGCCACCGCTCGTTCGGCCGCGCTGGTTGGGTCCAGCGTTTGTTCTACGGAGGGGCGCTCGTGAGTAGTCTGCAGGTGACTGGGAGAGCTGCTCATGGTGTTTGTACCAAGTACAATCTTCTTAGTAGAATACGTTCGCTTGATGCCGCCAGATGACTGGCCCGAAGCCGACGTCGGCGCCGGCGGCGATATAGTGGACGTCTCATAAGGGTAGCTTTGACTGTTGGCGGCCACGTTAGGCAACGGTTGCTGGGCATTCTTGGCCAGGCGCAGGGCGGGCAGCATGTCCTCGCGTAACCGGCGGAAATCCTCGCTGAGCTGACGCAGATCCCGCTCCACAAGGCTTATCCTCTCGTCCCGTAGTCGCAGCTGCTCGACGAGCTGCTTGATATCTTTCAGAGTGGCCGTGGCATATTGGGCTTCAGCGTCGGCGGCTGTGTTTGGATGGGCACGCGCTCGTTAATTCGGGGACTACGGTCAGGGACGCTGAAGAGTGAGGAGACACATACATAAAGGAACGTAGTGATCGCTCTCGATGGGGATATCCTGCGCTTTCTTGACGTCGTAGACGCTCTTGAGAATCGTTAAGCGATGTCCAACACTGGCCACTCCCATCGCCTTGAGATCATCGTGTAGTAGAGCTACGAGAGCCTCGCCAACGATATCGTTCTCTGGAGAGATCACAACCTCATATGTTAGAGTGGGTGAGCACGAAGAAGTGGGAGGGGAGGAGCAGAAGGGGGGCTACAAAGGGAGGGAAAAAAAAAAGAAAATAGAAGATTGCACGCACCAATGAACCGATCCGAATACTGCTGGAGGCCGATGGTGGCAATGAAGTCGGCCCCCTCCTCGGCCGTCCACTCTGAGATGATGGTCTCGGGCAAGCGGTCGGCGCTGCTTCGATGGCCATAGGTAGTCGGGGTATGCTCGGTGGAAGAACGGCCGTCGGAATCGGTTGGAGAGATCTCGGAATCCGTGGCCAGGACGGGAGAGGCAGTATGCAGGCTTCGCTCATACTCGTCATCCGCATCGGATTCGGCATATGCCGTACCCGAATCGAAGTTCATGTTCGCCCGTGCTCGACCCTTTTGACTAGCACACGCGCGCGCTCACACACGATGCTTTCCTCACTGTGTCTCTGTCCCTCTGGCTCTTCTTTTTCTCCTTTTTCTTTTCTTTCCCCCTTTCTCGTTGCCGGTACCACTTCAATTCTCGCTCCGAACTTGCCTCCGTCCGTCTCTGTTGCTACCTGTCCCGTTCTTCCTTCTGTTTCTCTCCTCTCTCTCTGTCTCTCTCTCTCTCTGTGCTCTCCCAGTGTTGCTACCCCAGCTCAGACAAGGCGGGGTTCCAGATGAGGGTGATAGGCCGCAACGACGTAACCACGTAACGATAGCGTTAAGAGCGACGCTACAGCTAGGGAACACAAAGACAGGCGGAAAGCCAACGAGCAACAAGCAACCGGTAATGAGCAACAGGCACAAGTTTGACGTAGGCTCAAAGAGGGAAAGGGGCTCAAGAACGACTCAATTCCCGACGGTTGGATCTGGTTCGGCACGACTCAATTCAAGGATTCCGACGAGTGCAGCGGGATGCAAACAACGATTGACCGGTCGGTGCGCGTAGCGAGGTGTTCCGACGTTGAAGACTAGTAGTAGACTAGACGACAGTCTCCAAAGAGTGCAGCAGAGACAGCCAGCCAGCCAGACGGAGCAACCCATCCATTCCGCCCACTCATCCGCCCCCGTCTATCTATCAAGGGCCAGCCCGCAGCCAGCCAGCCAAGCCCGCCCAAGCCTATTACGGCAACGGCGGGTCTGCCGCTGTAGCGCCCTAGGGCAACCGACGACTAAGTACATATGTAACCTCCCACCCCACTTCTCCCCCTTACAGCTGCATGTACCGGTACTTTTGTTGTCCCGGATCACACTACCTTTACGAGCTTGTACGGGTGCAACGGTAGTACAAGTACCTACGTTGGTAATTCCTCCCTACACGTATTGCGTACTATCTATGTAGGTACTTACCTAGCCGCTACTACTGAGTGTTGAGCGTGACGCGCGCGGGGGATTTTACCTTACAGTACAACCCACTGCTGTTTCTCCCTACCTTGTAGAGCAGTACATAAGGTCAGGTGTGTATTTGATGCGACGTCCCCCATACTAGTACTTACACGGATGCTCTGCTCTCTATCTGTTACTGATACATTGTAATTGAAGATGCCTGGAAGGAGACAAATCTTGCCAGCGAAGTAACGTGACTCTAATTCTGTGAAACCTTCGAACGTTGTTCGCCTAATTATACCTACTTACGGTGCCTTAATCACTTCGCAGCACTCACAGATAGATATACTTCACTGTTGGCTGGAATATACAAGTAGACGCAATGTACACAGCCTACTGGCCACAATGCCGTGACGAAGGGGTTCAACCAGTTTCATGTCCCCTGTCACCCACGGCCCGGACGCAGGCCAATGCTGGAAGATTCACTGATGGGCTGCCACCAAGAACAGAACAGCCGTTATTTTTTTCTTACCACGACACAAATGGGATCAAGTCACGAAACAGGGCGATAAGATGGTTGCCATAATGAGTTGGCTCTCTGGATTGAGTATCTACATACAATTTCATCAGCATAGAGCGTTAGAACCCACTCAGGAACCTTGAGCAAGTCACCTCCTTCGCGTTTAACAGTAGTGCTGGTAAGATGGCGGAGAAAGCCGAGCCGAAGCTAGTGGTCTGAGATTTAAAAGTAGTCCACGCGAGGAGCACGTCTGACTCTTCATGCCATGGGCATACAAAACTAGTCTTCCAGCTTCGCCTGTCCTATCCGGTAGCGAGCTGGCCAGGCCAAGAAGCGAACAGTTCTTTCTATCAAGCGAGTGGCACCAGGGGTAATTCCCCAACTCCTCTGGTAAATCAAGAAACCCATCTTCGGTCATCCCCTTAAGGTCTCTCACAACTCCAGAGCGCCACGGCCGAAATTCTGTCCGAACCCGTCTTCAAACGCCATCAATGCACGTGAATTCAAGTTTTGCGGAGGCGAGCAAACATCGGCAGCTATCGGAGTCTCAATTTCGCATCTGTGGCACCTCGAGCTATGACCTCTTCGAGTGACCAACGCGGCGGCTCAATGACGCCCTCGAGGCCATTCGCTTTACGCCACACTGCTTCTGATTCCGGGGTCACGCCGTCAGGAAGTGGCTTCAAGCCGCCTGCAATGCCTGTCGAAAACTTGAGCTGAAGGATGCTCGCCACCTCATCACAGGCAGCGAGAAGCCGGTCGAGGTCGTCCTTGTTGTGTGCAGCAGACACGCAAAAGCGAGCACGTGAGCTAATGAGAGGGGTTGCCGGGTAGCCTACTACTACAACAGAGATTTTGCGCTTCAGCATCTCGTGGCTAAAGGCTGGAATCTTGGCGGGGTTGTATAGAGCAATAGGGATGATGGGTGAATCATCATGGCCATACACAATGAGGCCTAATCGCTTAAGACCGAGACGGAGATAACGCGAGTTGAAAGCAATACGTTGTAGCCGTTCCTCGCCTTCTCCAGGAACCAAGTCGCCAGTAATAATTTTCAGAGACGCGTAAATTTGCATGAGAACAGCAGGCGTGGGTGACTCTCCAAGCATAGTTGCGGCGTTGCAGCACCTCAGCTTATTAATGATTTCCTTGTCAGCAGCAATGTAACCTCCGTTGGCTCCAAATGACTTGGTCAAAGTCCCCATAAGAATGTCTACTCGGCTAGGATCAATTCCGAAGTAATCGCACACACCACGACCTCGAGGTCCCAGAGCGCCGATACTGTGCGCCTCATCGACATAGAGATGAAATTTATAAGTATCCTTCAAGTTCAACACTCCTGGGAGATCGACCATAGTACCCTCCATGGAATACAGACCTTCGACGGCCACCAAGATCTTCTTCCATGGTCGATGGGTACGAGGCTGTCCTTGGGCAATAGCTTCCCTCAGTTTTTTCTCAAGATCTGTCATGTCGTTATGCTTGAATGAGCGAATAACAGCACCTGAAAGGCGCGCACCGAGACGAATAGAGGCATGGTTCAGCTCATCTGAAATGATAAGGCATCCCTTGTTTACCAATGCGGGAAACGTGCTCGCATTCGTGACGAAACCCATTGAGAATACCATGGCATCGGGTTTGCCAACAAAGTCGGCAATCGCCTTTTCTACTTCGCAAACGAAGTCCGAGGTACCAGCATCAGCACGAGAACTGCAAAGACTCAAGCCATATCCTCGTACACATTCCTCGACGGCATTTGCGCAAGGACCCTCAGACTGAGCAAAACCAAGATAATTGTATGAGCTCATATTCAATGTCTCAGTGGTGGTGCCCAGGTACTTATAAGACTCATTAAAATTGTCGGAAACGCGGTCAAGAAGATTGATATAGCGACCAGGGACTCCAGTGGTCGTCCTTGCGAAGGTGTCATCGATGCGAAGCTTCAGACGTCTTGTGTAGAAGCTGTCAAAGTCGTCGTTCAAAGGGGCATAGCCATTAGAGGCTCGCAGAGTCTTGTACAATGGTTTCTTGCTGAAGCGTTTCCCGAAGAAGTCTCTGACATGACCAAGAGCGAGTAGCAGGAGGTAGCTGATGTAGGTGGTGAGGACGTAATAATAGGGCGGTTCATCGATGACAGGCGCGGCCAAAGGCTCTCCATGATGCATGCTCACATAACGGTGATTGGGATCAAGCTGGGGACCAAATTGAGCGTCCCGTCGGCGCTGGATTGAGAGCTCGGTCGAATCGGTGGGTTCAAAGACGGTTGTCGACTCGTCATTATTGGGCTCCCCAACGAAGATACTCGGTAAAGCGAGATTGGAGGAAGTGATGGACGTTGGGTTGTTCTGCATGGCCATGAGGGCTTGCTGCGCAGACGGCTGGTCCTTGGTCTTGGGCGAAGAGAAGAATTGGCTGAGCCGGTTGCCCTTGGATTGAGAGGGTCGCCTCTCGCCGGTGCGTTCTGGCTGAGCCATGTTACTCGAGCCGGTAAAGGGGATTCCAAGTTTGCGCGGCATTTCTCCAGGCGATGAAAGTATATTATTAGGTTGGATAAGCAGGTTCAGTATAAGGGATGTGATATTATGAAGCCAGTTGCTACAATGGTGCGCGTCGTATGTCTGGGTAGGCGAGACTGCCGAGATTTAATTAGTAAAATGAGATCTCGATGGCCGACATTGAAGCAGCTTATATGCCAGCAAGAGGGAACAGCCACTTCGCGACGACTGAACCAATTGGCCAATAGGCTTTCAATCTAGTGATAGTAGCATGGTAGGGAGGTGGGTGCTGTACTATAGGCGCAGTCGAGTGAAAGACGCGACAGATGGAACGAGAAATGCAGTACATACGAAGTTGATACGGCTGGTTTTGAGGTTTGACTGGCAGTCGGAACGGGCGGTTGGATGGAAGCAGGTCGAAGTTAACTGTCAATTGAGAGATAACAATCAAGCTTCGGCCGTCTGATTACGATTAAGGGTTTGACCGGATGTAGCTGGCTTGCTATGTCGGGAGTTCTGGGGAGTTGCTAGCAGGAAAGGAGCGTGGTAGGGAACGAATGCCCAAGGGGAAGAGACCTCTCGAGAGATGACGAGGCACAACAAGGTTAAGAGACAAAAGTTAAGGAAACCAACAGCCGACAACCGACAACCGCCACTACGAAGACGACCCTTTCCTAGAAGCCGGGCGGGAGGAGGGCGGGATGCTAGGAGAAGACTGCCTCGAGGGTAGATTAACGGCGGAGTTGGTGAAGAGAGACTGAGAAAGTGGAAGGGAAGGAAAGGCAAAGGCGGAATGTATGCAGGCGAAAGAGCGCACTGCACAGTACCCGACGCCGCTATCTATATCTCTTAGCGGGTTGCTAAGTACTCGAGGAATTACAGTAGTTTGAGCAGGGGGGTCTAGCGAAAAGGCGAAAAGCGCGGGCGATCTGTAACAAAGCCTCGAGAGGCCCTACCTACATATGTACATATATACATGATGACTACATGTACCTACAGCAGGTACATCGCATTGGGAAGCACAGCACACTGCTACCGCAAGTACACCAGATACAGTATTGCAGGCACCGTATTGAGAACTGTGCCTCTTGCCGGACTCCGCTCAGGCGTCCATGCCCTTTGGACCTCGCTGCTCTAGGCGTACTGAGGTGCCATACCAGGTATGTACCTAGGTAGGTATCCACTCGACTACGAGCTCGCAGTACTTTATTAGTATACTACTAGGTAGTAGCTCGCTTTTGTCACGCCATATGGGAAGTACCCAGCACATATCCTCCAGCAATCTACCAGATTTGCCTTTTAATCTTATTTTCTCTGGGCCTGTCCCTTTGTAATCCGCCCAGAGGTGGTACGGAGTTAACTTATATGCGTCCTACCACGCCACTGTCCAGGCGGAGCTTTCAGACTTCCAATATTACTGCGGAAAGGCGATAGCAAGACTGTTCGTCATCATTCTCTCGATTGTGACAATACATCATGGATCTACGAGGTGAGAGTAGTGGGCCAGAACATCCAGATATCGTGAGAAAATTCAGAGGTTACTTACATAAGGTAGTACGTGCTAATAGCATGCGATTGACAGGCCGTACCCTTAAGAGGTTTACGTTCCGGGCTTCCGCGCAGAGAGGGTCGTCGGATCTTAATCAACCTGCGTAGGTGGTCTACAGTACTGTTGGACCCATCTACTGTATGTACCTAGGTAGCTTTTAGGGCTGGTCGATGGCCAAATGCAGGCGGGTCGGTACCTAGAGCTCCTGCCTAAGGTACCTACTCAACAATTCTAACGGGACCCATCAAAGGGGTGCGAATGAGAATGGTAATTTTACAGTGCACAAGCGGAAGCTCCTGATCCTCTTCTCGTACCACTACTAGGTATGCCTCGGACTCGCCAATGGAAATTCAAGCTCGAATGTACCTATTTGGCATTCAAGTTGTTGCTACAGCTTGTTATGATTGGTGTACTAGTCCTATTATGTATCACAATTACCATTGGCTTTCTGTCAAGGTGAAGTAGGCTGCATGAATGTAACTTGAGGTGCATCGGCTTTAGATATATCTCTCTTCAGAAGTCTCACTTTATCGACGTGAACTGGTTTCACTTACACGCCTCGGTTCCCATACTTGTGCAGTACACGTCCGCTGCAACACATGAATAAATGCCAATCAGTCCAATTAGGGCCGCCGTCTTCTCCTCACCCATCCATGATGTTACTCTGGGCTCCCGTTTTCCAACAGGACAACATACTCGTATCTCGAGATTGAAGATGCTACTTGATTGTGCCGGTTTACTACCTAGGTGCTTATAACTCCATGTTGGTCAATAGCGTCGCGTCAACCCAATTTTAGACCACCAAAATATAAATACGACGTTTTCTCAAATGAGTGGAAGGTCAATTACGGTGAGGATTCGAGTTACATGTGCCCCCTCAATCCCCTCATCACGGCAAGCTGCGTCTACCCAAGCACTTAAAGTATGCATCCGTAGGCGTCGTAAGAATAAGCGCACGAGGATGACTAAGTCTTGCAGCGTCCCTGGCTGGTTGCTAGAAGCCGACGGACTGCATGCGAGTTCCACTGCCAGTCCGCCGGAATTTAGACACTTCGCTTTATTAAGAAGCTATCTCGGCCACCATCGGCAGGAACTTGAACTCCTACTAGTGCCAAAGGAATGTAATCTTTGTGTGTACTACTCATAGCCGCGAGCCGACATAACCTACAGCCTTCGATATTAGGGCTTAGAAAGCATGGCATTACTGTGATTACTATAATTATCTTAGTATTTAGACATTCGGCACCCTCGAGGTTCAACACTCACCCTCTGGTTGCCTTTTCCTCGGTTTCGGTTGGCCGGCTATCGTCAACTCTTGGCTACTGTTCTTGCCCATAAAGACAAAAGCGAATAGAACTAGTTCAAGAATCGGTAGCCGAAAATGACTGTCGACGGCAGCACGCCGACGGAGCTGTGGCGGCATCCCGATCCACACTCAACTCCCATGTACGCTTTTCTCAGCCATGTGAGAAGCAAGTACAGACTCGACGTTGACGACTACCCGGGCCTGTATAAATGGTCGACCCAAAACCCATCGGAGTTCTGGGGCGAGGTTTGGCACTTTTGCGGCATTCGGGCGTCAAAGACTTATTCTCAGGTATGGGCCAATGTCATATTCATGACCACGGACATCACCACCACCACCACCACCACTGCGGCGGGGGTGGTAGGCAGTTCGCGCGTTGTCCGGGGCTTGCTGACGCCCGCAGGTCCTGCCTCCGGATGCGCCCATCTTCCCCCGTCCAGACTTCTTTTCAGGGGCGCTATTCAATTTTGCTGAGAACCTGCTGTTCCCCGAGAATGCGCATGTCGAAGAGTCTTCCATTGCAGTCATCACCGTTACCGAGATCGACGGTGACATTCGAACGGCCACGTGGGCCCAATTACGTGAGGCAGTGCGTCAATGCTCCAATGCCCTGCGGGCCGCAGGTGTGAAGCCCAGAGATGTCGTCGCCGGTTTTGTTTCGAACCACATCGAAGCCCTCGTGGCCATGCTGGCCGCTGCCGCCCTCGGCGCTATCTGGACCGGCATCAGTCCGGACAACGGTGTGAGCGCTGTACTGGACCGACTCGTCCAGATTGAGCCCAAGGTATTATTTGTAGATAACGGGACAATAGTGAGTACTCATCGAAGGCGAATTTCGTGACTGAGCATTTCAAGTGTTCAGCTTCGAGTCCCGTCAACTTACGCAAGATGGCAATTACTGAATCAGATTGTTGTAGTACAACGGCAAGCCATGGTCTAGCATGGAAAAAGCATCACAGATCGTGAAGGAATTGAAAGCCCTCGAGCTCGTGGTCTTGGTCAAGAACATCCCGGAGGCCCAGCCACGGCTGCAAGACCTCAAATCCACAGAATCCCTAGTGGTGGCCGAATATGAAAGCTTCTTAAGCAGGTATGCCATCGAGCAACATAATCTCAGACATGGAGTAGAGACGCAGTAGCTCATGCCCCTACAGTAGCCCTGCCAACGAACCCCTGACGTTCGAGCAGCTCCCGCCAGCCCACCCGCTCTATGTACTTTACTCCTCGGGCACGACAGGTCTTCCCAAGGCCATAGTGCACACGGCGCTGGGCACGCTGATACAGCACAAGAAAGAGCACATTCTTCACTGCTCAATGGATTCAACATCTCGCTTGCTATATTATACAACGACCTCCTGGATGATGTGGCATTGGAGCGTTTCGGCATTGGCATGTGGCTCAACACTTATCCTATACTCAGGCTCGCCCTTCAAACCCCATGGATATCTTTCAATTCCGCGGCTGATTTCTTCACTCAAAGTTACGCACTTCGGCACTTCGGCCACGTATCTGACGACGCTGGAAACCAATCACATATATCCTTCGGCGAGCCTCGATCTTTCTCACCTCCAAGCTATCTATTCCACAGCATCCCCCCTACCCCCGTCAACCTTCTCTTTCGTCTATAAGGCGTTTCCGCCGCATATTAATCTGGGCTCGATCACCGGCGGGACGGATATCATCTCTTTATTCGGCACCCCCAACCCCTGTTAGTATCCTCCCAGAATCACCTCTCTCTCATGGTTTGCGACATTTCAAGTGTCAAGGCTTTTCACCGGGATGAGGGCGTGTCTTCGAAGCCCCCTGCATTTGCATCTTTCATAGAATATGCTACGAAATGCCGGTTGCTAATCCTGAGTGTTGACAGTGTTACCCGTGTACGTGGGCGAAATTCAGTGCGCCGGTCTTGGAATGGCCATCGATGTCGTTGATTCTATCACCGGCGAGCGAACACCAGGGGAAGCCGGCGAACGTAAGTCGAATGATACCTTGACCCTACACCTGCTTCGTGAAATCCTCTTGGCTGCCTCACCCTCTCGTCTCGGCCCTAGCACCCTTCCTCAGTACTTAATATCTCCACAGACAAAACATGACATTAACGGTACTCACATTCTAACTACATTCATTTAAAACTGCAGTGGTGTGCACTCAGCCATTCCCATGTCAGCCACTAACGTTCTGGGGCCCCAATGGCGAGGACAAGTACCGATCTAGCTACTTCGAGCGCTTCCCTCACGTCTGGCATCATGGGGATTTCGTACGAATCGACGCTCGCACAGGGGGCTTGACGATGCTCGGCCGGAGCGACGGGGTCTTGAAACCATCGGGAGTCCGCTTCGGTAGTGCGGAAATCTACAACGTGCTGACTAAGTTTTTTGGGAGCGAGGTCGAAGACGCCGTGTGCGTTGGTCGTAGGCGAGAGGCAGATCGCGACGAGACCGTTTGTCTATTTGTTCTAATGCGCGAAGGCCATGAGTTCACGAATGAACTGCGATTGAAGATTCAACAGGTATGGCTTCCAGTACCAGAACTCCCTAGCCCTTAATAGGGATTCCGGGATAGACTACTCTTCTCGTTGGTCGAAACATATCTATATCATCTACAATCATACTTCATACTGAAACTATGACGCTAACTTCAAATCCAGACAATTCGAACCGAGTTAAGTCCCAGGCACGTTCCAGCTATCGTAGAAGAAGCTGTTGGCGGCATCCCCCGAACAGGCAATGGAAAGAAGTAAGTGAATCTATAGTTGCTAAGACGAAGCGCTCCGAACACAGCATTATCCTTCCATAGATGGAATGGCCTCTGACATGAAGATAGGATCGAGGTCGCGGTCAAACAGATTCTGTCTGGCATCAATATCAAGACCAACGCAAGCGTAGCGAATCCCGAGTCCTTGACTTGGTTCCAGACATGGGCAGCTAGCCATGATTGAATCAAACATACAAATACTCAAATATCAGCCGGCAAGTCCAACCATTGCATTTCTCGGTGATTTAAGGACCAAATTAGAATTGTGGACAGGGTAGGATGGATATCTGCTAGATTATTATGCGATGCGCCCTTGCATACCCTATATGACAGGAATGATAGACAGCGGTACACCATTCAAGATCGCCTCACTTCAAACGCATGTACCTTGTGAATACTTGTCTCGCAATCGCGTCCACGTTCTACTACTCATGTATGATTGTTTTTGGGTCACCACATGATCTGCCGTAGCCGAGCTTTCTGTGTATCGCCACCAAAAATGACATCGATCCCTTTCCTCGCTAGAGTCAATATCTCTTCCCTTCCAAGGCGGAAATATTGCTGTATCAGGGCCCATTCATTAGACACGGGACTGCCGAAGACGCCCACGTCGTCAGTCTACGAGACGGATATTAGTGATCAGTATATGCACATCTCTGCACCTACTTGCATGCATGCTCCTCTACATATCAACGTTACGTTGGTAACTCGGGAGAGGGGAGGGGTGTGACTCTTACACAAGGTACGACTACCGGACCGTCAACCCGCCACCACTCGCCGAAATGGTGAGCGTCAAAATCGCCGACAATCATCTGCAGTTGAACGTTGCAGCTGAGACACAGCTCGAGCCCGATCCCTGTGCGCGCTACGATTTGTTTTTTTATGTGCTCCGGGACGTGAACTGGGACAAATTTACGAGGTCAATAGTTACAACTACATCGTGAGATATCCGTAATAGCTTATACAGGTGAAAGGCTTTAGACAGCGCAGTTCAAGCCCCCTGAGTTTGCACTTTCAAGGGGAAAAAAAACTAGGGAGGAAGTGTTTGTGGGCTGACCTACTGACATGACCGAGACGATCGGGCATCCAGCGCAGAACAGTCTCGAGCTCGGCATCACCAGCGCTACATTCGGCCTCGGCGAAGTGAACCGTGATCTTGAGCCCTTGCGCCCTTGCTGCCTCGAAGGCGGGCGTGAACAGCGAGACATCCCCCTTGGCGGGATCGCCACAGAGGTCGACGGCGACGACTCCACTAGAGCTGAAGTGGGTGGCGAGCGCGACGACCTCGTTCGCCTCAGGGAGGGTGTTGCGACGGTCTTATCATATATCAGGAGTTAATGTTTGTTCTGTAGGATGTCGCAGTTGAAAGGCTTGAGGGCGATGCATGAGGAGTGCATTGAAACATCAAATCCTCATCAAACTTGATCACTGGCGTAAAACAAGTCAAAAAGGGTGTAATAATACACAGTACTAACCTACAGAGAGGATGAGACGAACTTGAATAGACGGAAACCTTCGTTGCGCTGCTTCTATGGCCTCTAGGGCAATTGTAACGTAGGCCGCCTTGTCCAAGCCTTCCTTAGGAATCGACCTGGGTGTTGTGCGGAGTTCAAGATACACGACCCCGTCTGTACGAACTTGAGAATTTGATTATCTCGAGCCAAAAGAAAGGGTAGCGGGTTTGGGAAATAGATAACGGCGCAAGTGCGCGTACAAATACCATCAGGAGAGGGTTTATTTACCCAGCCCCGGGCCCAATTTCACCAAATAGGAAGTCCATTCTGAAACTTTAGTGATATCACGTACCATTAGCAAAGTCCTCGATGACCGCCATGGTCGAATAACGTAAGGAGTCAGCATCGTCGACAAGCCGGTAAATGTAAGACGAGAACAGAGGAAAGAAGCTAACCGAGTCAGCCCGCTCACTCAATCTTCGTTCGTCGCAGGAAATCCACCATATAAAAATCAGGGATGGAACTATTCTCCTTACAAATCTAGATCATGACCATGTCTCCCCGCTGGCATGGCGACTAAGGGATCCTCGAGATCCGTTTTGCCTGCTGCTTTCTTACCCCTCCATATCTCGTGGAGGCATTGCCTGCTGATGCTTCCGGAAAGGTGAGCGTGTAACTATGGATAAGAAGGACATGTCAGCGTAAGATGGCTTGGTAAATAGTAGACAGAGAGATTCGGTTCGTCAGATGCGGTCAAGGAAGGCGGGATAATATCACATCTACCTATCCATTCATTCATTCATTTGTCCATTTACCTCAATCTTAGGCATGGACTTGAAGTCCAGCGGCACAGGATCGTGACCCATGTTTGAGCGAAGATGCGGTGGTGTCGCGTTACTGCTACCACTCTTAGCACTTTCTGTAGCTATTGTACTGTTACGGTTGTACTATTGTGGTCGATGTCGTAGTGCGAACGACAAAGGGACCGAGTATCTGCTTCAGGAAAGCTTCCAGAAGCAGAAGAGAGAAGGTCCCTGCATCACCCCAACGATAGATAGACAATCATTAGTGCGAAAGGATTGCCTTTCTGATAGGTTCCTCGATGTAGGTACTCCAATCAACACATATTCTTCTACATCCTACCATGTATCAAGTGCAGTATACCGCCCAGAGCGGTCGTAACAAGAAACGACCTGCACGAGGTGGTTTAGTAATTAACTATCAAATCTAACACCACCAATACAACCACCCGCTTGGTAGTTAATTGTTACACCGCCTCGGGCGGGTCGTTTCTTGTTACGACCGCTCTGACCGCCTATGCTTTTATACATAGGCAGGTCCGAAGTCCTCTATTCCCATTTTCCTTTGCAAGTACATAGGTACCGTCGAGACTACCTGGGAACTAACCTACCTCCTACCTACATCCGGCACATGTGTAAACTAGACCAGTTGCATAGTAGGGGGAGATCACTGGTAGACAGTGGCAGTATTAGTTGCATCTCAAGCCATGTTCACATGTTCTAGCTTCACTTCTGATACGATCTTAGCATCTAGCTTAGAGTATAGGGCCGAACTGTCGGGACTCGGATCGTTTTTCTAGGACTCGCTGGTGTCCCTATAATATATATTAATCTACCCTACCTAAGTACCTACGTAGGTACTTACACTTTGTCCCAAGATCATCGACGACGACTCGGCCGGAACATTCTAGATTCTGCGCCTACCCTTATAGATACGGAGGCCATCTGATAATTTTCGACTTCATGGGGAGAAAGACTACGCCGAGAGAGAGAGCGCAGAGCGCAAAGAAAAGAAGAGGTGACGATGCTATGAGAGATAATTAAGTACCTAGGTACTGTAGATCGGCAGAATTACTAGTTAGAGCGAGAGAGAGAGAGAGAGCAGGCGAACAGACCAGGCGCACAGACAGGGCTCCTGTAGGACAGGGGGTCTATGCGAAATTTGATTGTTGAGTGGTCAGCGGAGATTGAGCTGCGCAAGAGGAGCGAGAGGTGATTGGCCGGAGGCATATGCAAGTCAGGGGGGGACTATCGACCCTCCCAAATTTCGTACACTAGCTCTATTTGCCCATGTACGGGGTCAAAGACGCCAAAGGACCAACCGCTGTCGAATCGAATCTACCCTGCCTATTGGTATCCATTTACCTACTACTAGTAGTAGTGTACATCTGAGAGTTTCAACGGTCGCTGGCGGTGGTACGGCCAACGACTGTTTGGTATTGGTGATTGGCGATGGCGCATGACGCAAGACACGATACACGATACACGACACATGACTGGTACTGCTTCAGATGTGTACCATAGCGGGAAAATGAGTGGGGTAACAATAATTGTTTGGCCTAACAATCATTGTTGCGCGTACAATCATTGTACAGGAAACAACCATTGCCAGATTCTGCAGCTAGGTATATAGATTTATTTCGCGTCGTAATTTTCTAACGTCTAGTAGTATAGTGGTCTAGCCCCTCACTCTGCTACAAGAGCTGCCTGTTCGACCCCGGGTATACTTTTGTTGCAAAGTAAAGCAGACTTTTTCAACTTTTTTTTTAAGTAGCCTTACTTTTAATTTTTTAGCTAATCAGAAGCCGCGCTATGCATAATAATTGTTTTAAATATAATAATTATTAGGCCATACAATTATAGTTAAACAATACTACTGTTATAATCCTGTATAATTATTGTACTCCTATACAATCATTGTTCTCCACCATACTCTCCCGCTATAGTAGGTACACGTAGGGTAGGTCTCCCCGGTTTCTGGCTAGGATAATCAAATGCGCTAGGAAAGAATGCGGCAAGTTGACGTACGTAGTACTTACTGCTTGAGTGCCCTATGTGTATTTATATATATACATATCCCCTAAATACCTGTATTATTACGCACTTATCTCTACCTACATGTAGGTATTTGCTCTGAATCTGGAATACCTGCCCAGGGGCCACAACCTACACCTCATAGACTGACCAATAAGCTCCTCAATGTGGGCCGGAACTCACGAGGATAGATTTTGCATAGTAACCTTGGAACTGAGACACAAGACATATATACATCTAAGCCGACTAGCCCTCATATGGATACTGCCTCTATCCATCAAGTGCGAGAATTCGTACATGTATACATTAGACATGTCGGAGTTAGGGGTGCTGGCTTAGAGTCACCATACCTACCTAGGTATGTACCTACTGCTACAGTACCTACCTAGGTATGTAATGAGATAGGGATATGTTGGGCGCAGCCAGATCAGTATATCGAAGAATGACCAACCCGTATACTCAGGGCATAGATCTTTCTCTTTTGTTAGGAATCATCTTTCTTTGTTTCTTCTTTTCTTTGATGTTCATGTTGGCAATTACGCCTAGAGTTATAGCAGACCATTACTTACTCAGGTAACTAGAATGCTGCCGAGGAAGCTCGGCGTCGATTGGACCCGCGTCTTACAGGTCCTGATTTCCTAACCATCCAAAATCTGCCTTACCCTGGTGCATCCTGTATTCCTAGAAGGCCACTCAATGATTATCCATCAATTGCCTTAAAATATCATCGTCCAACACAGTATGTCGGCTTGGAATCCACACCGTTTATAGCACATAACGGTCTGCACGGGGTAGTGGTTCTTCTGTACAGTGCAAGTTGGTATTTCGAGCACATTACGCTTTGGCGACCGTTGTGCCGGTGGGACGTGGGTAGAGAGACCTCTAGAGCTACCTATGCCGGCCCATATACTGGGTAGGTAGTAAATACTGCACTCCACCATAGCTGCTTAGACTCAATAACGGCTGCACCTACAGGATGTAAAGAACCACTTGGCTAGCCATATGGGCATGTGTCTCGAGCAATACCCAAGGCGCAGCAACCTCCATCTTGGTTCCGCTATGCAATTCTTCAGTGACGGAGATATGTTGTCGACCAAACCGAAAATTACTACAATTACCCATGAAAGAGGTATATATGACATGATATGCCCATGGTGTCTCATCCAGTAGGGCAACACATTCAGCATCGAATTATATACAGACCATTACTTAGCATCCGGGTGCCTTTCAACTCGGTTGTTTCTGTCAACAGCGTGTGAAAGCGTCCCCAGCCACAGCTATGTAATTGCGATTGGTAAGTATACTAATTACTCAAGATATCCCTACAGACGAGAGCGGGTACCTCGACGCAAGTGGTGGTAAACCGAGCTCGATTGGGCAATCTAATCTCCTTGTTTGGCCTAGCTAGCGTGTTTTCGCCATCTTCTTCCCGGCTTTATACTAGCCCAAACCACTGCATACTTGCTTGGTCCTTTCTCGCCAATGCCTGGCCACCCGCCAGCCAGCTCAACTGGCCTTAGTATTTCCTCACCTGACACCTGGCCATCTACCTAGGTACCTAATGGCATTCTTAGCCGCATACCTAATAATGTAGGTACAAATGTAGGTTAGTAGGTACCTGTGTAGTTAGGAGCCTGCAGAATTCTGCGCAGAAGGAGGAGCCCACCACACCCAATCACTACCTAGGTACTTAAGTAGGTTATAAACCTAGATCAGTAGGTATGGTGGATACCTACCTGCCGTACAGTACGGGTTAGGGGACTACGTCCAGCACTACCAGCACTACCACCAACCTACCACCCCTGGACTCCCTACCTAACCTAGAGCTTGCATCCCCTTCCCCCCCCAACCACTTGCATCCATTCATTCATTCCTTTCCAGGCCAAAACCTCCCCGACCGAGTGCCAACCTCACACCTACTCTCTCCCTCCTTTTCGAAGCCCGAGCCTTGGTGTTTCGTCCACACTCCGCACTCCATACTCGACTTGGATTCTCAATTGTCGTCGCTCCCGCGTCTCCTCCCCATTCCGTCCATCGTCTCCTGTTGTCGTCGTTCCGGTCGCTTGTTCCTTCGACGCTGTCACCCGCGCTTCTCCCGCCTCTCCCGCCTCCTCTTCTTCCCCCATTCTCTCTCCTCGACACAACACGTCCCCCCGTCTGAAAGCGGCCAACCATGGACTCGCAACGGCCGAACGATGTGTCGCCCGAAGCAATGCAGGCGCGCATCCAACAAGCGCGACGCGAGGCTGAGACGCTGAAGGACAGGATCAAGCGGAAAAAGGATGAGTTGGCCGACACCACCCGTAAGTCTCGCCATCACCGTCCTCATCGCCCCTGTCAATCCCTCTCGTCCTCCAATACCCTTCATACTCACTGCACGTGCCGCGCTGTTGTCTGTTGCTAACCCTGTGCTTGTATCGTCGATTAGTCCGCGCTGTCGCGCAGCAGTCACACGAAGCCATCCCCAGGAATCAGCTGATGAAGACAAAGAAGACTCTCAAGGGCCATCTAGCCAAGATTTACGCTATGCACTGGTCCACCGACCGGAGACATCTCGTCTCTGCCTCGCAAGACGGCAAGTTGATTATCTGGGATGCTTACACCACAAACAAAGTGCATGCCATACCACTACGGTCGTCCTGGGTCATGACTTGTGCCTACGCCCCGAGCGGCAATTATGTCGCCTGCGGCGGCCTGGATAATATCTGCTCCATTTACAACCTAAACCAAAACCGAGACGGGCCCACTCGCGTCGCCCGTGAACTGTCTGGTCATGCCGGCTATCTATCGTGCTGCCGCTTTATCAATGACCGGAGTATTCTCACCTCGTCGGGCGACATGACCTGCATGAAGTGGGATATCGAGACCGGCACTAAGGTTATGGAGTTTGCTGATCACCTCGGCGATGTGATGAGCATTAGCCTGAACCCGACAAACCAGAACACGTTCATTTCCGGTGCCTGCGACGCCTTCGCCAAGTTATGGGATATCCGTGCCGGGAAAGCCGTCCAGACCTTCGCCGGACATGAATCCGACATTAATGCCATTCAGTTCTTCCCCGATGGCCACTCTTTTGTCACTGGCTCCGACGACGCCACCTGCAGATTATTCGATATTCGTGCTGACAGGGAGCTCAACCTTTACGGAGTAAGCTTTGGCAATCCCAATATGACCTTTCACGCGTCCGTGTTATTGACATGTAGTTCCAGTCCGAGTCTATCCTTTGTGGTATCACATCCGTTGCTACATCTGTATCAGGTCGACTTTTATTTGCAGGTTATGATGATTTTGAATGCAAGGTACGCTAGAATGGAACCCTCCTGGCCCGTGCGAATCTGTATATTAACATATTCTTGCCCAGGTTTGGGATATAACGAGGGGGGAGAAGGTCGGCTCGCTCGTGGGCCACGAAAACCGTGTCAGCTGTCTGGGAGTTAGTAACGACGGTATCAGCCTGTGCACTGGTTCCTGGGACTCTGTGGTAAGTCATATTATATCTCTAGTCCCGTATTTTCTTTTTGGCCTGAGAATAAGTCTTGTTAACTTATGATAGCTCAAAATCTGGGCGTACTAAACGCTGCCTACCTCACAACCTGAGGCTTAATGCACTATAAAACAGCTTCAGCCGGGGAAATGTCACCGAATTAATGTTCACCCCGGTCCGTGTCTGGAGCTTTCATCCAGAGTTGATGTAGACACCACGACGCCACGACGCCCTTTTTCCCTTTGATCCTGGCCAGCATTGTACTCGGCATTTTCTGATACGGCGCGTCGACAACGTTTGAAAGAAGAGGAAAGATATATTTTCAGGTTATGCCTCAAACCGTCAACATCCTAATACCACGTCTTGCCCCCCGATCCTTACTTGTTGACGCAGAATGGCCGGTTGTGGCTATTAACAATTATTACATTTTTTTTGCGCTCACACCCCCAGGCGCAACCGTGATCCCACGAGATACTGGCCTCTACTAGTCGAATACACGATCTCCAGGCGAGGTGTGGTCTGCGGCCGCCACTTCTCCCTTTGTGAACTGGTTTCTCCATTCTCAGCTTATTGATATACGGATTACGATGTGTTCTCGCACCCGAGGAGCGTGTTCATAGTAACTGGTCTTTCTGTCGAAAAATTCCATCTTTGCGCGTCTGTTTATTTCTTGTTCTTTTTTTGTTTTTTCGCCTTTACTGACAACCCCCGGTCTCCTCACGGTAGATGGAGTGGAGGTATCTCTATGTTCTTTTCGAAGATACAAAAAGAATATTGTAGTTGAGACAGGGGGGAGGACGGGTCGATGCTCGACTGGGTGGGAATGAGACGCGGAGAGAGATGAGGAGAGTCGCATTGTGGCTTTTGATGATTGGCACATACCATTAGGTCCGTTCCTAGACGCTCTTTCGCGTCTTTGCTGTTCTGCCCGTCGTGGCAGGCGCAAGGTGTACTGGGTTCCAGCTTCGAAGAGGTGGAGAGAAGAGAGCAACGGAGCAGGCGTCACGGTGGCCCCTCTTTACTGCCTGTACCATATAGCCATATCATACGAATGCCAAAAATCGTCCCGAAACGTGACGACCTATCTATCTTGCTAGGCAACTCGGTTGTGATGTGTTAGAGAGCAAGTTAGGCCGCCTTGTCTGTGTAGTGCCATGTCCACAGGGAAGCTAGTGTTAGATTTCCCGGTAGGAATTCCCGTTAATTAAGTCTGGATGGTGGCATATTCAGGTGTTGCGGTACGAGAACACATAATGACACTATTCCGGTGGGTGGGGGGGGGACAGATTGAACGTCTCGTCCGAGCCACCCCTCCCTATACTTGCTCGGGACTAGGGCAAGAATTTCTACGCGAAGGACACCTGCCTACTATTCGTGGGCTGGATGTGTGCGTCCTTACCCGTTTCAATATGCGCTCGGGTCATCTTTGCATTGGCCAAGGATGCCAACATGCTGGACAGGGCGGACTCGGTAGATGAGGTCGTCGATGATGGGATTTAGGAGCGGATGTTGAGTATATACCAGGGTTGGGACTACCCGCTCGTTATGAAGATCGTATACTCCTTGAAGGAGCCAGTGGTGGGAGGGCTACCGAGCGTCCATTTCATGAATTTGGTAACTTGTTTCTTGTGAGTTTCTGGGTTGTGTTGTTTGCCGTCGGTTCCAGGGTAGTATATTCACGGAAAAGAGAAATGGTAATAGGAAAGTGGAAAGTAGTAGATGCGAAAATCTCAAGACTTATGTATGTATATTCGTGACAGCCCAGGAGAAACTATCACTATATTAATGGCTAATTAGAAAAGATTAAGAGGCCACGGAGTTTTGACATCCCTTTTTGCTCTTTCGGTAGATCACTCACAATGTCCGCGATATATGGGAAATCATCGCCGTCGGTAACAATGGACCTACATGAGGATGTTTTCGAACGGCCATATTTCTTGGTTCAAATTTAGGGGCTGGGTATAAACAACGTTTCCGATATACTTTGATCGTTAGCACAATTTTATTATATAGTCATAACAAAGTTGTTCTCTTTTTACAGCTGCCGCTGGAGAAAAAATGTTAATGGACTGATGGTGTTTCCAAGAATATCCGTTCAACCTACCCGTGTGTAGTTTTGAGGCGATCTCCAGCGTTTGTAATGGTCACTGAGATTGCCTGGCCCCAAAATCCTCTCTTGTCTTTCTGCCAGTACTTGATAAGGGGCTCGGTCCAAAATACAGAAGATGAACAGCCTGGTCGTAGGCCCTGAGGACTGTGCTGTATAGTCGCAGATGACGTTGAATATGCCGTAGAGGTTCAGTCTAGGAGTATATAACGCCTTAGAGGAGGAATTTGATCAACCGGGTCAGAGGTTAACCTTGGGATGGATGGAGACTCTGTGGTGGGAAGACCAGAGAACTCTTGCTCAGGTCATTGTTTTTAGGCTGAGCTGTAGACTTGTGTGCTGGGACCTAAATAGAAATGATAGATGCCAGGGGGATTTAGAGATACCACGCTACCTAGTTAGGTAACTCTACAAAAGCACAGTCTTTCACTAGTTACTTCTCTTATCTTATGAAGTAGGCGAGCTTCGGGTTACTCTGCAGGTATGGTTCTCCTTTTCGCTCCTACTTAGTAAGGCTTTGATACGGAGTGTTTCGTCTCCGGTTTCGCTTTCACTGCTTGGCCTAAGGTATGTATCCTCTCCAAGAATAGCAAAATGCATAAGCAGGCAGGTAGATGCATGTGGTTAGCAGACACGACAGGAAAATGGGGGATGGCATAGGGGATTGTGCTCCAATGCCGTAGCAGCTTAGCATTGCAAAGATGTCGAGTTTATACCGTAAGCGGCAACAATCTGTTAGGAGGATATGCCTACTGCATCCATATTCAGCTCGCTGGAGATTCAAATTACTATCTTGAGCAAAGTCTTAGCTCTGAAGGCATGTTGCGGGAGTCTGTTCCGGGAGCATTATATACATGTCTGGTGTCTACCTCTTATATGCAAGTGCTCCCGAAACAGACTCCCGCAACATGTCTTCAGAACAGAGATCCTTCCAAAATAGGGAATTATTGACTACAGCGGGGAGGGTGGGAGTCCATAGGTGGTGGAACGAGAGGGGGATATCTGTAAATAGATATTGGGTTGTGTCGGTCTCTTGGACTATGCCTCGCATTGCTCACGGCACGCAGGACATATATATCATTTCGCATTTTGCTTAGGTCTATCTATTCCATACTGGTCTTTGGGAAGAGTACGCGTTCGTCTAAGAAGGAGCCACAGCCTTTCATGGCCTATGCTTCTGTATAATTGATACGGTTTACTATCTAGCTGGGTCCGGTTTTTGAATAGCTATGTACATGAGTGATACATACCTTATATATATCACTTTTGAGAAGGTAGCAGAGCCGGTACACCACCGCCATATTAACTATGTAGCAAAGTTGTAAACTAAGCCTGCTGGTCATCCTCCTAGGTCTGACGCTTTCTCGACGAGTTGGACAACGGAACAACTTGCGGTACCAAGTCTCTCATGGTCTACGGCGTATCATGCATGTACGTTTATGTTGACAATCTGCGTGTGTACAAATTCGGAGGCACGTAAACAGCAACAAAGAACCCAATCTACCCATGTTCATCGAGATTCAAGCGGACTAAATGTTCCTTAACTGAGTAATCCATGTTACCTAGCCATGTAAAAAAATCACGTAAGTGCTTCGCTCATTGTCCGATTAGTCCCAAGTAAGGCGCCGTGGTTTTCAATAGTGCTCAGTAAGGCTATCTACGCTACAGCTAACATCAATTTATATACATATAAATAGTGTAGCGGTGAATCGCGTGGCATCGTCATGCAAGGTGGGATGATTGCGATTCCCTTCTCGCGTAGTTTTCGAGAAACCCCCAACACGAAAGCTGACAGGAAGGACCCGTGACATGTGCCTATTTATATCCCCTGCTGAATGTACAATTGGCAAACGGCTGACCGTTCCTATCAAAAGGCCTGTCTACCGGAATAACGTATTGATGTTGTTATGACTGGAATAATGGTCGTATCGTCTCCCCACCATCAGAAATGAGCAGCTTTGAGGTATCGGATCAGATGTTACAGTCTATATATGAGTAAGAATTTCCATTTCGAGCGGAGTTTCAATATGATATAGATTGTATTCTTATGGTTTTTCTCGGAGCCAGTGAGTCAGCCCTTTGGGCTGTTGCTGTTCCTCTCCACTCGAGGGATACCGGAGACCACTTCAAGGGATGTTGACATGCATACGCACATAACACACGCACGCACGCACGCACAAACATGGATTCTTGAGAACTTGGAGCACATCGGCTCGTAGGCTAAGATATGAAACTATATATGGGACTCACAGGCCAGCAGGCAATACAGATCCCGACCTTTCGTGCCATTCTGGTGGCCACACTGCACGTGGCCATGCCACGTGCATCCCCTACACGAGCGGTTGCACTAAGGAGGAGCGCTATGCAGACGTAGGTGAGCGGAATGGAGTGGTGTATCATAGTGTCGGCTGATCGGCTTATTTAGACATGAGTGGCCTTCCGTCTTCGTCCCGAGAGTGTGGAAGGGTAATATCCCATCGAAGGATAATCCCCACTTTCCATCGGTCTGCGAAGAGACCAAAGGCGAACCACAAGTGGACAGGGTGGTGTGTTCAGGTAGCTAGGTTAGTTGAACTGGTCGTGCCACCATGCTACATGCCGCATGGGAAGAATGTTAACCTACTTGTTGCATTGACACGTCGGTCTATATACCCAAGTGGGGTACGGGAAGAATAAAGGGGATTCTCGTAAGACGAAACGAAGATACCGGCCGGGTAATGCAAGTGATATCAGACGAGGATCTCCTCAGCCACGAGCAAGAGGATGCTACGTACTCCTTAACGCAAGAAGTAGTGCTAGATCTTGTTCTTATTGTTCCTTTGATTGGATGCTCGATAGCCGGTGTTTTGGAACGAATGGGGGTTTAATAGACGTGTAGAGATAACTGGACCACCCCCCTGATCGACACGGCCGCATATCCCTGTCCGCATAGGTAAAGCCTACGGTAGTGTAGGTACGGGTATTTGTTGATCATGGTTAGCGAGCAGGTATTGGCGAGATGATCTGTCTCGAGATGAATAAGATCCGACAAGCGAGCATGACTGCGATATAATTGTTTGGGTCCCGTTCCCCGCCCCCAAACCGACATGGTAACCTGCAAGTGATATCGTCTTTTATGCTGTGTCATAGCATAGACCGAGGCTCCGGTCTAAAACTCCTACAACAAATCCGGAGTCGGCCATGGACACGCGTTCGTGGACAGAGGGTGTTCTTCGTTCTAGAGTCTACATAGTATGTAGATGCTGGGAGCCTTGACATGCAGTGCCCCTTTCCAGCTCGTTCGAGAGCGGTGTGTGGTGTAGGAATAGTTCCTGTAGCTTAGGGGATTGCGGTGGGAATGGTTTAAAAATAGAGTGTCGCTTGTCTTGGCTAGCACGTGTTTATTATGCGCCTGCGCCTGCGCCTGTTGCCCCGTCCGTCCCCTGTGCCGCATTCATCCAGCATACGTTTAGGAACACCACTGAGTAGCAACCCGATTGTCATGTTGTGCTGTGCCCTCGTCGGTGCCTTACTAGTCTCTCCTTGTCGCAATCCGTTCTACACGTTCTCTCTTGTCCCCTCCATGACTCTAGCCTTTTTTTTTTTTTTCTTTTGTCCCGTTCTCGCCGGGCTGTCCCGGACACACCGTCGGCCGCCCTAATCGTAGGTGTGGCCGATGCAGGTCTTCTAATGTACTGAATCGATCAGCTAGACGCCAATAAAACCGCCTAACCGTAAGTCGTATCGCAGCGTAGTATTCAGTGTAGTAGTGTAATTATGATATACCGGCATGAAAATATTGCATTTGGATGGAAGATGCGTGACAACTCACGTGGCTCAGGCAATTAATCATGATACCTAACACACTATTGATGACTATGATGAGAATAATTACATAGGAAGATAAGAATAGCTGAAAGGAACGTGAAAGGAACGTCGTACTGCACGCATGCATTGTGTAATACCGGCAGCGTGTCTGCTTGTGGAGAGCTGTCGCTGAGCAGAGCGGTGAGAACTTGCCCAAAGAGGCATGGCTGCTTGGGCATAATTATGCTGCCACATGCTACTAATATTGCCCCCCCGTTACGCGTTAGTCTGACTATGGAAGACTGAAAATGAAGAATATCCGGGGACTCCGTGGGACGGCTAGCCGAATCTGTGATATGAGCTAACCAAATAGGGATAGCCTTTCCCTGTCTGGACGCAATTAGCTGAGCCGCTGCTGTCATTTCTACGGCGCCCGTTGTTTCCGAAGCCCCACTCCGTCTTGTCCGCTACGGTAAGTAAACCCATGCTTTTTTGGTTTGAGCGTGGTGATCAATTTCCCGATTTCCTAATTCATGGAAGATTAATCCATGTTCCACGTGTCTCGTCTCTCTTTTTCTCCCTTTTTACCCTCTTTTACTCTTTCTTTTTCCGCGTGCGACCCCCCAAACCTGAAACACCTTGACACAAAGCATCCAGGCCCATTCTCCTCCCTCCCTTGCTCTTACTCGCCCTTTACCCTGGACCCCTGACAATCACCAGTCTTGATTAGGCATTGTTCCAGAACCCCTTGTGCGTCCCAACGTGCCACCACGGTGCCACACGCATTGCGCCGCTAGCCACGCCAGACAGGCGAAGAACCATCCTGGCACACGCCCGACTGAATCCGTCACATTAGCAGAGTCATCATATAGTCGTGTTGCTGGCTGCCACTCGCGATTCCGAGATCGTCTCATCCATTTCATATAACCCTTGCCATCTCACACCCACCACCTTTGCCGTTTTCCCTCTCTTTTCTTGCTTTCCCTCCAATATGACTTCGACCTCTTTCAACACCAATCCCACTCCTGCGCAGGAAGAATTCCAGAATTTTCTCGACAAGAACACCGACAACGGACCAAGCGTACATCCTGAAGACAGAAACAAGTGTTACGACAGCGACCAGAGCGACCAGGACGACGAAGACCGCTATCGCGACGCTCAGATCAACGAAGCCATGCGTGTGCCCGCCATGCGGTCCGGCGACATGAAATTACCGCCCGCTAGCTTCGACTCGGGCCGTTCTACCGGCGTCAAGGGTGTCATTGCCGACGCGAGGTCCTATGAGCAGGCCCGCCAGGGCAAGTGGCGGAACAAGGTGAGCGCCGTGCGCCGCTCCGTCATGGGCCTATCTATGGCCGACCGCCAAACTGCCACCAACCACTCAAGTCCCGCCGACAGCGAGGACGACCCGGACTCCGATGAGGAGGCCTTCCTACAGCAGTGGCGCGAGGCGAGGAGGCTTGAGCTCGAGAAGGAGGCCAAGAATGGCGTGCGCAGTCGCCGGACAAGCCCTAGCCCTCGCATGTTTGGCCGCTTTGACACCGTAGATGCCTTGGGGTATCTCGATGCCATTGAAAAGGTTGGCCGAGACACAACTGTCGTTGTATTCGTCTACGATCACGAGGTTAGTTTTACAATCCATCCTTGCGCCATCTTCTCCTACTACAGGCTTATACTAACAATAATGAATAGTGCCAGGTATCAGGCATGATGGAATCGGCATTGCGCCCTCTCATCGCCGCCTATCCTTACATCCACTTTGTCAAGGTGCACTACGAGGACATCGAGTTTGACAACGCCGCTGTCCCCACCGTCCTCGCATATCGGAATCAAGGCGACCTTTTCGCCAACCTAACAGGAATCATCGATATGATACCTGAAGAGGAGGACTTTGACACGGACTCGCTTAAAAAAGTGCTGCAACGCAACGGTGTCTTATGAAGGAACTACACCCAAGCGAGTGGCTTATTGCATAGGCTACACCTCTTCATTCCGGTTCAGGTTTCAAACACCACCTATTCAGGCTGTGCCGATCCCCATCTGATTTGCTTACACTGTTTTGCCCCTTTTCATCCGTTTCAGAATCATTTTATAAGCGCCTTGTAATGACTGCTCTGACCGCATCTGGAGCCTGCGAGAATACCTTATTGATACCCATAAAATTTGGCTTAAAAAGGAAAGGGATAATCACCAAATGGCGTAATAGGGCTGTGCGGCGCCCTGTGATCTGGGTGCCCAAAGTGCCTTCTCGTGAGGTTCGACCTCCTGACCAGTTCGCCGACCCAGCTGGTCTCGGAGGAAACTGCAGGAGGACGATACCCTTGGGAAATGAGTGGTAAAATGGGCGTCACGGGATAGACGATAGACGAACGGGACTGTGAAGCACGTAGCTTCCTGGCTGTTCCGGTTTGGGCGTTGGGGTTTTGGGAGATCATGTATATATGACATTGGGAGCTTTATACCAGCTTTGTATCTATTCAACCACAATCAAATGCCGTAGATGGTTATCTTTTTTATCATTGCGGCGTGAGAGATACTTTGTGTGTATAAGCACAGTACGAGTATTCGAAATGAGTATCAAAATGCACTTGTGTCTGTCTCCTATAAGTAGAAGGGTGAGGCTTGGAGGAGGCTATTACGGGTTCTAAATTAGCTTTCTGACATCTACCAGGGTGGAGGGACAATAGATATATTATCAGATAGTCCCCTTTTCTGACCTATTCCGATTAATGTCATTCGAACTAAACGCCTTGCCTGGAAATCGAAGCATATCAAAGCCTTTTGCTATTGCTGCTTGATAATTCTGTCTAGACGCGCGTGATGCGGGATAAGGCTGAATAAGGAGCTAAGAATCGGGTGCCGCTAGTATTTATCTTTGCCCTTTCAAGTGGCGAGGCTCCCATGTGTTGTTTAAGAGAGATTCGTACTGCGTACATAAGACTTAGCGCAAAATATGAGTCGATGTCAGGTACCGAAATGGCCTCTTACAGTCCGTTACCCTACGGTATACTGTCCCAAGTCCTGCTTTCCTCCAGTGGATCCAATGAGATGGATAATCCAACGTTTGGACCAAACCCGCCAGTGGACTCTACGAGGTGCATGAATGGTCAACGACCCCACGGGCGGACACCAAAGGGCGTTTCACTAGTTGACCCCGCCATGTGTGGATATCTACTATCATCTGCTATCTAAGGTAACCTATCTCCAATATCGACATCCTTCTGGTGCTCGTAATCTGATACCTTTGATAGAAGAGACGAATATCTAGATGCTTTTTGTAGATATTGTGCCACATCGTTTCTCTTGCTCGGTCCATCTGGAATGGGCTGAGGTGATGGCCTGTTCTCAAAAGCCTGCCTGACAAAACCCTACCTGGACTAATGGAAAGCTAAATGGATCATTGCATTCCCTTCCCACTCCTCCCGCTACCCCTCCTGCTTATCTGCGTGCGTACACTGGCTGTCAGGTGGCTTAGTGGCCCGCCCCAACCCGCACGGTTGCCATTACACTTGACGTAAGAACGTACAGTAGGTACGACACCTAATCTAGATACATACTGTCTACGTGAGGGAGGCATTGGGAATTCCATATCGCATCCACCACGATACTTCCTGCTACCAGTATTATTGTTATCTGTCACTACCATTCACGCTTCCGCCTCCTACTGCCATAGTCGGTAGGTATATCCTTCCCTCGAAGTAATATGCCGCCGTGTCGAGATGTAATGTATTACTGACTGAGGTACCCCAACCCAGAACCCACCCCAACCTATCCCCATTTGCTGCCGCGTTATCACGGACGATCAACTTGACCTGATATTACACGTAGTCCGCCAGTCTGAGGTCTCTCGGAATATCAAATATCTAGGTAGGTAGAGTTTGTGTCCAATCCTGCTACCTTTTTGGCATAAGCTACTGCCACTTTTTATGTTTGTCTGGTTCTTTTCCTTGAAGTTAAGTTGGCGTGCCCGGAGACAGAGGTACGGCCATCATGCATGTGGCTCTTGCCCCGAGGTTTCTTCTCCATATAAGTGGTGCGCTGTAGGGGACCCCCCAAATCCTCTCCTTCACCCCTCCTTCCACCTCCATAGCAACACCAGGCAGCACACCTGCACCTCGTCGCCTCAACAGCACCACTACTGCAGCACCCATCACTAAAGGCCCGTTCCCACCTCGCTGTATGTACCTGACTGTCTGGCTGCCTTAGGTACCTTGCTGCCTCAGCTCACTGCCTACCACTACTTCCCTATTTGCTCCCGATTACCATCTACACCATCTACACCATCCCCCACTACCACTACTATTCCCTTCGAACTACTTCGACCTCAACATATACACAACTTCACACTGCTCTCTGTTTCTCTGCATGTGCACAGGTATGGTATAGAACCTTGGAAGCTCTAGGTTTAAATCAACGATTCTCAGTTTCTGTGGGCTACCCCGCCGCCTTCCATCAGTTCGACTTTATATCTCGGGCGATACCTGTATCAGCCTTGCCTATTTGACTCATCCTAATTCCCATCCTGATCATACACAGCCTCCTGCTCGCACTTCCCATCGAGCAATCCTTCACACCTGCCTACCACACGTAGTAGCCCATTTCACGACCGACTCGAAGTGCGCAGCGGCTCATCCACTGCCCCGTCTCGTATCGGGACTATCTCTGACACATGGCTAACCGCTTCTCCTAGACGCTCGGTGTCCCGCAATCCCATCTACTTCTCACGTAATCCATACACCACCCCGGGGCCTACATACAGCTCGTCACCTCCTCGTGTGCTTTACCCCATCTTCCGGTAAACTCTCGAGGTGTGACGTGATATGCCGACGGCTTCCCTTTCGATCGCGTTATGGAACAGCTCGAGACACCCGACGATACACTGAGATCTGTTCAACCACCACGGCCGCACCGTTCGTCTTCCACGTCACCCCACTCCACCCCACGCCTCGCCAACAGCGAGCCAAACCCCGAACCCCCGACTGTCGAAGACTTGTCCGACTCTGTACTTTGCCTTCGTTTTCCGAGGCCGGTAGGAAACCGCCAGTTGACCAACTGGGTCTCCTCTAGTTCACCAGACATAATGCAGCCCGGGAATATCCCAGACGAGGATCCTAGCTTGACCGAGCTGGGATACGACGTTATTGGAACCGACGGAGAGAGCCAGGCCGAGTCTATAGCCAGTTCCTTCGATTACCAGAAATCCGACGACATCCAAAGCCTCACCGGCACTGACGTTGATACCGATTCATCCGATGACGAGGAGTCCAACCTGAACGAGACGACCATATCTGATGCCACCGTTGTCGATCAAGTCCGAGAAGACGATGACGGAGAGGCCGAAACCCTCAATATGGTGAACCAAAGCCTGGAGAACCCCACCAGTCTGTCTCTATCCAGCTTTTCCCCCTTCACATCCCTGTCTCAACTCGACCACATTCGAACCCATGAACCATCTGCAGTCCTACGGGGTCATTCCTCTGCCGATGATGGTCTGTCTCCTGCACAGCAAGAATCGTTCCCCGCACTTCCGACCGCTAAAGAGTTGGAAAATGAGGCGCCCCCTTCCTCCAAGGCGCCAAATGGCCGTGGAGTCTTTCAGTCAACCCTCAGATATCTCATACAAAGGCGCCGGACCCTGGCTGTACTATCGAGTCTTATCCTTATCCACAGCCTTGCACTGGCCACCAAGTATTACTTAATGACTCCGTCGGTTCCCAAAGAACTATCGACAGTTCCAGTGGCTTCCGTCTCTGTCGCTGTTCCCATTACCTCCACCAAAACAACACAATCCCTCACCACACCCACATCGACTGTTTCGCAGACGCATACTGCGTTGCAAACCTCCAGTTCTCCTAACGGTCTTTTGTTTGTTCCGTTTGGGAAAGACAATACGAAGACAGACGTTGCCAGCATTCCTGCGTTAGCAACCATCTGCTCAGCCGAGCTTTCTGGTCGGGACGAGATCACTATCAAGATACCCCAGAACATCAAGTCGTCTTGGCTTGCCAAGGATGCCATTATGATCGCAGTGAGCCGTGGTGTGGAAGATATCCCTACTAAGGTGTCTTCTATCGACGTGGGCTTCCTTATCCGTGTACCTCTGAAGGAGGCACACGGAGCGCTGGCTGTGACTATCGCGACGACACGCAAGCCTTTAATTAACGAATCCTTCCGTATCAACTTCGGCAGTTATCGATTCACAGGAGCTCTCGATGCTGGGAAACAGCTCGTCCGTGATTTCGCACAGAGAGTGGTTGATTCTATGAACGGAACCACATCCTGGGTTGAGGAGACGTACATTCCTGCGCTGGATGTCATGTCAAAACAGGTCTGCGGCCAGACGGCATCAGTCTCCGACTCGGTACTCCACGGCCTGCGAGACGTGAGCGACGCTATGATCGGCCTCCCCAATCGTCTCATCGCTCAAATACGGCATGCTCTGGGCGCGCAATCGCTGCTCCGCCGTGCTACCCAGTTCCAGCTCGAATTAGCACGAGAAGCTCAGGATCTCCGTGACGAGCTGCGCATGGCGCTGCTCACGAGCCAAATCAATTCGAAGTTGATGTGGCTGGCGTTACAAAGAAAAAGCGAAGAGCACAGGCAATATCTGAGCAAAGCTGAGGTGCATTGGAAAGAGCAGCGTGCCCGTGTCGAGTCGGCTAGGGTTGAAAGGGCTGAACGCACCAAGAAGCAGATTCGGGCTTGGCATGAGCGGGACAGACCCATCTCCAAGGGTCCATTCTGGAGTATTGTGGGTGCATGGGGCGGGGCATGAGGATTACCTACACCTAGGCAGTAGGCATTATTGCATGGTCACATTATACCACGTGTTGGCTCTGGGCGGGAAGGAAGTTTGGCGTTGGGATTGTTTTCATAGTTTATTTGTCTCTACCGTTCTGTCATCCATGACTACTCCTTATCTCTCCTCTGATACCATGCACGGCTGAGTCGGGTTTCGGTGCTTGCTTCCTGAGGCCGACTCGTCTTGCCTTTGCCATCGTTTTGCTTTGATTGTACAGAGCTTAGAAGCCGACGACCAAGATAAAAGGCGCTTTAGCGGGAGGCGTGTTAAATCCACAAACGAGACATATATCTCAGACAATGTATCTAGGGCTTCGACGTATCGAAAGAGGCGCTTTACGCTTTATACGAGGGCACTGATATTTTGCATGAGCAGAAGTTCTTCATGGTTTAACTGTAGACAGCGCACGTACAGCAACGATGGCGAAATCATAGCTCTGTTGTTGTAGAGGATACCTACTCTTAATATAATGTGTTGCTTTTATGAGGGTATTATAATGTTGCTTCTTTCGACGAAAACCAATCTGTAGCGGATATTGTGTGCATTAGTAGATACATGGTCTAGTGATGTGTGGATCCAGCTGCCTAATCTGCCTACCTAATCAAGCAGAAGCCTTGTTTCATGGCGGCGGTTGGCGGCGGCGGCAGCTGACTAACCATCGGTAGGTAGGTATCTATCTGAGTTTAGAGTGGAGTATCTATCCACCTCGGACCTCTACTAGTACAACGCCATTCAATCATTCCATGTTGCGCATTTCATCGAGATACGATACTTCGCCTGCGACCTTCCATCTAGCTCATCAAGCGAGCACATAGTATCGAGCGCCTCCTACGGCACGATCCATTCTAGGCGCCAGCACCGACTACTCCACCATGGCAACGGCCGCCGAGGCGCGGAAAGGTGAGGGTGGAATCGGCCTGTCCCCCCACATCAGGGCAATCTAATTCATTGACGCGCATTTGCTCACTTGCTCATCTTCTGCTTCTACCCAGGTCCAGACGACGAGGGCACAATCAACGTCGCGTCCAAGAAGGCTGCCAAGGTCAGGCCCGTCGGGCCCATTAAGCTCAAAAGACCGGCGCCCAAGCAGACGAAACCGGGTAACTGGAGAGATGGAAGCGTCGCCGAGGGTGCGTTCGCTCTTCGCCTAGGCGATAGAACAACTTGGACAAATACTTACTGACAAGCGCCGTCTTAGACGAGAAGAAATCTAAACGCACCGCCAGTCCGTCGGCCCCCCCTTCGGCCCCCTCGCCATGCCCCATCGTCAACCTGCTCGACGATGGCTGGCGTGAGACCTTCCTCAGTGGCCGGCCGCTCGAGGATATTCTGAACCTACATCAGTGCAAACTCTGCAGGAAGGGCGTCATCAGGATCGCCGCTAAGCCCCACATCGACAACTGCATGAAGATCAAGAAAGAGAAGGCACAACGCAAGAAAGAGGCTCGGGAGGCCCGCGAACGTGCCAAAGAACAAGCTCGCGAGGAAGAAGCACGCAAGGCCGACGAAGATGGCGATGCCAAGATGAACGACGATAGCGATGACGACGATGATGGTTCGCCCGACAAGAAGGCCAACGGGAAAGCCTCGAAAAAGGTCGGCGGCAAGAAGCCCGATGGCGAGCTCAAGGGTAAGAAGCGCAAAGCCGATACCGATGCCGACAAGGGACCCAAGAACAAAAAGAAAAAGGAAGAGCCGAAGCCCAAGGTTCCTAAACCCAAAGGTATTCTATTCATTAGCTTGGTCATCTGTTCATTCATCTATCTATCTGTCTTTTCGACCTGTTCGTTCCTATTGTATATCCATCGCCATAATTTGCCGCCATCCTATGACAGTCCCGTGCTAATAAAGAATCTGTATGTAGGGCCTGTCGATGTCGAGAAGCAGTGCGGCGTTCTTCTGCCAAACGGCCAGCCGTGTGCACGCTCCTTGACTTGCAAGAGTCATAGTATGGGTGCCAAGCGTGCTGTCGCCGGCCGTTCTCTCCCATACGACATGCTACTTGCTGCCTATCAGAAGAAGAACCAGGCCAAACAACAGAGTGAGTCTTAACAGTCTCTGACTTGATAGCAGCGGTGCCGGATATTAACTGGAGCGTGCAGAAGCGGCACTGGACGCCAATGCGCCCCTCGAGGAGGACGACGAAGCGAACGGTGGCCCAGTAGACTCGGACGAGGAGACGGCAGCGGTCATGAGCGCATTGGCCCGGTGGAATCCTCAACCCGTATTACCACAGCCCGTCTTTGCGCCCATCAGACGGACATACCAGCTAGCAAGGCTCCGCGAACAGTTACAGACGGCCACTAATGGCGGCCGTACTAACATCTTCAAGGTAGTCGGTTTTGGCGTGCAGAAACTGACAGGCGTGAATCAAGACGTCATGGACCTGGACGCACCTGGTGAACCCGATGTATCCATGATGCATAGTGCTCGAAGATCGTCGAGCTTCAGCATGCAAGCGGCCTCGCGGCGGCCATCGGTTAGCAGCCGGGCCTAGGATGCGAGATAGGGGTTTTCTCCGCAACTGGATGCGGGAAAGGTGTGGAACAGATCTTATGGGAATTTGGCGTTTGGTGGGTTTAGCGTGGTCCGAGGCATCCTCAGGACCCTGCCAACTTATGTCGTGGAACGGTGGATGAGGAGCTGTCATTGTATAACGAAAACGACATTGGGCAATGGCGCGGCGTTTCCTGGGCATATACCACATCACACGTCGTTTATATTCATAGCTTATTGGGAGTCTTATTTACTTTCGCACTCAATGGCGAAAGTTGGCGGCGTTAGGTTCGTTTTCATTACGGCACGGGATCGCTTAGGGTAGGTCCGGCTTCATCGACACAGCAAAGCGGATAATCTGCAATACCGAAGGCCATCTGTCTATACCCCTTCGACGACCTTCCAAGAACATAATAGCGTGGCATGGCCTGGCATGATAGAGGGGAATATTGGGAACTTTCTTGCTACGAAGAAGCTCTGTATATCAATGTCTACTTAGCCAGCCACTATGTGAAGTACATGGCTGCATAACTGATGGGCCCATATCGTTCTCTGCGCCCCCCACCTCCTTTCTTGGTCTACTCTAGGTGTTAGATAGGGTGTATGGAGGTGCACACGACACGTGTCGCTGCTTTGCGAGAGATGTGGGGTATGAATAGTGAAGCAAGCAAGTCACAATAGTTATTTGTAGCATTTGTCCCTGGCCTTGAAAGATTCGGTCGTTGAGTTATGTATGCTAGGACTCATGGAATCTGTGGCTTGGCTGCTTTATGAACATTGTAAAGTCTACGTTGCTGAGTACATGTAGTCTGCCGCCTACCCTATTTAGTCTAGACCAATTTAGTGTATCTGGAGATGTGGGGAAGTTGTCTAACTTCAATTAATGATAATGACGTAGGTGGATCTAGCAGACAAGCCGCGGTTCCTTTTACTCGTGATAATCTCTAGATAGAAAACTAAAACACAATATATTCGTAACACGGCTCGTTATTCGCCATCGCCATAGTTCCAATAGGATTTCCGAATACTACATGATCTAGCGGTATATAAGACTGCTGGAGTTTTGACCCGGCTTTTCAAATCCCTTGGCCCGGCGCAAACCCGGTATCAAGGCAACATCCAATAACACTGTGACATCTAGCAAGGCGAACAGGTCGATCAGGTCGACAGGACAGGACAAGACAGCACAACACCTTGCAACCTAACTTGGCTCAACTGACTCGTTCGACGTTATTCATTGCCCAACCACGTTGCCGGACCTGAATTGGCACACACACACACACACACACACACTCACTCACAAGACGAGCGACTGATGAATTCAAGAGTGAGGTAGTATCGGAGCATCTGGACCAAACAAACACATACCCGCCAGACAACTCAATTGGCATTGCCACTCCTTTCTTTTCTCCTGATACGTACGGCCTTATACACAAGGATACTATTTTTAGCCGTTGGTGATCTACGCTTAGACCAGACCCCTCGCACATTCAAGTATAAGTCGGGTGCCATGGAGAAAGAAGAAACGCAGCAGATGGCTCCGTCACCATCACCATCACCATCATCATCACTACCCCTATCTCCCTCCACCAATAGCATCTTACCGGCTCTCCACCACGCCTTATCCGGATCCCTCGGCACCTTGATTTCGACATGCAGTCTGTATCCCCTGTCCCTAGTGATCGCGCGCCTGCAAGTGCAGCGGCAA
This sequence comes from Xylaria sp. FL0933, assembly GCA_022578765.1. Taxonomy (NCBI): domain Eukaryota; kingdom Fungi; phylum Ascomycota; class Sordariomycetes; order Xylariales; family Xylariaceae; genus Xylaria; species Xylaria sp. FL0933. The sequence goes on from MU389759.1 coordinate 122,258, forward strand.
CTCCGCCGCCGCAGCCGGCGTCGTCGCGATCGCGGCGGCGCAAATCCGGGACCCGATCACGGTCCTCCGGCGGGTCGCGATCCTTCGGCTCCTCCTCCTACTCATATAACTCCAGCTCGTACCTCACTTCCTCCCGACGATCACGATCCTCTAAGCGAACAGGTGTGTTTACAACAGCAGAAACAACAACAACATCACCAGGCGACGGAGACTTCTCCAGATCATCGAGATCCGCAGCCGAAGCAACCGACGGCCGAGTACGCCGGCATCATCGACGCCTTTTCGCAGATCTGGAGCTCCGAATGCGATGGCGGGCTGAGAGCGTTCTATACTGGCCTGGCACAAGGTACGAAGAAAAAGAAAAAAGAAGCAGCAGCCTTAACTCCCCAAATAATCTTGAGCAAAGTCGCTGACTCTTCCACTTAGATGCTCCCAAATCTGTCTTGGACTCTTTCCTCTTCTTTCTCTTCTATGAGTGGTTCCGTGCCCTTCGCCTTCGATCACGCCGGAGAGCTGGACGCGGGAAAGGCAGGGGCTTAGGTGTGTTGGAGGAATTGGCCGTTGGGATGGCCGCCGGCGCCTGCTCACGGAGCTTCACCACGCCCATAGCCAACATCGTCACACGCAAGCAGACGGCGACCCTCCTCGGACCGGACAATGCCTCTAGTGTTCATGAAATCGTGCGCAGCATAAAGAAGGAGAAAGGGATCGCTGGCTTCTGGTCGGGGTACTCGGCCAGCCTCGTGCTGACGTTGAACCCGAGCTTAACGTTCTTTCTCCAAGAATTCCTGAAGGCCACGTTCGCCGAGCAGACATATGACGATCCGGGTCCGCGATTGACCTTCTTGTTTGCAGCGACTAGCAAGGCTATGTCTAGTTTCGTCACATATCCCTTTCAGATCGCCAAGACCAGGCTGCAAGCCGGCATACCGTTGGACTCAGATGGATCGGACAAAAAGCAACCAAACGACACAAACGAAGTTAACCCAACGCCCAACAAAGACGCCGAGGGCGATCGAGATGCAGGAGAGGAGGCGGACGAGAAAAAGCCAAAGGCGTTCCGCGCCATGCAAAAACTTGCCCAGCGAAGCGTCTTCGGCACCGTAGCCTACATTATCCGAACTGAAGGCATTGGTGCCCTGTACGACGGCGTTGGAGCGGAGCTGCTTAAGGGTTTCTTTAACCACGGGACAGCTATGCTCGCCAAAGACGTGGTGCATAAGTTCTTGTTTAAGTTGTATATTTTTATTCTCGGCGCCTTGGTAGAGCTCCGGAAGCGGCGATCCAAGGGGACGGGACTACAACATAACGCGCTGCGTCGTGTGATCCCATTTTATCGGCAGAAGAGGGCGTGACAACGATTCGGTCAAACTTGGCATAGATCGGCTTGGTGAACGGCTTTTGCTCATCCCAATCGATGAAATCCGAACGTCATAAACAAGCGAAGCGGAGTCTGGCTGGGGAAATGCATGACCGGTCACTTCCTGTTTTGCACAGCCTGGAGCAAAGGCGTTAACGAGAAGGTCGTTCTCTGTATTTGTAACATGTATATTATGTAAATAGATTTGAAAATTCGGATGGCTAGGGAGTATACGGGGTTGATTTGTTATGTACTTACAGCTACGGAGCTGCGCTTTGTATCCTATCTATTGTTTTCCCAGCTCGTCTGTTAGGTATGTGGTGAATTGGAGGCACATCATGGTGGCGCGAATCATCTCGTCGTCGTTGGTGAGCCATGAATTGAATATCATATAATGCGAATCGATTCGCTCAGCATTGAAATCCGGCAACGCCGTTCTTGCGTACGTGGTTGGCACCGCCAGCCGAATAGCCCGTGCCTTCGCTTCTAAGCTCAATTAAACCGGGCCGTATTCTATCCTTTTCCTTCTTCTTACCCTTAGAATTTTCCTCGTGGTTAGCACCTCCGTGATCAGTGAGATCGGCGTCGCAAACGTAGCACCTGAGAGCGTCGGGCTCCGTGGCGTGGGGATCGTGGTGTTTGTTAGGCTTCATGAATTTCTCAACACAGCTTCCACATAACACATGTCCGCAGGGTTTCGCCAACATAGCTTTGGACGAATTCCCCAGACCTTTCTTGCACGAGGGACATATCCACGCAGCCTTCTCACCCTTGCCCTGGCTCCTGCCCTTGTCGTCGTCTTCCGTGGCAAAGCGAACAGTGACCAGCGAGTGCAGCGAGTACGTATGCGGCTTGTCCTCGGGCGACGCGGGACATATCGGGCTCGCCTTGGACTTCTTTACCACCTCGTGGAGCGCGTCACGAGTGTTGCTCGACGGCGTGATGCTGGGGACCCAGAACGAAGGCAGCGTCGGCTGGGCGGCCTTCTCGTCGTCGATGGCTTTCCGGGCCTTCGCGCGGTCTTCGGCCGCGATGCGCTGGACTTCGTCTTCGTCCATCTCGAACTTGCGCTTCCCCGCTGATGTACCCTGGCGCTCGCGTTCGGACGCCTCCCTTTCGGGACCAGTGGGGGTGGGCGTCGGTGGTGCCGGCTTAGGCTTGGGAGTAGAGGTGGATGCGGAAGTCGAGTCCCGGGCGGCGATGCTCGTGCTTCGCGATCGCACGTCGAGGCCGTTCTGCGTCATCTCGAACTCGCGCACCGCGCGCTCGTGCGCCTCGGCGTCCAGCTGGGCCTGGCGCTCCCTGGCTTCGCGATCCTCCAGCTCCTTCAGCTTCTCCAGACGCTTGATCTCCTTCTTCTGCGCTAGGATGTTGCTGAGCGCGCACTCGCGACAGAAGATGTCCCCGTGGGCGCACGACGTGGGGTCGATGGCTGTCTCGAGACAGAGACGACAGGCTGAGAAGGGGAGGAAGCTCTCGCGGTTCAGACGGGCGGAAGTTGCTGTCCATGATTTCCGCGCTAGTTCCCGCTCGTACGAGGTGAAGACTGCGCGGGAGGTGTTGCGCTTGCCTGTCGCTTTAGTGTTAGCAGCTCGGGTTGCATTCTCGTAGAGCTGGATACAGAGAGAAAATCACGAGAAAGCAACGTACTGTGAGACATGATTGTGCGGAATCGGGATGGCAGGGTGAAATGGGGAGCAGGATGCTCAATCCATGGGCGCTGTTTACTTATTTTTTATTCTTTATGGGGTCGACTGTTGACCTAGCAGCTAGAGAGCTTAGAAGGTAGGTATGCAGTATGAATGAAAGTTTGTGGTTGAAGGTCACTGAATCTTAAGCCGCTTTTGTCGATATAATGGGATATTACATAACTTGAAACAAGTTGTTTCATTTCAGCTTTAGTCAGGTATCAAGTTCTTGGCAAGCTTAAGTTGTACCAACAAGCAGTGACCGCCCCATCAGCCAATCCTAGTGCTACATGCATACTTCGTAGTTTCATTTTCTTCATCAATTCGACATGTAGTTGCTGTTGCCTGTACAGGTTATTTTACACTCTTTAGCACGTTCTTGTCTTCGTTATGAATGCTTGCTATGTCCTTCTTTCCCGTTTATAAAAGTCTCTCCTAGCCGAGCGAGGGCGGGCAGATAAATAGGTGAGCTTCGTTCTAAGCTCACATCTTTCTTATAAGAACCCCGGAATCTTAGAAGTCTACCTACACAATTCCCTAATCCCATCGACATCCACTATGCCGCCGGCAACGTCTTCAACTTCGCCAAATCGGCCGTTCCCGGCGCAGCCCACCCTCACCAGGCGTGTGACTTCGTCTCTGGTCATGGGCTTAACGGCCTCACTGTCGCGCGTTTTCATATACAGTCTCAACACAGTCGAGGTCACGGGGCTGCAGGGGTTCCTCGATATACTGGACAAGCGCAAAGATGTCAGCAAGAGACAGAGAGGTCTCCTTACCGGTAAGCTTTTTGCCCCTATCGTTAGCCAGCCAGCCACTGATGTCGACTCTTGCCCAGTTTGTAACCACGTGAGCGTGTATGTAGCTAGTAATTCATACATCTATTCATCTATCTGTTCGCTAGAATTCGAGTCTGACGAGTGAATCAATTCGCAATCACCAGCACTGATGATCCCATAATGTGGGGAGTGTTGCCCTTCGGATACGCCTTCAATCCCTCCAATCACCGCTGGGGTCTGGGCGCCCATGACATATGTTTTAAGAACAGGTGGGAAACAGCTTGCCCAGCCCGTTGCACGACTCTTCATCCCACTAACGCCGGTACCAGTTTCCTGAGTGCATTCTTTGCCGCCGGCCAGGTATTACCCACACATCGATTTCAATACTCGCCTCACGGTGGGCTCTTCCAGCCTACTGTCCCACAAGCCATTAGGCTACTGTCAGCCCGGCCTTTCATTAAGTCTCCCCTCTCTAGCACAGCGGTAGCAGATGCAGTGGACATCCCGGGTTTACCCCCTATCTATGCGGAGAACCGTCACAGCTGGGTCCATGTCTTCCCCGAAGCATGTGTCCACCAACATCCCAAGATGTTCATGCGGTACTTCAAGTGGGGCGTCTCGCGCATGATCCTAGAGAGTGAGCCTATGCCGGACGTCCTACCCATCTTCATTGACGGCACGCAGCACATGATGCCCGAGGATAGGGGCTGGCCGCGCTTCCTGCCCCGCTTCGGTGTCAAGCTCAGAGTCGCATTCGGCGAGCCCGTGGACACGGAGGAGATCTTCGGGGATCTGCGTGCGCGGTGGCAGGAATTGGTGAGGCGAGAGCAATCGAAGATTCAGTTGCCGCTGGCCCTGGGGGAATTGTCGGAGGAGCTCAAATACGGAGACGAGGCTGTGAAGTTACGGATCGAGGTCGCCAGGAGAGTGCGAGAAGAGATCTTGAAGGTTCGGAGAAGTCTGGGCTGCTATGAAGAAGAGCCCTGCGGATTCGAGCTCGCTGAGACATGGCGGAGGGAACCTGAGAAGGATAGGTTCAAGAGCAATGTTGATGACAGCCTGGTCAACAAGAGACAATAGTTGAATGAATATAGAATAATAACAGACAGGCGAGTGACATTTTGTGAGAAAGGTATGGGAACCGGGCAAGTCCTCTGTCTGCTAGCCTTCTCTTGGTAAGGCTCGCATCAGGGTTTAATTATTTGAGTAGGACTAAAGAAAGGGAGAACATAGCGTGAGAAGAGGTTTGATTATTGAGAAACACCTTTCCGCTCGCAACCTGTAAATGCCACATGCGAGAGTCTACAACGAGTTCAGCCGGTACACCTCAACGCCTTCTCCCGTTGGCTTGCCTTCAACTAAACAGTTTATCCACGTAGGAGTCGCTCTAGACTCAAGACAAACAGGGAACACTCTTCAAATTATTAACCGCCCGGCAGACTTAAAATCATCTTTGACACATAAAAGAGGCGTTGTCTGTCATAACGCTTTCTCTAACTCCCAGGACACGAAGTAGATACTTCAGGAACCGGATATCCCTAAGGGTTCAGAGGTTTATACCACTAATATCCCGACTCATAAGAACCTTGAGGGGGCACCGCCTGCGGCACGTAGCCTCTGGACTGTGGGTGTATAGCCGGCTGTTGCTGCTGTTGCATCTGATGTTGTTGCATAAGTAGGTCGGAAAACCAAGGGTGCTGCAATGCCTCGTGGGCACTAATGCGATTTTCCGGGCGAAGAACAAGCATTCGACTGAGGAGATCAATGCCGAGATGGTCGATCTGTGGCAAAATTACCCTGAGGTCTTGTGTTGCATATAGCTGGAATGTGGGCTTATATTCGGGAAAGTTTGTGATACCGGGCCAAGTGCGTTCGGTAGGCGTACCCATGATGCGGAAAATGCGAATGATTTGGTCCTCGTTGGTAGTTCCGGGAAACAGGGGGCGACCCGTGTACATCTCGGCCATTATACAGCCGGCGGACCATATGTCAATGCTGGTGTTGTACGTTCTGCTACCCAATAGAACATCGGGAGCGCGATACCACAGGGTGACGACCTCATTGGAGAAAGTGTTGACGGGAATGCCGAAAGCACGCGCAAGGCCAAAATCTCCCAGCTTCAAGGCACCTTTACCGTTGATTAGGAGGTTCTGAGGCTTCAGATCGCGATGCAGAACACGGTTCTGGTGGCAAAAGTCGATGCCCTTAAGAAGCTGGTACATGAAGGATTTGATGGTCATGGGCTTTAATGCACCTCGTTCGCCGTGAGTGTCCATATACTTTTTAAGATCACCGTCCATAAACTCAAAAACAAGCATCAGCTTGTTCTCAGTGTGGATGACATCGTGGAGAGCAACGATATTCTCGTGCTTTAGCTCCTTCATCAAAGAGATCTCGCGGATGGCGGTAGAAGGGGTGCCCTCTTCCGAGTCGAGGTGGATTTCCTTGAGGGCAACCAGTTCACCGGTCTGCCGGTTGCGGCCCTTGAAGACCTAACACGGAGCAGAGGCTCGTCAGCAAGGCAGTAGAAGTGGCGGACAGCCTCGGGTATGGAATACGTACAGTTGCGTAGGTGCCCTCTCCCAGCTTCTCGAGCTGCTGAAAGGAGCTCGGATGTCGCTTGGCGTCCATGATTGCGTAGTGATTTGCTGACCGCTATATATGAGGGGGTCTGAGTTTTGGCCAGCAAACACTCGCGAGCTGGCTCGCGGCTGATAGGAGACGGAGTCGGTACTTAAGTTCAGGTTGTCGACCAAATCCGAGCGGGATGCCAAGCACGCGACAAAAGCCACAGCAAAAGAACAGGTCTGGAAATGAGACTAAGACAGGACTGGTCTTCAGAAATGGCGGAGGAGCGTAGGATGCAGCCTCTTCAAGGTAGCTGCGCTTCAGGGTAGCTGGGGGAGAGGATGCTCGGTAGATGGGAACATTGTTGAAGGGAGGGGCAGTTCCGGCTACTGGGATATGCGAGTAATGAAGCCACGGTAGCGCGCGGCTGAGCTATGTACCTAGGTACCTACCCGCTACCTTCCTAAAAAGACCCCACCTAGTTATCTATAGGTAGGTACATGTGGTTACACTTCTAGGTTAACATCGGAAGCTTGCGTTGTGGGGTAAGCTACATGTACTGCGGATGGTGTTTAGTAAAAAGAACCTAGTTAAGTACTCATGCTGCAGCGCCAAGCCCGCCACACCAAATTTAGTATAGCGAAAATTTTTTTACCAGCACAGGTACTTCCAACTGCTGTAGTCAACAACAACCAACGCGTACTATTTTGAGGCTATTATAATAGAATCTTTAATAATTAGCTATCGTAAAATTTATCGAAATCAGCATTTTTAGCCTTTAAAATAAAGCAAGCATATATAATTAGCCTTGCTATTATCGTTAATATAAACGTTTTTTTTTTTTAGCCCTCGTAATTAATTTTTTTTATTATTATTAATAATTTAAAGTTAATAAAATTATTTTTTTATAGCTATAGCTATAAGCTATCACTTTATAAACCTTTAAAAGTTTTACGTATAATTATTATATAAAAATAAAGGTTTTTTTATAACTTAAATATGCCGAAAAATATTATTTTTTAAAAGTTAAGTTAATAAAGCTTTATTTACTCCGAAGGGCTTACGCTGTCGCAAGGGGCTACTTTTAGCTTTTAGCTTTAATAAAAAAGCTTAATTAATTAATTTTATAACGGCCTCACGAAAAAACCGCTTAATAACCTGGTTTAAAATATATATTTTATTTTTATACGCGTATTTTACTAACCTAGCCTTGCGTACACAGCTTTCGGTGATTTTATTTAATAAAATATTTAATATTTAAATTATATATAACGTTTTTTAACGCTTTAGCTATTAACGCTATATAGCTAAAATTAAACTTTTATTTAATAAAATTAATAAAGTTAAATAATTAGTTTTTACTCGAGCTTATATTAATTAAACCCCGGTTTAATAAACTAATATTTTTTAATTTAATAAAATATAAATAATTTATAATTATTATATAAAAATATATATAATTTAATTTCTCGGCAAAAAATATAATAATACTTGTTATATATTTAAAAAATAAAAAAAACGCGGCTAAATATTTTAAAGATATTTTTTTAGCTATAATAAAAGCTTTAGTTTTTTTTTAAAAAAAAACTAAAGCATAATTAATAATATAATTTATTACTAATATATTTTTTTAGTCGTTAATAATTAAATAAAATAAAATTATTAAAATAAAATACGTTTTTTTTTTATATAAAATAACGTTTTTAGCCACGCTATAAAAGCTATAATTTAAAAAATTTACTAGCGCAAAATTAAAATAATCGAGTGGCTATTATTTTTACTTAACTTTAACCTTATTAAAATAATTTAAAACTAAATAAAAAATTATATTTAAAAATATTATAGTTATTTTTTTAATCTAGGCTACTTTAAGCGTCGACAATAAGTAATAAAAGCATAAAATACTATTCTTAAATAATAGCTTTTTTAATTGCTTAAGAGTATGCTAGGGCGTTGCAGAGCTATTATAAAAGCTAATAGCGGTTATATTAACGCTTAAACAGTTATTTTAACGCTTAAACGGTCATTTTAACGCTTAAAATAGTTATAATAGCCAAAAATACAGCTTTCTCTAGCCTCACGCAATACCTCCCGATAACTACAGTAACGGTAAACAATTTGGGTACAAAAATAGTATGTATTGTTTATTTTGGCTGTATAATAGTGGTGTGGAGACTTCAGTCTCCAATACTTAACTAGGTTCTTTTAATACCCCTACACACTAGTAAGCTACATGTAAGCTACATGTAAGACACAATATAGATCAACGAATATAAACGAGCATATGAGGCTTCGAGATTGATTAGTTCTTATGTTTTTGATGTGACGCATTGCTTCCCTTTTGACTAGTTTGTGCAGTTTCACGCCCGACTTGGTCATCCCACACAATATGACTACCCCGCCCGAGTCGCACACCATCCCTTTCCTCCTACCAGCCTCGCCTGGCCCGTGATGGCTCGTTTAAGTTACTAGTATGATCGGATCTGTGGGCTATTATCGCTAATATCATAACGAAGCTCTACATCAAATCGGCCACGTCCACGAAGAGCCAGAGCGAGCGTCGCAGAGCTTGCCCCCAAGCGACCCAGAACATAACCCCTGCGAACGCCGGCGGGCTCTGAGATAGGCTATGGCTGCAGAGCGCGACTTATCGCATCAATCGGGTGACCGTAGCGGAGAGGAGGTCCTTGAAGCCCCTATACCTTCAGACGTTGAGCCATGGCCACCCTCCTACAAGGACGGTGAGCAACTTCGCCTTGACTTCTCCGAGTCTGGAGCTTCATATACGGAATCTTCTACCTCTGCTAGCGAGGATTCGTTGGACTCTTTCTACAAGACCATCGGATATTTATCACCGCTAAGTGATTCAACACTCGAGCTCCTCGAACAAGTCCTAGCAGATCCTACGATGGGCGCAAACGGCGGTCGAGTTAACCCATCGGACGTGGTGAATTTCCAAGATGGACTTGGGGATCGCAACGTAGCATTAGAATCTTGCCATGACCCATACCTGGATCAACTCAAATCGCTCTCTCCTGAGGGCGTAGAGGAGCCAGAGCTTGAAAGAGAACGGCACGAGCTTGCTTGGAATAATGATCTAAATAAAAGCCAGAAGGACCCAAATGAACTCATATTTCACCGAACAATCCTGATGTCGATGATTGACCGACATCGTTTCATCTACAAGGCTGGGGAACCCCGCACTCCTGTTCTTGATTTTGCTGTTCAAAGAACGTGGAAGTGCCTCCCAATGCCGTCAATGGCGTTTCGTAGAAACGATACAGAAGTTCTCACAGCGCCAAAGCCAGATCTAGCTCTAGCATTTGATAGAGACGCCATTTTCGATCCAATATATTGGTCACAGATCCCCCCGCTAACGAGGCAACTGTTCTGTTATGAAGGAGACACACAAGGGAGTCAAGTTCGCGTCTTCCACTTTATGACGATTGAAGCAAAGAGCTCATTCAAGACCCTTGACGATCAAACTGCGCTTTCGCAAGTTCTGAACAATTCCAGTCAGTCTCTGCACGTCATGTACGAGCTATTCAGAGAAGCTGGCGAAGAACACCTGCAGACCTTTTTCGACAAAGTCCGGGTTTTCTCGGCTATAGCAACTGGCAAAGGCATCAAAGTCAATGTCCATCGGGCTTGTCGAATTGAAGAGCATGATAAAGACACACAAGCCAATGATGTCCCCCATATGGTCCCAATAGTGGGAGGGTATCCGTTGCAGTTCCTGTACGATAACTTCTTCGAGACGAGCGGCAATGACTTCACGCGAGACAAGGTTGTGGCCGTATTCGAGAAGATAATGGTTGGCTATGCCATTGGGGAGCTTCGTGGCTACCTTCGAGATGCAGCAGCGGCAGTTGAGGCAAAATGCCTGGATTATAATCGCGAGCACCAAATATGCATAGACCGCGACATGAACTACTATTTGTACGGTATGCCTCTCCCACTAAAGCGACATCACCTTGGCTCTTCAGTCACCACAGAGGTTACCCGTTCGGCTCTGGGAACCAGTTTTCAGCGGCCTGAAGACCCTGATGTTCCTGTCATCCCATCCTTGGAGAGTCCAGTTCCAAACTTGACCAGGCCAGCGAAGAGACAGCGCTCGAACTGAGGGCATTAAATCCTGAATAACTGATCGAATAGGTGATGATAGTCTACCGGATCCCATGCGACCCGTGTCAAAATGAACAACATGAAATTAAAGAGAATCCTCGAGACAAATTTATACTTTGAACACTATTTTAAGCAATTGTACCCGTTTCAACGCTAGTATTAGTGTGGTAAATCCACTGTTCCTGAATCTTCTTGCTGATCTAAAACCACCCTTGTGGATAGGCGAGGTACCTACCTACTTAATCATGCGGGGTCTTTCTTCCCCTCCCCGTGTCTTACCTGCCTACCCTATTTATTTATGTAGGTACCATAGGCTATCAATCTACCAACGTGTTTTCGACATCACCTCGTTGAGACCTCAACATCATACGAGCATATGTACATTTAAACTTTCCATCAACTCACCCCTCGATGGCGTCCACTCAGTCAGCACATATAGTCTTAAACGCTTCTTATGTTATCTCGAAGCTTGTCTAGTCTCGATCCCACCAAATCATACATCATAAGCTCACTATACTAGCAGTCTACTGTTAAATGTGTTTTGTCGTCCCGTCGTCCCACCCTAGCCGGGCCTTATTACTGTTGCGTATACCTAGCTTCTCGAGGCCGTCTTTTGTTAAACCCCTTACAACTTCTGAATCGCCGATGGGATAGTCTGCTGGCGTCCCAGTATATCCATTCTCTCACGCTTTCTCGTTCATATATCCGTCGCTATGCGCCCGCTGCGCCGCGACGACACCTGGAGTGCTCGTCAACGACAACGTGCTCCCAGGCACCTCTTCGACCACGATGCCCATCTGACCAACGCTTCAGTACCTAATAGCCACATGTCCTTCTTTATCGCCGATGAGGCGTCCCTCGATTCCCGAGTCGATCCCGGGGGGCGCGTAGTAGTGCCACACCATTCCAGGGACTCGAAGAAGGTTACCGAGTCGGTCCGGGCAAACGATAGAGCTGAGCAGAGAGGTGACGAAGCTTCGCGCTCCTCGTCCTCGAGGTCCTCCTTCTTCTCTCAGAGTCCTGTCTCACTCCCATCTCAAGCCCAGCCATCTACCGTCTCACGCCCGATCACGCCTATAACGCTCGGTCCCTCGTGTGCCGGCTCTGCCGGAAGCATTTCTTCATCACGCAGAAACTCATTTACCAGCTCGCTTTCAGACCCTTCCGTAAACGATGACCGGGCATCCGCCGGCGAGCCTGCCTCTGCCGCGACTATGCTGGATAGCGGTAGCGCTCCACAGCTCGTCATGCCCAGCGTTATGATTCCGAGCCGTCGCCCCTTCACCGAGACGGGCAAGAACCTAGGGCGGCTGAAGATCCTGTTGGCGGGCGATTCCGGTATTCCCCTTTCTGTCTGCCGCTAGTGCTCCTCTGACATTTTCATCCTTACAGGTGTTGGCAAGACATCCTTACTGAAAGCCATCGTCCAAGCTTGCCACCATATCGTACATGTAGATCCCCTACAACCCCTGGGTGAAATTAGTAGAGGCCTGCAGCCCGACATGACCACGCCGAAAAGAGAATCTCTATCAACGACTACCATTTCTGAAGTCCACGCCAGCACAAAACCTTACCCAGAATGGTGGCAAGAGCTGGATTCTCCGAGCGTATTGTATAAGCGGAAGAGACTAGGAGATAATGTACTAGAACGTAATATCTGCTTTGTCGATACCCCGGGATACAGTCGCGGACAATCGGTATGTTGTTCGCTTGTTGCTGACGAGACTAAGCACTGACTTGCCCATCCAGGTGATGGAGACGATCATGTCTTGTGTCGACTATGTTGAATCCCACCTGACCAAGGTGTCATTGGATGACCTAAGTGACTCTGACTTAGTTAATATGCTCGCGGGGAGCGGAGGCTGTCAGGTAGATGCCGTCCTCTATCTTATATCACATAGTAAGTAATTGCTCTTGTGTTAGAAAAGAAACATGCCTAACACGACACCGAAGCCTTGCAGGCAGCCGATCTCGAATATATTCGCCGTCTGGTACCTTTGACGAATGTTATCCCTATCCTGAACCGGGCTGAACTTCTCTCCGAAGAGCAAATCGCAGCATGCAAACAGGAAATAACCGGACAGCTTAGGGGCGCTGGCATTCAATTATTCACTTTTACACCTACGACTGCCCAGGGAAAGCATGCACCATCGATTCCTTATACCGCCTCTAGTGCTACGGCGTCCGACCACGATGTCATGGATGCCAGTCTTCTGATGAATCCTGACTATGTTCAGCCACTGATACCGACGGATCTCGCCTTTCTGGTAGAAAGAATGTTCAGTCTTGATGGGGCATCCTGGCTCCGTCACTCAGCGGCGAGAAAATATATACAGTGGCGGGAGCTAACTCCACGCCGGGCTCGCGGCCTGTATAGACCCCTAGCCCCACCCGCTCCATTATCGCTTGTCAGACGTTTCCACCCACAGCAAGGCGATAGTATGGCGCGGGTTCGGGTAGCAGATTGGGCTACCGAGCTACAGCGTGGCCTAACGAGCGAGCGGCTACAATACGAAGCTCTTGCCCGTGGGGAGCAAGCAGTTTGGCTCACGGAGAAGCTGCACGAGTACGTGCAAGACGGTACTCTTGTGGTCGCAAGCGGGACGAGAGCAGCCAAGAACAGAGGACGGAGAGACGCAAGATGTAGACGAGATGCGGCGTCAAAGACTGAGCAACATCAGGATCCATTGGGTTTGCTTCAAGTGGCAGCGGACCTTAAAGCTAAAGGCTGGATGGCTGTGGAAGTACTGGGCAGCTTGGGTATGGTTAGTTTAGCGCTATGGGTATCCAGGCACGGCTGGCCAACGAAAGCTAAAGCTATAGAGTTGGTCGATGGATGGCTGGGGTTTTAAGCGCTCAAGCGTGCGATGCGAGGGGCACTTATGTTTGTATATTTCATTTGTTCGGCCTTGTGATTCCCCTCATTCCCATGCTGGCTACTCCCCTCTAAAGCCTCCATATACCACTCATGCCATGAGGAACGCTGGATCTGGGTGTTGTGTGTAAGTTTATCGCCCTTTCTCTAAGCCTGGGCTTTGGTATGGTAATGTGCTGGGTGTTGATTGTTGGTTGTTGTAAAGGGAGTCTATCAAGTATTAATTACCCAGCCCTAATAACAAGCAAATTTCAGTAATACGCGTCTAGCTCTTCAAAATGTGTTGATTTGGATAAGACTGAAAGCTGTCGGGTGGCGTAGAAGCTCATGATATTCTGCAGTAACAACATCTCTTGGTAGGTACTGTTTAACTAAGTATGTATGTAGATGGCCTTTTTTTATTGTTGTATTACTCAGTAAACCACATGCTACTTTTAGCCTACATATCGCCTGGGCTAAAGCGACTTCCTGGGAAGTCGCATCGCTTTAGCTGTGCATTTGTATCAAATCGTGGAGCGAGGGGCTTGATTAAAAGTCAGAGTTCGACAAATGGGTCCTGGCAGCTTGATACACTTCAATGAGTTGTACTACCTGCCTGTATCAAGTTATCGAAAATTCAAGGGGGGTGTGTTACCATGGCCGGGATTGACTCTTGGTTTCTTGTTGTAGGCCTTTCTCCCCGTGTGGACTCACTTAAGTATGATCTTGATCAAAAGTGCATGTGGCTATGTCAACTGGCTATCATGCACCTTAAGGACATGGAAATGCATGTATGTACTGTTTTTACCCAAAGCGTACAGTAGATAGATTGACAGATGCACACACTAATACAGGTATAACTGGTTCGCGCGAATTCATGAGATTTCCTTTCTCTTTTGCTTTCTAGATTAATTCAGTCTTTTCCCTCTCTTTTCCCTTCTTACAATTAAGCTTCTTTTGTTTCCTTGTCCTTATTTTCCATTTTTAATCCAAAAAATTCGGCAGGGAACAGTTACTTGGACATGGTGATTGAGTTCAGGTCGTTACCTACCTAGCCTACCTAGGTAGGTTAAGTAGGTATTCATCATGTTTACTCCGCCAATTAGGTTAGGTACCAGTAAAAGTAGGTACCTATTTAGGTTAGTCCACTTTATGACACTGAGGTCATGTAAACAGTACCACGTTAGTTCTATTTTTATTTGATAGGTCAAGATGGCGGCCGGGTAGTGTCGCTATTTCTCTTCCTCTCACAGCCTGGAGGCTCAACAAAACACAACACACCTTACATAACACACGACGACACCACCATTCATTCTCCCCGTTCCACATTATCTCTCTTCCCCATCCGACACACCCCAGCACACCCCATCACGTCGATATCGCGGGACTGCGTGGCAGTCTCTGGACTCATAACGGGTCTCGGGCGTGTCTGTCGACTCCAATCCAGCAAAGCCAGCGAACGGATGAACCCACTCTCGCGGCTTCACGTCAGCTTTCTACACTACAGAATACAGCATTACGGATCACGGCATATAGGATAACACGGAATACAGGATACGACAGCATACTTGAATGACATGGCATAATCTCGCAGCGTAGCGATCGTTTTTTTGAGCATCCTCTTCACCTTCATCTGCATCTTCACTTTGACTCTCTTCACCCTCGTCGTCGCCGTCGTCGTCGCCGCCTTCGTCCCCAGTCGCGAATCATCATCAACCGATCAGTCGCCCCCTCCCCCGACCTGTGTCCCTCACTCCGTCCACATATCCAGCAATCGACTTTCGAGATCATAGTACCCCCTCTTACCACTACACGCCACCGATTTTCTCCACAGCTTGTTGGCGCTGCTGGCTGTTCGACCCCGTTTACCCCGATCCCGCCATTCCCGCGTTCCACTGTAATCATAGCTGTCCTTCCAGTGCATTGATATACAGAGATACTGTACTCGCCCGCCTCGTCGAAGAACGACCGGAACCCCGTGCACGCGCGTGCGTCGCAGCCGCACCCTAATGGAAACCACAGAGAGGACCTGGGGCATCACGAAGCCCATATCTTCGGCTCTCCCGACGCCCGCCGAGACACAGTTCACCACCCTGCTCCTCGAGGAGCTGAGACGTCAAAACACGTTCGAAACCGCCTCCGAGTCCAAGAAAAGGTATGACAGATCCGTCCCCGCTGCTCCGAGCCACGTACGGGCTGGCCCTCGCTGACCCTCGCTGACCGTGTCCCCGGGGGTGATGTAGAGAGAAGGTCGTCAACGACCTGCAGCGCATAGCCGACGAGTTTGTCCGCAAGGTCGCCCGAGCCAAAGAGCCACACAACGAGGTCCTCATTCGAGATGCACGAGGCGAGGTCTTCACCTACGGCAGCTTCTGCCTGGGTGTCTACGGCCCCGGCTCCGATATCGACACTCTCGTCACTGCTCCTCGCTATGTCACTCGCGACGACTACTTCAAATACTTCCCCGATCTGCTCAAGGAGATGGCGCCGCCCGGCGCTATTACCAACCTGACTGCCGTTGAAGAGGCTTTTGTGCCCATCATCAAGTTCGAGTACTGGGGCATCAGCATTGACCTTATCTTTTCTAGGATCGCTACTCTGACCCAGTTTCCACCACATAACCAGCTGCAGCTGACCAGCAACGAGTACCTGCGCGGTCTAGATGACCGCGAGCTTAGGTCTCTCAACGGAACCCGGGTCACAAGAGAGATCCTCAACCTCGTACCTGAACAAAGTACTTTTCGAACCGCTTTACGTGCCATCAAGCTGTGGGCCCAACGTCGTGCCATCTACGCCAATATCATTGGCTTTCCCGGAGGCGTCGTATGGGCCATGATGGTAGCCCGAGTCTGTCAGCTCTATCCCAAAGCTACAAGTTCCACTATTGTCGCCAAGTTCTTCCTAGTCATGAAGGGCTGGCCGTGGCCCATACCTGTACAACTCAAGCACATGGAAGATGGGCCACTGAACGTGCGCGTCTGGAATCCCAAGGTCGGTCCATCTCGCCCTTTCCTCGACCGACTCTGCTGACACAATACTGTCAGGTTTACAAGAGCGACAGCTTTCACTTAATGCCTGTCATCACCCCTGCGTACCCCCAGATGTGTGCTACCTTTAACATTACGAAGTCTACCAAGACCATAATACAGCGCGAACTTGAACGCGGCGTTGAACTCACCGACAAGATACTAAGCTCAGAGCTCCAGTGGAAAGATCTATTTGTCAAGCACACCTTTTTCACCCAAGACCATAAGTATTATCTTGCAGTCATTGCCACGAGCACTAACAAGGAAGCTCACAAGATCTGGTCTGGCTTTGTAGAGTCCAAAGTCCGCATTCTGGTCGGCGACCTAGAACGCCACCCTTCGGTTGCCCTAGCCCGCCCGTTTAACAAGGGATTCGAGCGGCAGCACCTCACTAAGACTGATGAAGAGAGTGCTGAGGTTCAAAATGGCAGTCTACTCTACGTGGCTAAGAACGAAGAGCTTTCGGCCGACTTTACTGCGCCGAAAGGGGAGAATGGCGTCAATGTCGATGCCAACGCTCAAGACCCAAACGTTAAGGCCGAAGACGCCACTCAGCTGAGAAGGACGTATACCACAACCCACTACATTGGCCTGGAGCTTGCCGAAGGTATGTGTAGCACCCGCTTAGACTGGCTTCTAGGAACAACTGTTGGCTGTCACTCCTAGCGAGGATATCTAACCTGAGCTTTAATGATTTGCTAGGTGCCAAATCCCTCGATTTGTCTTATCAAGTCAATACGTTTAAGCAGATGTGCAGTGAATGGGAGAAATACTCTGCCGAACTGAACTTCTTGAGTGTCCAGCACGTGAAGAAGTAAGTGGACTGAAGCATTATGGATGAAAAATTGCTCAGCACTTCTAGTATCAATCTACCCGAGGACGTATTTGAACCTGGAGAGGTCAGACCTTCCCGGCCGCTTAAGAAACCGGCCGCCAACGGTACGGCGGCTCCAGTAACACAGAGGAAGCGCAATGCACCAACCGAAGTATGTAGGGCAATGATGGCGGGATATCCGACATTCCCAATTCCTACTAGATAATTTAGAACGGTCCGGGAACTCTGTGAGGAACATGCTAATCTGCAATCTAGGGTCACCCACCGCCGCCAGCGAAACGACAACAATCATCAGCTGCTGCCGCAGGTTGAGACTTCTTATAACCCAACAGTATGCCTGCCATCATGCTTTGTGCAATATGATGGGGGCATCTAACGTCAATTTACTTCAACTGTGTCGCGACTAACCTCACAGTACTTTTCGAGTGTGGAAGTCGATATCACCGCGTTGTCTTCCAACAATATATCAGTCTTGCGTCTCGGTTGTGCGACTCCGCTACGCAATGGATAAGGTGAAGGCGAATCGAATATGACAGCCGCACAAGAACACATTAACAAGCATAAAAACGAAGATAAATACCAAAGCCACAAGGTTTCTATGTGGTTTGTAATGACTGACCGGTTGGTTAATCGATGAAAAAAGAGGTCTACAGTATTCTGGGTCGGCAAGCAGGGTAGGGCTGGTATAATCTTTTCGATTTCTAATGAGGAACCGGCAGTAGATCGGCAAAGATACGGCTGGTATGTTTTTTGCCCCGGCTCACTTATTTTCTCAAGGTAGACTCTAGAGTGGTTCATGTGCAAGTTGACTTGATATGCAAGGTGTCGTACGACCAGACTCGTATGAGGAGGACTCGAGGTGTATCTAGAGAGATATCCAGATATAAAAACACCAATAAAAATTGCTTCGAGGGGCTATAGTCCCCCTCAAAATACACCACCGTTTTCATAAATCGTGTCTTGGAAGGAGCTGCGAGACTTTGGAACCACTGGACTTGAGACAGTAGTAATCTAATGGCCTAAGTAGCTCTTCTACGTTTTAGGGTGAACCGTCGACTGATTAGCCCTAGGAAAACTACGCGTGGAGTAAAAACGCCGTATCCATCTACTCGAGATTTAAGGAATTCAGAATTATTCATCTACATTAATCATTACAAAGCTGGTAATAATGGAATAGACACAAAAAACTCAAAAGCAAGGATTATATCGATGCAAAATTTCTCCTCGTATCATGATCCGAACCCATTTCTCTTATCTGTCGCTGGATCAGCGTATACAAGTTAAAATTCTGAGTCTATCATGACATATCGTCAAGTTACCATGGATGTTCCCCTCTCTCGCCCGAATAGTAAATAGTCATAAGAGCAGATAAATCGTCATAGCTCAAAGCTCACGAGAGACGGACGGATGGAGGAATACAGAAAAGGGTGTTTGATTCCGATTGTATAACTCCAAAACCTCATGTGACCCCTCCAAGTCAACGCTATCGCTATCTGTGGGATGTATGCATGCATGCTCCTATAATGTCTTTCTCCCTCCTTACCCAACCACACACCAGTATTCCCTGTTCCCATCTATTGAATAAACCAAGCCGAACCATGCTAGACTCCCTTCCTCGTCGTAAGAAGGAAGACAGGAGCTGAATATAGAGCAAGAAAAATCAAGACTATGAAGAGTCCACTTGCTTCGGGTCGCAAATATGTGGTTTTGATCTATGTAAAACTTGTAGAACGCTTGGAGATCTCCTGCCTGATCTCTCATTCATTGTGTGCTTTGATTCAGAAGACGGGATAAACCACGAAGATGAGATGAGAACGTCGGAACACTTTACATCTTCAACTGTCGTTGCTGGTGCGTTTAGCATCCCTCAAATACGAAATGCATCACTGGCTTCCCGTGGGAATATGAGCCGTACGTATGACGCGGTCGAGGCTCGCTCATACGAAGCTTATGTTTTTCTAGAAATGATACATTCTGAGTAGAGGCCGATTGCATTATGAGCTAATGTGGAAGAATTTGGATTGTCGTTTTTCTGAGGCTGCCGCTAGCCTAGTCGTAGAAAAACCCGAGCAAGGCGACCAGGGGGGAACTTCTCCTAGTATCGGGCTGTAGTAGTACAGATGGATGTGAATCGGAAGAGAGTCGTGAACTGGCTGATTAAGTCCGGTTCTAAGAGTGAGGTAGGATGCAATGAGCTGTCAAAAGGACCGGGACCTGGGCGGAGCCTATCGGGCTCTTGGAACCATATGTAAGCCGCTATTAATAACCTGCCGGGACCTTGCTGCTTTCTCTCAAAAGACTCATGGTCGGCGAGCTATTCCCATGCCGAACCAAGGCTGGATACATTCGGAATCATACGATGCACCTAGCCGCGACTCCTTCTCCCGCCCTTACGTGGTTTTGGTGGAGGCGGCGGCTCACTGTGAAGATGGCCAAGTTCGTCAATAACCATCGTGTTAGTCCAGTCGAGACAACGAAAGGGAGTTGGCTCTGGGCTGACTTGAGCTTTTGTTCGTGTGCTCATGCGCTTGGCTTCGTCCTTCTTCTCTGTTTCTTTTTCACTGCTCGTCTCATTTTGAGAGCCAAGATACTGGGCTCTATTCTCCATGTTTTCCACAATCTTGTCTTTGTAAAGCAGCAGTTCCTTGCGTAATTTGAGCTCGTTGAAGCCGCGGGGATCCAACCAGTTCAATAAAGAGTCCAGCTGACTAGGCTCTGAGTAATATCCCCACTGCCGCGCGTTGAATACGCTGGTGCGTCCTTCTTCCATCTTCTTTCTCTCGGGCACCGTCATCTTAAACTTAGCCTTATATTCATCCTGATATTGGGCAGGAATGTCGATATAGCCCTCGCGTTCTATGTCGTCGGGTCCTTGCACCCAAATAGACCCGTTGGCATAGCCAGCGTGCGCCGTTGAGCTGTTGGGCAAGCCGGCATACGGCATACCGTTTCGTTCAAACCAGTAGTATCGGTTCCAGAATCGATCTTTACCCAATACGCGAGTCCTTCCGCAATCAGCCTCTCGCAGGTCGTTATCGATCACGGCAATCTCGTCTTCACATGTCTTGATATAGTCCTCTTTCTTTCGAATATCCTTCAAAAGCTTCACGAACTGTTTCGACTGCTTCGGGGCCTTAGCCGCCAATTCCGCCTCCCTCTTACGCTCCTGCTCTTCGCGCTTCCGTTGGCGCTCGGCCGCTCGATCACCACCGCGTCGAAGGCTTCGACGTGCTCGGCCGTCCTCGTCGCTATCATTCCCGTCCTCGCTAGGATCATCAGGTGAATCATAGTTTCCAGCCGTTTTCGCATCCCCGTTAGTTTTGGCAGCCTCGGCACTATCGACAGGCGGTGACGGCGGCATGTTGTCTGGCAAGAGGATCTTTTTCTGATCATTGAGCACCTTAAGATCTTCCATACTAGAAATACAATTAGCTCGTATGCGCGAAGGGAATAACGAAGCCACGAGACGTACGCTTGCTTTCGATTACGCTGCCACTCGATTTTCTCTTTTCGATAACCCGTCATAGTTTCAGCACAGTCGTCCATATAGCCACGAACGGCCTTGGTCTCCATTGTCAGCATGCATATAATTTGAAGAGCAGAGACGCGAAGATTTAGGTCTAGACCAGAGTATTGGTCGCGGACAAGCTCTGGGGTAGGTTCCTCATCCGGCGGTACCAGCTCTGCAAGTAATTCTTCACAGGCTGCCGTCTGCCGTGGGTTTTTGGAGAGTTGGTGTAAGAGCCCAACAATCATCATCTCCCAGCCACCGTCCTGAAAATGGCGCTTTTTCAACTCTTCAATCCAATTATAATCCACAAGCAATTCCGGCGCGCGATGTTTAACAGTGATTTCGGGTGTCTTCTCCCTTTGAGCTGCTTCAGCCTCGGCCCTCACTCGCTCTGCTTCCAGCTTTGCAAGGCTGCTTCTGGTGGCTCGCCCGGTTGGCTTTGGTTCAGGTTCCGGTTCGGGTGTCGGCGATGTACCTTCATCTTCGTCCTCCTCCTCCTCCTCGTCCAATTCAGGGAGGTTTACCAGAAGTTTGCCGCCATCGGCCTCTGAACTTACTATTTGCTTCAAGACCGCACAATGGATCTCGGTAAACAGTTCACATGGGGTGTCTCTGCTATGGACTTCTAGAGCTTGTATAAAATCGTCAAAAGTAAAGGAGTCGAGTTTAAAAATCTCGCAGTAGACATTTAATGTGTCCCACGTTTCCAATAACGGCCCGACAGATTTCATCTGAATCTTCTTATTCTGCGCACCACTGTCTACGACGCCTTCGGGCGGATCGCAGCAGAGAAAGTTTAGTGGCGGCCGTACGTAATCGTCACGTGGCGGAAGTTGCAGATCCTCAATGGGATATTTAGGCGGAGGAGGTGGAGGTGGAGGCGGCTCGGGCTGTGGATATACAACTGGAGGCGGGACACTCTGCCGGAAGGGAACAGGGAAGTGGAAAGGGTTATCTCCTGGAATAGGGGGGAGCGGTCCATGATCTTGGTCGAGAAACAGATTGGGGCTACGCCTAATTTGTGGCCCGGGGTGCTCATGGTGATGTGGCCTTTGCACTTTGTGGTGGGTTTTCGGAGCGGGTTTAAGCTCGGGCAGCCGGGTCGGACCTACATTATGGAATGCGCCATTCGTCCCATTCAAATCATGCACGCCATTGGTGGGCTGGAGAGCGCGCTTTTGCGCTTGTTGCTGCTTGCGCTCGAGTAACTTATTATCGTATCTTAAGTGAGGAGGAACTCTAGTGTCAATATGGTATTGAGCGGCGACGTCGTGCTTAACGAGCCAGGGCGCCCCGTTCCAAGCTTCCCGCGTGACGGTTTTCTTAATGAAAGAGCGCAACACGGATTTCGTAAATATCTTCCTGTCTCGAAATATGTGTTCGCTATCGACGACAGCTTCCTCGTCCGGTCGACCATCGATACTTGTGGAATAACGTGAATAAGGCTGTGTTAACGTCCCATCAGGTAATACTTTGCTTCCCAGTCGAGCTTTATCTCGAACGATCCCGGTCAGACGTTCCCCAGTCACGAGCTGTATTGTCACGGCCTCTCCTGGGTAGTAATCGGCCTTGAATTCTTCATATATCATGTCGACGAGGGTGTCAATTCGCGAAATGGTTTGAAATTGCACCCGGCGAAGGACTGGGCCTTTAAGAGCTTCGGGGAATGCCTGGTCGACCTCTTGTGCGCCAGCCAGCTATCCACCCAGTTAGATCCCAGCTAAGGGGGTCCAAAGAAACATCGAGACTCACCTCACTCTTAAGAGCTTCAAAGAACGTCAGACCAGAGTGACCAGTTATTTGGCATATGAACCGAGGCTAAGAGTTGGTCAGAAACAATAGAAAAAAGAAAAGCCAAGTTTATACAGAAAACCAGACTGCCTTTAGTACAAACCTGGTTATAAAAGTCGATCCTACACATCACAAGCATTAGTGCGTGACTGATATTCATTATACAGCCGAGAGCGACTGAACTCAACTTACCGGGCTAAATAGTCTTCATAGGTCGAGAAGACTTCACCCGTCTGGGGGATATGCCAGACCTACAAGCGCGAACGGATCAGCCAACGGCTCTATTTGAGCTGCGAAGCGCGGGAGCAGTGCGTACCTCTGTGGATTCATCGTCTATCTGAGGAGCCTGTAGGAACTGTACAGGTTTTCGTTTGAAAAGAACCTATCAATGTGAGCGGAAGCGCATTATATTATTTTATTGCCTTACCATGATGACGATCGTGAGGCAGATATTGTTGCGAAGTTCCCGTATGAGCCAGCTGAGAGCTGAACCTGCAAGGCTGAATGTCAGCCTCTTAGCTGAATGATTTATGTTGTATAAGTGGGTTTCCAGAAGCGGAAATGGCATTAAAATTCAGGTATTCGGCACGAAATGCATGCAAATGTGAGGAAGTTGTGGTGGAATTGAAGAATGGCGAGCGGAGCATCGGGGGTGGTGTGGGCGTGCATGGGACATGGTCAGGTCAATGGGCCAGCTACGTACAGGTGTGAGGCTACGAGAATTATACCCAAGACGCGGTCAGCGGGCGTTGACGCGTTAAAGGCATGGATAACAATATATTTGGCATATGGAGTGGCACCGTGGGCGGAAGTGGTTGGTAGCTCCAAGCAATAGCTCTCGTGGCTATGAATATCCGCGGGCGGATTAGAAAATGAGGGTGGTAGTACCCCAGTCAACAAGGAGGGAGGAGAAGGAGGCAAGTGGTCCTTAGTAGGAATGGGAGAGGGCGGAGGAGGCAGAAGTAGATTAGGAGGAGGAGGGAGGAGGAGCAGATGAAAAGAAGGTGGACTATCAATCAGTGGTAGTTTAGCTGAGATATGTAAGTGGTAGTTAGATAACCTAGGTTGATAGACTAATGAGAGGAAGAGAAGAGAAAGAAAAAAAAATAGGTAGGAAGGTAAGGTCGGTAGGAGAGCAGGTAGGTAGACAGGTCGTAGGTTTATGCAGTCGATGGTGTAGTGTAGGTAGGTAGTGTATACTAGTTAGGATAGGCATGTACTTGTCTGTGCTAGGTACGTCTCAGCAATAGCCATCTGAGCCAGAGAGAAAGGGAACACAGCTGTTACTCAAGTCGCGGGAACCTTGATCCCATTGATCCACTTGCAGACTTGCAGGTAGACTCAGTCGGCTTGCAGAAGCCAAGGGTTGCCGCCAAGGGCCCGGGGTGGGCGGCGATTTGCCGACTGGTGAGTGGTCAGCTTGCCTCCCGAGGGTGGGGCTGGGCTGGCAAGTCTCTGCTGCAGACGTGGTATTATTATTATAGTCTACCATAGCGGGAGAGTATGGTGGAGAACAATGATTGTATGGGGGTACAATAATTGTACAGGATTACAACAGTAGTATCGTTTAACTATGATTGTATGGCCTAACAATCATTGTATTCAAAACAATTATTATGCGTAGCGCGGCCTCTGATTGGCTAAAAAATCAGAAGTAGGGCCACTTAAAAAAAAAGTTAAAAAAGTCTGCCCTATTCTGCAACAAAAGCATACCCGGGGTCGAACAGGCAGCTCTTGTAGCAGAGTGGGGGGCCAGACCACTATACTACCAGACGTTAGAAAATTACGACGCGAAATAAATCTATATACCTAGCTGCAGAATCTGGCAATGGTTGTTTCCTGTACAATGATTGTACGCGCAACAATGATTGTTAGGCCAAACAATCATTGTTACCCCACTCATTTTCCCGCTATGGTAGTCTAAGTCTAGCTTAAGTCTACTAGTAGTCGAATTTCAGATGGTCCCGCAAGTGCATCCACCCGCACGCGATGAAGACTCCGACGGGGGCCACCACCGTGTCTGCCCTACCTACCCCATCATCATCGCTCTGACCGTCTCGCCGGCCGTCTTCGCGTCTTCCATGCACCTTCATATACTCGTTTTGATCGCCGGCGAGAGGACAACAAAACAAGCTGCCGTATGCCCCGCTTTCCTTTTGCGTCCGTCTTTTAATCGCGCGTCCTCCGCTGCATCGGCCGTTCCGGCTGAACCTAGGCCGAATTGCCAGAGCTTCCTCGATCTCGACAAGACATTCCACCGCCGAAACTCTTACCATTGCATGAGCACAACCAACCCAGTCCCTCCCTTAAGCTGCAAATAGATATGCAGTGTCGTTTCAACGCATTTCCCATATTATCCCGGCTGTACCCAGTTCAAGTGCATAGCTATAAACCCGTATCAGTGTTTTGACCTCGAGAGTGTAAGTCACCATGTAAGGGCGGAAAAGTTGATATTAGAGGTTCAAACCCCCTGCTGTGCTTCAAACTTCACTTGATCTGACCACAGTAGTTC
Source organism: Xylaria sp. FL0933 (assembly GCA_022578765.1). Lineage (NCBI taxonomy): Eukaryota > Fungi > Ascomycota > Sordariomycetes > Xylariales > Xylariaceae > Xylaria > Xylaria sp. FL0933. The sequence continues at coordinate 147,307 of MU389759.1, forward strand.
TCAAGTTTTGATTTTCATCTAGTTTCTCTGTTTCAAGTCCAAGTTATGGTTCACCATGATTACCATGATACCATCAACCGCTAATTAGGAGGTATCGGTGAGACTTGTCAAAAGCGGACCCGGCCAACCGATTTCAGGGCTTTTTTTGGCCACCAACTAAACGCACATGCCTACCATCGCGTCTCATCCGTGCACTGGGGCATAGACCTCAGCAAGATCAAGTTGTCGCGCATTTCCGGATCGAAAATTCGTTCATGCCTGGCTCTGCTGCAGCTACGATATCACCATAGTGGTATATCATGCCTGATCAGTCAGCTAGTCGTCTGAAACTTACCTACGTCATCTGTATATGTACCGGGGACACTACTCTGCAACAATTCGTAGCGCTGGCCAATTTTTGATATACTGTAGCAATACAGACCAACGCTTCCACATAGTCGATTCACTAATAGAATCCGTCCTTTACTCTTTATATTCGATACTATCCGCCACACAAACGCGCTCCCTACCCACAGCTGTTCTTGGTCCAGCTACTTCTTGTAATATGTCCGGAAACGCCGCACCGCCTTTCGTGTTGGTTTATTATCTACTAAACCTCAGGTATATGTTTCTGCTCATTCTTCCCGTTCTTTCTCTCCTAGCAATAACACCAGATGAGGAGCTGTTTCGCGACAAGCGGATCTAAACACGATATACGATTGTTCTTCATTGAACTTATTCGTCGTTAGAAATGCTTTAATTGCCGTTTCCTCGCTACGACATTTTCTGATACCCACGTAATTAGTTGTTCTTCTATAGCAATGCGTCTTCTGCAACGCATACTTAGCTGCTTCGCAAGGAAAGCGAGGTCTTCGTACATACTCGTTAGTGACCGCGGGTTAGGGGCCTGCATCTTAATCTAGAACGCATATCGGGACTCCCACTGCGGCAGAAATATTCAGTCCGACGAAATTCTCCCGTTACGCAAGACCGCGACGGTTAATCTGTCTAAAGCATAACTACCTGATAGCAATATAAGTGAAGCTCATACTTGTCGGCACGTTTTCGAATACGCTGTCCCATCATCCAATGCTCGTCGTGCTTAGACTGATTTTCTTCAAGGCCGCTCCAATTATTTGTCTGATCAGACAAGAAGAAGTTGCTAGCAGCAGATGGACTCGCATTCTACACTCGTTGAACTCTTCGGGCTGCATCTTAAGGCGCTGTATTGTCTATTTAGCATGAGCAATTCTTCTAGACAGAAGCGTTCGAAGCTCCATAGTGGGGCGAGGTGGAATTCGGAGGGGTGAGACATCTGCCATAAAGGGAAGGCGGTGGGCTAATTTTACAATCTAATTGGTCTCTCGATATATCTTTAGTGCGCCAAGTAACAAGTGTCTTCGCTCAGGGTCCCCAAGCACCTTTAAGTAGGTAGTTGAAAGTCAGACACTAATAACACAATACCTAGGTAGGTAGAGGGCTAGGAGCAACTACCAGTACGTTAGGTAGGTAGGTATTCGAGAATCGTGCCATAGCCAACGCTGTCTATTGTTTACATTTTCTTTTCCGCTTCAGAAAATCGTCTGTCTATATACACTCTGTAACCTAGTGATAGATCCGTCTATAACTACCACCGTAATTCACGAGGTGAAGTACACGAACATGAACCCCACCCAGCTCACGACAACCCCCAAGGCAGAGTACGCGCTCATGAACATGAGTGGTAGGAATTCATAACTCTTGCCAAATATCATCTGATGCAGTAGAGAACAGTAGACAATCAATGGAATGCTTACTGCAATGTATATGATTGTAAGTCTGTCGAAAAGAAAGAACCGAGGTCGCTGAGACGCGGGCGCTAGGCGATCAAATGCCATGAGGAAAAGGACAAGCCAGAAAATAGTATAGACTGTCTTGATAGGAAATTCGGCCGGCGTGAAGAGCAGTGGGAATAGCGACACATGGCCTGACACTGCTAGCGGCCTGAACGCGCTGACGTGACGTCGATCTTTTAGCGCGATGAGACTGAAGGGAATGAGGACGAGAAGTATGGCTTTTTCATGTACGTGCCACCCAAATAAGAAGGAAGCGTAGCCGCAAAGTGTCACGGCTCCAACGAAAGCGTCCCAGCTCGGACGAGTGAAAAGCTTCACTAACGGTATGCCTTGGAAGACGAGGGTCAATGCGAAGCATAACCTAGGCGTGATCTCCGGGAGCACAGCAAAGGCCGTATCGCCTACGAGACCTCTTGTCACGCTATTAACAGCTTCAGCCTTGATGGGCAGGCCCACGCGTGGTGCGACTAATGCCTGTTAGCTATATGACGAGAATCTGAATTGGGCTTGATAAGCTTACCCAAGATTAGAAGCCGGTCGACGAAAGAATACAAGGCCCATACGTTAGGCGCCCAGTAGGCATGACATAAACCGCGCGAAAACGGAAATAGTCTGCTAAGGATTTGCGGAATCTGGCCCTTGAGAGCGAAAGGACCAAAAGCCACGGCAAAAATGGCGAGGAGGCCTACACCAAGCTTAACGCAATTGACGAATTGAATTCGAACGATAGACTTGGGCGAGAGGCAGTATGTCCTAAGCAAAAAGACAAAATAGGCCGGCGCGAGGTAGAGATATATATGTTTCATGCATAGGAGCGCAGCAAAGGCCAGTCCACTGGCGAGGATGGTAGATTTCTGGCGTGCTAGAACGAGCGATACGAGTAGCAGGCCATACATGGCGCCATTATATTGGAAGTGAATGTGATCGATGATTAGAAGGCCGGGCGAGAGTAGGATGGAAATGGCAGCGGCCTGGGCAGCTCGTTTATCCAAGGCATGCGAGGACTCGACAAACCTAAACACAGTGTATCAGCTAGCAAGCTAGCACAGCTAGGGCAGACCACGGCGTGATGAGGCCGAGGCGGACCCCGGAGAGGAATGGGTGTGGAGGGCTATACCGTTGGAGGGCATAGACCAAGACCAACTCGGTCACAATGACAGTGAACCTCTGGAAGTAGATGGTCTGCCAGCTATCGTAGCCTAGGTTGCTGATGCGAAGCATGGCGGGGTCGACCAGCTTCGCGACCTGGGACAGAAGCCATTCAAAGTAGGCGAAGAAGGGCGGGTAGTCGAGGGTCCATTCCGACGTCTTCTCGTAGTACCATTCCCAGGGCGAGAGGCTGTTGGTGATGGCCAGCCAGTTCCGGTGAACCTCGAAATCGGTCGACTTGCTGTGGTCACGCCTGGTGTCAGCACAGAGACGTAGGTAGCCGTGTATCACAGGTGTGTAAAGCGCAGGTACAGAAGGTAGGCTGGGGATGCATACTAGGCCGGGAAGAGGAGGATCTTGAAGGCGGTCGCGACAATTGCGCATTGCGCGATGGTAGGATATGTCTCGCTCATTGCGCCGCCGGTGGTGCTATCATCGCCGACAAGGCAGCGAGGTTGTCGGGGAGATTGCGCCGTCAACGAAACCGTGCCTGGCGTTCATACCCAAATCAATTGCCAGTCTGGGCAGCTCTTTACTTATCAGTAGCACCTAAAGGTGATAGGTAGGTAGGTAGGTAGGTAGGTAGGTACATGCGAGTGTGATGCAATTGATTGATGAAGTGATGCTACCTACTTACGTAGGGTACATCGGGAGGTACGATAAGATAACGTACAGGTGTAGGTACCTGGGTAGGTACTGTACCTGAAATAGCGGATGAATGGTGGGGGTTGTGGTTTGTGATAGGTACAATTATACATGCATTGTTACACACCCTTCCAGACCTCCAGCTGTCACTTTCATTTGTTTCAGATACTACAGGTACTTGGAGTACGGTATCTTCATATACATGTAGGTATACGTTAGAAAGATGACTGAAGCTCGCTTGCTCCTCTTCAAGAAAAACATTTTATCATGTCCTTATAAAGCGTTCAGTCCTTTCTAGGACGTCCGGAAACGAGGTTCCGCAACGAGACCTCAGTTAAACCTATTGCGACGACCTTGTCGCCATGTCTTTATACTTGATAGGCCTAGCTGCCTTGTTGCCGACCCCACAAGTGACCTCTAGCGACCTGCTTTATTTGTTGCTGCAAAGTGTCCTCTTAAAGCTCGTGGAGCTTCAGCTAGTCAAGTTACCAGGGTCCATCCATCATCCATCGACACTAACATCTATGTATATACATCCATGTATTACCTCAACTTATACACTACTCTTAACAAAACTCGTATCCCGCCACGTCTTTTTGTTTTGACGACGACGACGACGACGACGACGACGATACCTGGGACAGCTACCTCTTCCCTTGGTAGCATCGACTGACCTGTCCCGTTCCGAGCAGCTGCCAAATCCAAGTCGTCGCACCCTCACAATCGTATAATCGTCACCTTGCCCGCTGCTTGGTTTGCTTGGTTTGCGTGGCCTCGCCCTTCACAGCATCCGCGGTTCGCCCAAGATGCGCCTCCCGCAGCAGTCCTCTATCCTCAGCGTTGGTCTAGCTACTATAGCTACGGCACAAGCTCAATTCCTCGTTAGCGAGCTCAGCTTCGGTTATACGGGCAGGATAAACGACCGCGGCGAAGCCAGGGTGCCCGGCTTCACCATACAGGGCACGCCCAACGTCCCCGAGATCCTCTCCAATAAACTCATACTCACACCGCCTGCACCGGGCAACGCACGCGGCGCCGTCTGGGCCGACCAGCCCAACCTTTACCGCGAATGGGTCGCCGACGTCGACTTCCGCGCCAACGGTGGTGAGAGGGGCAGTGGCAACCTCAATATCTGGCTTGCGCGCCAGGGGAGCCAAGACGTTGGCTCCTCGAGCATTTACTCCGTTGGCCGCTTCGATGGCCTGGCCCTCGTTATTGACCAGCATGGTGGCTCCGTCGGCATGATCAGGGGCTTCCTTAACGACGGCACCACGGATTTCAAGTCACACCACAGCGTTGACAGCCTCGCCTTTGGCCACTGTTACTATGCCTACCGTAACCTGGGGCGTCCGTCACAGATCAAGCTGCGCCAAACCGCCCAGGCCTTCAAGGTCGAGATTGACGACCGTCTCTGTTTTGAGAGCGATCAAATCACCATCCCTCCCGGCTACCAGTTCGGTATCACCGCCGCGTCTGCTGACAACCCAGACTCTTTCGAGATCTTCAAGCTGGTGGTCATGACCCAGGATCTCGCTGCAAAGTCGGACGGGGCGCCGCCGCCAACCCTGCAGCAACAGCAACAGAACGGCGGACAACAGAACCAGGCCAAGGCCCAGACGAGCTACGGCCGCAACAACCAGAACAGCCCCAGGTCCGGCGACGACGATTTCGACGACTCCCTCCCCGACGCGGCGCCCGATACTATCACAAGCTCCAAGGCGCAATTCGCCGACTTACATAACCGTCTACAAAGCGTGAACCACCACTTATCGACTATCTTCCGGCAGGGCGCGGGCCAGAACAACATGAACGAGAAGCGACACGCGGAAACTTCGCAGATGATCAACGACCTGAAGCAATCCCTATCGAAACTCGACAGGCTCGACAAGCTCGACAGAATAGAGTTCCTCGTGAGCGAGATGAACAAGATGCAGCGGGACATTCAGAACATGAAAACAGACTTCAACAACCGCATCAGCCAGTCCGAAAACAACCTCAAGCGGGCCATAAGCTCGAATCATGGAACCATGCTCGAGCACGTGGCGACACAGACGGCACCGCGCCACGGCAAGCTCATCTTCATCATCATCGGCAGCCAGGTCGTATTAGTAGTGGGCTACATCCTCTACGAGCGGAAGAAGACGTCGCCGAAGAAATATCTATAGAGGCATTTATAGAAAAAAAAACATTTTTTTTAAAAAGACAGTACGAAGGAGCTGAAAATGAACATGAGCCTTTGAAGGTGAAAAGACTACCTACGTATCTAGGAAAAGGCGGGGCCCGAGAGAAGAAGGGAAGCAAGGCGTAAAAGGGGGGGTTTTATCCATTTGTATAAAAGCGACCCAAAGTATACCTACCTGGCATGAAACTCGGCATATTTACGGATTTAACGATTTTTGTTGTTCATCTTTTTTCGGTCTCATTTAGCGTTATATGTCTCCACGAAATGCACGTTGTTTTGAGAGGTGAGGAAAGATAAGACGAGACGAGATAGAAAGCTGTGTTGTGCCGATTTGATTTTGTTGTACTATTTTGATATCTTTTGAGGCAAGATGTAGCTAAGTTATCTGTACCCAGCAATCTCAATCTACAGTCCTCTTGATTTGAACAAGACACATTTGCAGGTCACAAGCTGTCATATACCGTGTTGCTAACTTCTCTTAATTAGAGAGAAAGGCTGATGAAGGAAAACATGATATTACATACCGACAAATGTGTACGAGATTACGCTATTATTGAAAACTGGACCTCTTCCTACAGCTTATGAAAAGACGAAATACGCGGAGACAATACAACCTCGTTTAAACAAACGGGCCTCGAAGGAAATCTTCCCTTCCACCAAGTTCAAGCCAGACCCTCAGTGTTCCACCTATTCTACACATTCTACGCCAAGGATTCTCAAGAGTTCTTCTCCCTTCGGAGCGGTAGTCAAATTCTCAAACCCGTTTTCCGTAACGAGGATGCAGTCCTCGATGCGTACGCCACCTACGCCCCAATACCGCTTAAGCACAGTCTGGTTGATGTATTTGCTATGCTGGGTATTTCGTAGAAAGTATGCCTCGATGTACGGCCGGCAGAAATAGAGTCCCGGCTGGTTAGGAACTGGAGTCAGTACCCTCACGTGGTAAAGGAAAAGGCTGTTATAAAAATGAAAAGAGAGAGATGGGGAAAAAAAAGTTGGCACTCCGCAGTAGTGATCGGCGAAGAACTTCTTGCTGAAGCAACTCGTACTCCTGAGAAAGGCCAGAGGAAGGAGTTTAAGAGAAGCAAACTGACCTCAACAGTAACAATCATGTTCGGCTGCAGTGTGTGATACCGCTGGTCTCCCGATGCAGCAGTAGCATCATCAGCATCCCCATTTCCGTTTGCTGTGGCGGCCTGCTTTATCATGGCACGCAAGGAGTTTGGGCCGATGGGACGCCTCTTCCCCCACATGCTCTCCCCTGCAGGGCGCAGTAGCTCCTTGCTCAGGACACTGAGAGTCGAGTCAGTCAAGCTGCTTGTATATATCAAGCCCATGAGTGTCAGATGGAAGTGTTAAGGCGCGACTTACTCATGAACATCAAGACCGACGTGATGACCTAACCCGTGCGGAAAGAAGGCCGCGCACGTACCATTCTTGAAGATTTCATCGGCGGTACCGTTATGGAGGCTTTATCGCCGAGAGTCAGTCTTGTTTCTTATCCCTGGATCAAATATGGAGGGCTGCAGAGAGACAATAGAACTCCACAACGCAGTTTGGACTGAGAAGGAGATGTCCTTGTTCTGGGGCCAAAAGGGGGGGCATGAACAATGGGTGCCACTCACATGCCGAGCTGCAGCAGACCTTTCACGGCGACAAGAGTGGCGTGAAGCTGCAGGTCGCGAAACGAGACCCCGGGGCTGATACGTTGAATACATTCTTCCTGCATCTGATGGACGAGATCATAGATCCCCTTCGCCTCGCGTGAGAATGACGAACCGATGGGCAGCGTACGTGTCACGTCGCTCGCATAACAATCCCACTCTGCACCGGCATCAAGGACGACAAGCTGCCGACCAGTCAGAGGCTCATTGTTAGCGTCGTAGTGTAGCGTTGAAGCGTTAGGCCCAGACCCAGCAATAACGGGGTAAGATTGCGTGTGAGCGTTCTGAGCCGTACATGACTTGAGAAAGGCAGCCTCAATCTGGCATTCATTTGACATGCCATACATGGATCTAGCTACCTCCTTATGTGCTTCAGAGGACACGGTATTCGCCTTCCGGATCATTTCAGTCTCATATTCAGACTTGATCATTCTGGCCTCGTCCATGACGGGTTGCAATGAAGTGGTGTCGATGAGAAGACGAGGCTTGAGCTTATCGAAGTCGGCAAATTTTGGCATTTGAGACGATCGTAAGACATAGAGGGTCTTAACTTTGGCCAACCGCGCAGTCAGGTAGTCCGAGAGCGAACTGATGTATTTCACATCGTGCACATCAGATCTGGCAAGGCAGTCTTCAGGGGATGGAGTATTTCCAAACCATAGAATAGTCGCCGGCGGCGTATACGGTATCCATAGTGTCAACTTATCTGACTCTATATCGTATGTGACACTACAGCCCGGGAAGTTGACTCCAGTGAGATAGTAAAAGCTAGGGTCAATTAGTTCTGCGTGGTAGTAGGACTTTAAAGAGCATTTGCGGCACAGACTTACTATCGACGCTGGCGGAAAGGTGGCCCTTGATCGGAATCCTCCCAATTTACCTCCCATTGTCCCGGCAGGAAGATTATACCATCCTGCGAGCCCAGTGCTTTGGCTACCTTTCTCGCATGAAGCTTGGCTAGCAAGAATGTCAGTTCTCGCTTTCAAGCTAAGCAGGATGGAGAAATTTGAGAGCGGTCTGTTCCTCAAGTGACGATTAAGGTACGAGAACCTTAGATCTAACGCATGGAGTGCCGCTATTAAGATCCTGATAGAGTGGTCCGACCAGAGCAGTGACTAATGAGGTAGTCACCGGGAATCAAAGAACCCCTCGCTTTTAGACCTGAGCAGTTCTTATATGATGGAATGGAGGAAATCCAGCCAGTTATGGCGTAAGACAGGAGAGCAGCTACAAGCCCGCAAGCGTACTTGCGGAGCGCCAAAAGAAAGAGAGCACCTTGAAGCGATGCATGAATGAGTCGCAGGTCACCTACCAGGATATTTCTTAGCAACTCCAACGTGCGCAGAGTGAGGCACTTTAGTCTCTATAGAGCTGTGATAAAGTCAAGGTATGATTAGCCAAGACAGAGGCCTTGTGTAGATGCAAGATCATATAAGAGCACCTACAGTGCATCGAATTCATCCTCCATCACGAGGCTATGTTTGATGTTGGTCGCCTCCATCGCCAGAGCCTACAGATCTGAGATTCTACGCCCGAAGCACCGGAGTCCCGGAGTCAGATTCACTCTCTGACTATAAAAGGAAAGTCTGTAGCAATGGCTTCGTGCAATGCCAGACTATCCTACTTGTAATGCGACAGCGGTATACCAATGGACACACGTAGGTGGTGGTGGTGTTGTTGTTGTCGTTGTCGTTCAATTGGAGAAGCATAGGCCCCACAAATACTATTGGTTCATGTACCTGTAAGTGTTGGTAAGGCGGTACATAATACCAGCGCGCAGGTGCTATACTGTACGACTCGCACAGTATTTCTTTGAACCAAAACGCTCATAGGAAGGTAGCGAGAATATCAGCAACGGCATGCCAGACCCGTCTTGCCCGTTTCCCTGTCCTCTGTCTACAACAAAGGCTACTATGTAAGTAGGCATAGATCAACATCACTATGGAAGTAAAAACATGTAACGTTACTGGATCTACACCAATCGATCCCGATCGGTGAGTTTGCGTATTTCACTATACAGATATATATGTATACCGAAATACAAGATGCGCCTCTATGCTTTCTTGTCTCATGAGTCGTCATAGGTGGTTATTGTACAGAAATTCCCCTAGGAGTCTTGTCTCCTCGTTCAGCAAAGTCCGAGTCCCTATCGCCGTCAGGCTCTCGCAGGCATATCCGAATTATGCAGTGGGTATCGTTTTCTCTCGCTCGCTTTATTTTGTGCCCTTTTTCCCTGTGCACCGTAAGAAATCCAATAGTATCAATCCATTCCATGTTGTGAAAACATACCTTGCCAAGATGCATTGGCAAGCATATGATCGTAGTCTCTAGGTTGCTGCCGTAGTTGCTCGTGCTCTATGTGTAATCCCTGAGCATGAGGTCGAAGCTGTGACGGGTGCATTTGGTGGGAGGACAACATTGGGTCCGAGTACATATGTGCTGAAAATGAAAGGCCTGGATTCCCCTGTGGATGCATCAGATACGGCGGAAGGGGACCCAGTAGCTGGCCTTCGATACCATCATAGAGCTGAGGCACATAATACGAGGAAGGGTCATGCGGTAATACGCCCCCAGAGTTCGCATGATGTAGACTGGGGCCGTGGATACCAAAATCAGCTTGCGGCTGGTTTGGGTACGCCAGCGGGTCATCCGACGGAAACATCATGGCATCGAGACGGTGTATCTGTTGGGCCGCCCCTGTCGTGGCAAGTTGTACCTTGGCCTGACTGCCTTCACTTAGACTGGTTGCTGCGATCGAAGACCCCTGTGACGCTACCGTCATACCTGGTGGGGAAAAATGAAACGAATTGAATGCGCCATCAACAAGGGGACTAGATACGTGGTCGTCACCGAAAAAGCCAGCGTGTGATATTGACGATGACGAACGCTTCTGTATCTTTGCAGAGATGGCTTTGGATAAGCTGGGGCCTCTGGAAGCGCCACGAGACGGTGGTGGAGAATTGGTTTTCTGAGTCGATGGACTGCTTTCGAGCTTTAAACCTGGTCGTATCCGCTTCTTTGAAGGGGCAATTTGCGCCTCAGAATCTTTGAGATTCACTGGTAGCTGGTCGAAGAGTACCTAGTGTGATCAATCAGTTGCTGCTCTTTATTCACAATATACGGGTGGCGAGGCTTACCTCCAAAGAGGTCGAAATTCGATCCGCAACCATGCTCTTCGCCGCGAGTTCGCCGATCATGTTCTTCCCTGCTACCGCATCTGCTAATATTTCTTTCGAACCTGGCTTGTTCTGGTTCTCTAAAACGAAAAACACTAGAGAGATAATGGCAAAAAACTCAGAAAAGAGAGTAAACCAATAGGGTCCCACTAGTGATACTTGTTTCCGCATTTCTGTGCCAATATGAATGATATTACGGGCAACGGTGATGTACGCAGCCCCGCAGGCGTACGCGCGTTCACTAACATCCTTGCCTGCACAAAATCGTGGAGAGACGTAGTGGAGGAATGGCCTGTACAGAACCATTTGAACATGGGCGTAGGCGAACCTGAGCAGATTGCGGATGCTAGTGATCAGTTAGCACTAGGCGTAAACCATAGGTACGATGTCCACTAGAGCACGAAAGCCTCTACATAAAAAATGTTCTCGATCTGGGGTCCAAGAGAAATAGACGAGCTTACCGTACGACTTCGACTGGTCCCTCGGGATTTGGCCGCCAAGCAAACGGTAACTGCTCATTCCAATGCTGAAGCTCCTCCTCCATTTCTTTGATCCGTGCGTAGCTGACCATGTAGGAGGCGTATTGTGATTCGTCCTCCTCTACTACTTTGGGATCCACCCTCTTTAAGGGATAGACGTTCTTCACAACTTTACTTAATAGGTCCATCAACTTCACGTGCGCATTGAAAGCTTCGATGTATGAAGGGGTACCGGTAGGTGGGTTTGTGATCCCTTCTTTCGTGATAAACTGGTCATCAACAGCAGTTGGGAGCAATTGATCAATATCATCGTCGTTCAAGAGCAGCGGGAATCCTAAGAGCGCAGATACATAGGTGTCCATTTGTCGACATATATAGAAGACCCTACGCCTCGTTTCGGATTCTATAGGGTCCAGTTTGACGTAAGGTAAGTGGCGATGTAATCCCATTCTAAGGGCAGATCGCAAAGCAATACCGACAAAGCTGTAGCACGTACTTAGGTTTGAAATAGACTGCAGAAACAAAATCATGAAAAGCAAGGCCTGAAGCGAAGTAAGGTCCCGGCACTCAGTAATATCTTGCAATAAGAATCGTGAGGAGCTGTAGTAATTGAGTCTGCGTAAAGGCAATGTTAGTCATGTGAACACTAAATCGCATAGAGGAATTATATTACGCTTCATCAATCGATCTTTTGTATGGCGGCGAGTTCACGGCCTGATCATCAGGCACATTATACATACAGCCCAGGGCCATAGCTGCGTATGCGAGGGCCAAGTCCCTCTTGTCTTCAATTCCGAATTCGTCGCTCGGTTTTTCGTATAACCTGTCGAGCATAGCATAGAACGTAGGTTTGTGTACAATCCGGAGCAAGCAAGTGGCGTTGTCTAATGATTCTGAGCAGAGCGCTAGTGCTCTCTCTTTAGAGGGCAGGTTAGGTGTGGATGAGCTAGAGGTGATGGCCCACGGAGAGCTTGGTGCGGCCCTAGGAGAATCGAGCGTCGTCACGCCTAGAGGTCGGGGAGGTCGTGGCATAAAGGGAATTTGATAATCCCTCCCCAGCAAGGTCCGGAATTGCTTCTTCATCTGCTTAAAGAAAACGGAACCAGATGATGTACCATGGAAGTCATAGTCGCCGCTTTCATTCAGATCAAGCTGGCCTGCACTAGATACCATGGACTGTAGTTGACCGTCTGAAGCGCCCAGCTTGGGTTGGTCCTTCTTCTGGGCAGCAGCGGCCTTCTGCCTCGCCTGCTCGCGCATCCTGAACTCCTGCTGTACGGCAGGATCCAGATTAGGGTCATTGAGGTCGACGTCAGGCATGAACTTGCGGAGCAACGTCTCGGCTCTCGACAACTTATTTTCGAGCGCTTCAATGTACTGCGGCGCCGGGTTTCGGCGCCTGTTAGAAGGCTTATCGTAGGTACATTCTGAGACGTTGGTGAGCTAATGAGACGCGGAGACAGAGCACTGCAAGAAGGGGGGGGGGGGGGGGAGGAAGAACAAGCTACCATAGCTATAGACTTGACAGTGCGTGCACGGCTGCTTGCCGTCGCATTTGATCTTCTTGCGACGGCATTCATCACAGGCGCGTGTCACACGACGGCGCTGCTGCAGAGGAACAGGGGGCCCCGGGCGAGACGACGAGTCGGAAGGGGCTTCGAGGTCGCCCTGAGCATTGTCGCCTGGAGACGGGGAGCCGGTGGCGGCGCGAGCAGCCGGCCTGCTCTCGTTATCGGCCTCGTCAGGCAGGTCAGGATCGCACGGGCTCGCAGCACGGGACGAGGCCCCGGACCTGATGGACGATGTCGCTCGATCCGCCGGCGGCTGTGAGGGGCGCGAGGAGGGGGTCATATCCGGCTGACAAGAATCGTCGGCGGCGGAGGGCGAAGCAGTCCGGTGCGGCCAGAACAGAGCTCGTGAGTCAGACACGTTGTCTTTCCTGTCAGCCAGAAACCATTACTTGTTTGCACGCGATCGTGCCGGTCGCATTTTGAAGGGCTGAGGGCCAGAGCGAGCTTAGGGTCGATAGAGGAATGGAAAACCACGGGCTCGAGGGAACGTGTGTAGTGTGTAATAGTGTAGAGTCGATGTGTCTCGGGTGCGTGCGTATGCTGTATGCTAGGCGTGTTCAGGCGGCTTCTGGGCGGTAGCGGTACCCACGCGATAGGTAGCCCGCCGTCGGGACACAGCGTCTCCAGAAGGCGCCTGGATGGAAATATAGGGGCGATTAGGGAAGCCAATGTGCCTCTCGCCTCTCTATGTATGTACCTAGGTACCTAGCACTGCTGCACAGCAGGTACTATGTACACTATACGTTTGGCAGCGATGATGCGCCTTGTGGGACCCGAATGCGCGCGAACTACCAGTGCCAACAGAGGGCGGCCCAATAGGAGGCGGACGGGTGACAGATCGTGGTTAAGCAGAACTACACTAGGAGCCAATGAGGGTAGAGGACCTCGGACAGTCTGAGGCTATGAACGCATACACGGTGTATATAGCGTGCCCATGTGCCGTTATACCGCCTGAACCACAGGTTGCAGCTGCAGAATTAACTGTGTGGTATCTGCGCTGTCAGATCTGCTAGCGACATTCAATGTTACCTATGTTACTTACTGATATATCAATTAAACATTGATCTCCTGTCATGCGACGCTTGAGGGCATTTTTGCTAGATGATGTAGATGTCATATACGGTTTTACGCATCCCACCACAACTAGGTCCGAAGCTTATTGCGTATTCTGCGTATTTTGCGTATCTGTGTATCGGTGTGTACAAAATACTATATACTTAAGTAAGGCTTGGAAGAAGGCTGGGCAGCCCTATCTTATTCGCCAGCGCTGCTCAAGCGTACCAATATACTCGATCCATCAGACCATTCATGGCTTGGCTTTCGGGTGATATCTCGTGCTAAATCAAAACAGTGCGGGCTATGCATCTACTACCGGTATCTACTTAAGTAACTATACTGATACTTAATTAAGTATGTATGTAGTTATACCTAGGTACTACCTAGGTAGACTACGTAGCCTGCATACGCAGATAATCGTCGCGTTGAGGTGCTGTAGACAGGTACAAGATTCCAACGTTTCATCAGCCACAAAGCCCCAGAACAACCAATTATCTACGTATGTAGACTACCTGAGACTGTACCTACATACATAACCTACCTGTATGCAGCTATGCGCTGTTATAAGTTGTCCGGTTGTCATCACTGCTTATATCTTACGTGCATACAAGGACCTACACCATACGATATCTCACTCGAAAATGGCTACAATACTCGGCGCTACATCACCTACCACATGAATGGCCATTGAGCGTACTTGGCACCCACCCGAGCCACCTCTGACCACAAAGCTCTTTGCACTCCTGTCTACGCGTACACAGCCCTGCCATGCCAGCGGGATGTATAGTCATCACTGGAGGTTTGGTGGTGGCAGGCAGCTCGTGTTATCTAGTCGTAGACTGAGCTTTGTGAGGGCCAGGCCGCCGAATTACGGTGGATGAAGCGGCGTCTTTGACGAGGGGGGTTGAGGTTTCAGGAAGGAATCAAACAGCAATACCCCTCGTCGTTCTATTGGACAAATTGACTTGGGTGTGATTCAATGACAAAGGTGCCAGGCCAGACCAACCCCGTGTGTAATGTTCAAACATGCAAGTGTCAACGTCGGAAGTTGGCTTGTCTGTGCGTGTACCAGGCAGAATCTCGTACATCTGAGATGTACTATACATCCAGCACTACCAAGGCCAAGAGAGCGTCCGGTGCCCTCGGACTGAAGTTAGCATGCCAATTTGTACAGCCACTGTATCAGAAAGAAGAGTGTGAGGCCAGGAAAGCTTCGACAAACTACATACGCCTACAGCCCACGACAGCTCCGGAAAACCGGCACATGTAGCTGCCACGCCAAGAGCAAATACCGGGACATGCAACGGGCTGCCTCGCACCGCTCCAGACATGTATGCAGCCCAGATGGTAGTCTGCGACTAAGGCGCCTTCGGCAACGCCGGACAGCCCGCTCGGGAGCCGGGACTCGGCAGCACCTACATCGCCTGCAGATTTTCGTCACGATGCACGAGAGTTGCTGATGAGGTGCGATAGAATTAGATAATATCTGTGGAAAATTATACCTAATTCTCCGGGGCGCTTTTATGCTGTTACCCTTCCGGAATAACCCCGACTAACACTAGCACGCCTCCATTCTTATCGCTTTATATCTTACGGCGAGTAATTATATCTAGAATAAGAAAATTTTGAAAATGACTGAAAGCAATATCTGAACTTCTCAGGTAGAGATTGTAAGGCTTTACGACAACTCTTCCTTTATGTATTCCTTTGAGTTGTTTAAGAGTGGTAATGGCGGACTTATCTCGCTATCTACAGGAAGCCATCGTCACTAGCTTACCGAGTTGTCTAGACCTAATAAGCTCAACGATATGAAATTCTCATTTAGCACCTTGCGCTTTATGTATGCCGCACTGGCATAAGCTTATGTGCTTAAGTCGGCAGCTGAACTTGAGTAAAATTGTCGTCCTTAGGGGCCGGAGTTCTATATCCTGGTGAGCAATGAGGTTATAGTAGTTCCATTTCAGGACTATGTTTCTCAACCGTTCCTGGTCTAGATAAGTTGGGTGCAATATACCCAGTTATTGTTTGAGATCATTGAGACATTTCTCGCCCGATTGACCATGAGATTCTAGCGTAACAGCGAGATAAGGGTGACCTAGATACCCTTACGGAGCCAGTGCGAGTCAAAACACTTGTGAACGCTTGTCAACTGAACAAGGTCATCTATTATATCTAACTTGGTATATTACGCTTTATATAAGGATTCCTTAGATTTATTGGGGCTCTTTCTTTGAAATCTGTCTTAAGGAGCACTGTGCTTATGAAAAGTTTCAAAATTAAAACCCCCCTTAGGCCTAAACTAGAAAACAGTCAATAAAGTGCTGAGTTGAGAATTCACATACCATGACTGGAATATGATTAAGTATTTAATAGGGTGATCCAAATATATATGGATACAGTACAAGGTGGCATATTGTGCACGATAAGGAGCGCAAATACGAGGGTGATGTCATTCAGGCTGGGTGGGTAGGTACCACTTATATAGGTACCTCCAGCTGACACATACAGGCAGAGTGCTCGTAAGAAGATGATGACCCACCCGAAGCGGCGTAGCAAGTACCTGTCAATCGAGTGGTGGTGGTAGTGGTGGTGAGAACAGGAGTGCATAGAGCCAAGGAGCCGGCTCGCTTAATTGATATGCCACCTCGGGGTGGGTCGTTTCTTCTTATGAGCACTCTGTACAGGGTATGGATGGTCCAGAAAGCCACAGTGCGGAATACTGTACGGTGTATTTAGTTCAAATCGGTCGTTATCTTATCGTCAACATTATGAGGAGTGCAGTAAAAATATATTGTAGCTTCGACTTATAAGATCACCAACGAGAGTGATACATATTAGGAGGTATACTCAGTTGTGAAGCGATTGGCGATCAACTCCTTGGGTATACCTCTCTGTGTGAACTAAAAGCCGATTGCACCATGCAAATAAACATATGAAATTCGATTTAATTATGTACCTATATCCTCATCCCGTCCATGTCTCTATATCACGAGACAGCTGACATTCTGTCGGCGCCGTCATCGACCGGCGGCAACCTGAAGACTCGACTCTTCGGAAACAAGAATAAACGCAATCTCAAGTCTCCGCCACAGCAAATCTATGCCCTCGCCTCGGAAACCTGCAAATGGAGCGCCGTGTTGAAGGAGGTCATAGACAGCTCGGAGCTCCTGCGCCATGAGCGCAAGGTATGTATGCGCATGCATGATATAAGACACCTTTCTAGATGTAGTAATAGTATCTCACGAATCATTCACAGCTTACGCCCCTACTGGCTCTCTTACTTGTCCATGACTTCCTCTTTGCGCGGAAGGGCATCGCTCTACCGGCCTCACACGGCTTGAGAGCGGCTATAGAACGCCACAAGGCCCGCCTCACAGCAGAGCTAACGAGGACTCGTCTGCGAAGAAAAGCGGCATCGATCGATGAGCTTCGCCAATTGGTCACTGTTGAGTCTCTCGGTGAAGCCGGGCAATACCCCCGCTGGGTCCGGGTGAACACAATCAAGACGACGTTGCAAAGGCAGCTAGATACGACGTTCAAGGATTTCACCCATGTATCAAGTGTGAAGGACATCATAAGCTCGACAGCAGAGAAACTACTCTACATCGATGAGCATGTGCCGAACCTGCTGGCTCTATCGCCAGCCTTCGAGATCACCAAGACACCCGCCTACACCTCGGGCGCCGTCATCCTGCAGGACAAGGCGTCCTGCTTCCCCGCGTATCTCCTCGACCCGCAGCCCGAAGACGGCGACGTGATTGACTCGTGCTCCGCACCGGGGAACAAGACGACGCACGTCGCGGCCATAGTGAAGTCACGCGTGGCTGACGGCGAGGCGTGCGCGCAGACGGTATACGCCTTCGAGAAAGACCAGTACCGCTCGCGCACCCTAGACAAGATGGTCAACCTCGCTGGAGCACAGGGGATCACGCGGATGACCTTCGAGCAGGACTTCCTGAAAGTCGACGCGAACTCCCCATCGTACAAGAATGTCGGCGCTCTCCTTCTGGACCCGAGCTGCTCTGGCAGCGGGATAATCGGCAGAGACGCCATGCCGACCATCCATCTCCCAGAGCAACCTGGTGCCACATCATCGAAGAAACCCTTGCCACTCAACAAAAACCGCAAGCGCAAGCGAGATGCTGAGGGAGCAGCAGCAGACGAAGGTCGAGGAAGACAGATCTTAGTCGACGATGATGGCAAGGAAACCGTAGTCTCCTCCGAAAAGGAGATGAAGCTGCGCCTGGAAGCCCTGTCCTCGTTCCAGCTGACACTGCTCCTGCACGCCTTCACGTTCCCCGCCGCGAGGAAGGTGACGTACTCGACGTGCTCCGTCGACGCCGAGGAGAATGAGCGCGTCGTCTTGAAGGCGCTGCAGTCGGACGTCGCCGTGAGGCGGGGCTGGCGGATCATGAAGCGGGAGCGGCAGGTGCGCGGGATGCGCGAGTGGCCCGTCCGGGGATCCCTTGAGGCGAGCGGTAGCGATGAAGAAGTTGCTGAAGCATGTATCCGCTCGTACCAGGGTGACGGACGAGGTGTCATGGGGTTCTTCGTGGCTGGGTTTGTTAGGGATGCTGGGGCCGAGGAGTCGGGGACTGAACATCGAGCTCGAACGACGAATGGGGATACCCATTTGCAGAATAGCCTGAAGACTGGGATAGCCGACCTAAAGGTGACCATAAGTGGCGGTAGTGGCAACGACTCCCGCGACGCCAGTGATTCAGATGTAGAAAGCAATATAGGTACCTCTGATGTAGAGGAATGGGGCGGGTTTGACGATTGAAAATAAACATAGATACAAACACTTGGAACTTGAGACGTTGGGACAGCCCGCGAGATGGGGGACTGGTTCAGCGTAAAGTCGTTCTAGTACTGTGAAGTGCTGAAGCTCTTCGTTCTGTTATAAGCGCACCCGACTGATCTTACGTCAACCCAGACTGAAAGGACGGCTTCGTTGCTGAAATAAGCGAATTGGATGGAGCACGAGATTCTAAAAGCAGAGGAATATACGAACATACAGTGTCGGTTCAAAGGTGATGTATTACTAGCAGATAGTTGTTGAGAGCTCCGGTCATCAAAAATAATAATGGTGACGGTGACTTGGAGGCTCGACAAGCGGTCGAGCCCACGGTATTGCTTGACGCATACACAACTTGACTTCACGCTCAACACAATCACTAGAGAGCAATCACCATTATGACCGGGCCAGGAAAGTATGAAAGGGAGCTCTTCTGTTTAGAGTTCTTATATCAAAAAATATACAATATGAATCGAAAACTTCGCTTGCCTCCCACGCTATCCAAAGTCAGATCAGAGCAGCTGAACTCAAGCAGCCAGTCCAAGCTCGCCACGCAAAAAATGAACAGAACCCTCAAATGACCCAATCGCCAATACATGCACACTTATTCTGCCGGTCGAAAGATGGTGTCTTCATAAATATCATTGGAGCGTGTAAAAAGTTGGTTGATGCTCCTATGCCCCGGTGATCCGTGATGTGTGCGCCGTGTTGTCCAGACTCTGGATTTCCCTTATACCCGAAAAAAGCTTTTTATACACGAATTTGTAAGTGTTTCTAGGTGAGTATAACAGGTCGGCCAAATTTAGCGGCGAGCGGCGAAGCTACCACCAAGGTGTCGGGCTACATGGCCGTGCGAGTGCCTTGGAGCGCGGCGGTGCATAGCCTGTGTGGGTTCGGGCCCAGCGACAGTGGTAGTAAGTGTAACGGTGACAACATCATAGACGGTCTTGATGTTTGGGTAGCTACCAGCGTCAGCGGCCGGTGTAGTAGCAGCCTCGGAAGGAGTGGGTGACTCGATGAAAGCGCCACCGGTACCACTGGTAGTAGCTTCAACCTCGACAGTGGGAGTGGCGGCATCGGTTTGTGCGGCAGCGACACTCGTCGCAGCAGTACTGGCAGCGCTTGCAGAGGTGGATGTAGCGGCGGCATTCTGAGACGAAGAGCCAGAGGCGGCAGGGGGATTGACAGATCCACCACTAACACCGCCCTTGCCCCAGCCTGTGATCAAGTTACCCACGACGGGAAGATCCTCTAGAATTTTGCCGCTGTCTAGGATACTGCCGAAAGCTGGGTTAATCTTGCACTCCTTGGCGTCGTTGAGGCCACCGGGAATCTGGGGGCATTGGTCCATGCCGCTGTCACCGGCGTCGCAGGTGTCGATGATGGTCTGTAGGGTGTTTTGGTCCCATCCGGAGATGAAATCACCGTGGGAGCTGTAGCCAGTGGCGTCACCAGTTGCGAGAACAAAAGGCTGGGTCTTTCCATCGGGAGTCCAGTAGTCGTCGAAGAGGGGCGTGTTCCAGTACACCTCGTAGAAAATGTGAGGAGTGTGGATCCAGCCCTCAGGGCAATTCTGCTTGAAGCCGACGTTGGAGGGGAATTTCATGTTGTTTTCATGGTCGTCGAGGCCGGCTTCAGGATTGTAGCACGAAGGGAAGTGAATGTCTTGGCGCAAAGGCGAGGCGTAACCGTCGCATGGGTACAGAGGGAAACCGGCACCGGATCCCTTGTTGTTAGGATCTACTATACCAGCAGTAGTTCCATCCGAATCGACAGGGTATGAAGGGGGGTCGTAGCTGGACCGTGGGCAAGTCCACTGGACGGAATTGATGGGGGTTCCATTATCGGGGTCGAGGTTGAGGGCACCACCGGACGCAGGGGGCGATCTCGTCTTTGCATCACCACTCAACATTTTGAGACCAACAGGGAAAGGCTTGATCTCATCGTCGGTGGCCTCGAAGAAGTAGTAAACGTTCATGTAGAACAGAGGGACCTTCTGGAAGGTACCGTTCTTAGGATCCTGGAAGAATAGGCCAGGGATCCAGTAGTTGCTGTGGTCGTTCTTAATCTTGGCGGTTGTGCAATTGGAGTCAAGCAGCTGATCTCCCTCAACAGTAGAGCCGAAGTTGCTTCCTCCCATAATACCGTGGTAGTGACTGGCCTCAGCGCCGGGGTTCACGACGGGATCTACAGGGCCCTCTGTCAAGAAGCCATCGAAGTCGAATCGAAGAACGGCAAAGGTGCGAGAGTCCTTGGCCGACGCCAGAGCGGCCAGGGTGGCCAATGCGGTAGCGGTAGTGAATCTCATTTTTACTTTCTTTTCTTGTGGTTGATACTGGTCAATGTGTCAAGGAAGACGTTGTGGAAGGATGTCCCGAATGAACAGGTTGACGATAAGCAACGGTCTTCAAATGAATGTGATGTTTTCTCTAATGAAAGCTGGTACCGGAACAGCGTTGAGGAATGAAAAATATCGTGACAGGCTGAGCCAGACTATGGGAAGACGGCTGGATATAGATTGTCAGGACGAGTGGCTTGCCACTATAAAGAATGGACCAAACAACAAAGGGCGTTTGAGGTTTAATGAATGAGGACTGAGCCGGCAGAGCACGGAAAGATTGAACAGAGAAAAGACTGTAAAGGCAATACGCCAGACACAACCAATCGTCACGAGGAGTGAGATGAGATGGAGAGGGAGAAGAAAGGGAGTGCCTGGGATCAAGGCTGGGAATGGAAGAAGTAATATACTGTACGAAGGGCGCAGATTGTACCTACCTGGTGTAGTACTGCTATACGTTAGTAGCGTGGAGGGGTCTGCCATCTAGTCGGGAATCGAGAATCATGGCCGGGGTGTCTAGCCGGATTTGCAGTCGACCTAGCAGGGCAGAAGGGGGGCTCGTAAGTGCTGTTAAGGGCGAGAACCAGGATAGCCCCTCGAACTCGGCGATACGCACCATGTACCTACGCGCATATATATTGGCTTACCCAGACGGGTAACTTAGCTAGCCATGCAGATGCAGGGGTTCCCATAACATTGCAGTGGCATGCAAGGGCGAAGGAAGTACCCGCGCTAGCTACACTCTTCTCTGTTAAGTTGTTTCGTTTCTTTTCTCTCCCTTTCGCTTTAACCCAGCCTCCTTTGCGGCCAGATACTAGCGTAGGTATGCATAAGTGCTTAGCTAGGTATCTTGTTGAAGGACAAAAGGTGAGAGAAGTGTAAGCAGAAGGTTGGCTGGTGCCAAAAGGTGCTAATGATTAGATAGATTACAAAGGACGTCACTGAAAGAAACCAAATTACCAAGGTACCTGCATTTGTTAGACCTCACCGCATGATTAGAGATAGCAGCCACACAGCAAGAAAAAGTCATGTCCAAACCAGATTGGACGTTCAACCTGCCTTCCCTCCATTCGCTATGACCACGTCAGATAGGTAGGTATAGACTGCAGTATATCTGCGAGGAGCACGCCATTGCAGGCTCAAGAGACCGGTTGTTTGGAGAGAGCCAGTGCACTAATGTAGTGTAGGGCGCTACCAGAGTTTCCAGCGCACTGGTGGCGCTGCCATGAGGGAGGAGTTGGTGAACATGATGAACGGATCAATAAGCATGACTTGCGTTGGGGCGGGATGACAGAGTGTGGTGGATATGTGGCGTAATCTGAGACGACAGTCTTAGCAACTTCTTTTTTAGCCTGGGTGGGCTAGGTGGATCGGCGGGGCCATTCCGGAATCACGGTGTAAGATACCTATGTACCTAGGTAGGTACTAACTCCATAGTATCCGGCGCTAGAATCATTCTACACCAGGTATATTACCTTTCCTTTATACTGTACACTAGCCTAGGTACGTTAGCATATCAGCCTCCTCTTTGGAAGAGCCAAGGTGTTTATACCACATGGAGGTATTGTATAATGGGCTCTGTGTGTAATATCTAGTCCTCATAGTTTGTTGTATAGCGTCCATGCTATCAGTTATCCAACTACCTATGCTCCTTACCAATTGACTATCTTCGATCTTTTTTAAACCATCCCGCTGCATTGTTTGAAACAAAACGTGGGTAAACCAGCCAATAAACTGTCCGCTTGTCCTCCACCCTTGTCAATCGGCGCCAAAAATTGCTGCAAGGTACGCTACATCCTTACGCTGCAGTGAATAGCTGCTGACAGCTGGACGCAAGGCACAGGTCCAATATCCTGGTAATACCCCTGAGTTGATCCTTAGCGTACCCACGTTCTGAATTGCTCTGAGTCCCAACTCCACCACCACCACCACCTACCTGGTTAAGTAGTGTAATTCAATTATCTGGCTCGTCTGGTTGCTTCAAGTTCACGTCAAAATCAAAATTCTTATTCATATTATTAAGCATAGGCGTCCAGTAAAAGAAGGAATGCTTGATCTCTGTTCTTCTTCCACGCCTAACCATAGGTACCAGTACATGTAGAGAGTATGTTACCTCCACATCAACCTCCTATTTAGTGATGTAAAACCCAGTTCTGCCCGTAAGCCACATGAATTCTAGACACTTGGGCAGTAAGGGTAAGCACCACCCAGCCGCATGCCGACCCCCTTTCTATCAGGCATCCTCCCTATGTAGGCACCCCTCGGCACCTAGGTATGTAGGTGGCGTAGGTAGTGTGCCTGTGCCCCCCTCTTTTCTCCTTCCCAGTTTTCCAGTTGCCAGTTACACTGCAGTCTGTTCTCTTTCAGGCGTGTCTATCTATCATGAAGACTGTCGGCGTCATCAGCAGACCATGATCGAAGTGAACCCCAACAAATGCACCATGTCCCAAATTCCATTCAATCGTCGTATTTTGGTTAAGATGGGGGCGACCGGTCTAGGTCGACCGTTAGCCTAGTGTGCATCATACTGTAGTATGTGCCCGCCATCCCGCCGGGTCCGATCCGACCATCCTTGCGGGCGATGCAAGACAAAAAAAAAATCTTAAAAAAAAGCTTGGATGGCCTCTGAAAATCTTCCTCCTGAACAGGTAGGATCTGCTAGCTTGGCTGGGGAACGTTCCGAAACATGCTATACTAGCAGCCTGAATAGGCAGTAGTGCTGGATTTAGACTTACAGTTATGAGTAGCTGTCGAGGCTGTCTCCAGCACAGTAGCAAAGCGTCTGTAAGTGAGGTATGTACAGGAGATCACTCGAGATCCAATCCCACTTATCTCGCATCATGAACCAAACTTGGTTTACTTCTGCTCGTTGACGCAAGTGCTGTTGACATGCATCGTTAGTGTACCGTACACGAATCTCCCGAGAAGACTATGCGTCGGGCTTCTATCAAGTTCAACCAAACATTCATGATAATCATCAAGAGTTATCTGCACTAGCCCGCAGTTACACTACCTATCCGACCTGTACGAGCGCGCCTCAGTTGTTGCAGGCTTTCCTCGAGGTTTCCTTGAACAGTTCACGATGATTTATTTCGCACCCAATGCCGCACCCATGCCGCTCTTCTCGGCCTTTCATCTCGTCGACCCTGGGCAATTCATTGGCCAATTTAAAGCGACTGACTAACTACTCCATACTAACAACTCGGTATTAACAACTTGGTATGAAGCCTAACAAGCCTACACAACATACCTGCCTATCTAGGTTAGGTAGTGTACTGGATTTACCGGTGGTCGCGTTCGGTGGTGGATTGTACGAGTATCGAGTATTTACTAGGAGAGGAGACCCATTGCAATACTCCGGCACTGCTCCGGGTCTCTGCCGTGCACTAATTACTCCGTACAGTATCTGTTCGTGGTTCATGATATGATGATGTGGAAAGTTGCCTCTTGACTAATAGACGACTACACTCCCCACCTAGCCTACAGTATGTCAATTCTTTCCAACTACTTGGCCCTGCCTAAGGGAAAAGAAAGCCTGAAAGCCTGGTAACGAACTTCCCCACCGTACGCCGTGCTACGCAATATGCGTGCATCTACCACGTTGGAGGCACTTGGGGGAAAGAGTTAGAATACCGGCACATGGATCTGTGCATCAGGTTGAGCCAGACCTTTGAGCAAGAACCAGGTCCTTGGTCTCTGAAAAGTTGGTTCTCAACGTTATCTTAGTCCGTCCGTCCGTCCGTCCGTCTGTCTGTCTGTCTGTCTGTCTCAGTGCTCTAGCGTACCTCGAGAACTCCCCTCGCTAGACTTTACGTGTGTGGGTGTTTCCACACTGCGCTTTTGCGCGCGGCTGCTGACGCCGCATTGTTTTCCAATCAACAGCTTCTCAGCTCCCAACCACCACCGCCACAGCTGAAGGGTTGGCGATGCGCCCGCGGACCTGCGTAGCGGGCATGAGAAGGCCGAATAGGTACCTTGGCAAGTTGCGTTGGCATGATCTTCCAGGTAATGATATTACCAAGCTTTAGCTTGTTGCCCCTTCCTACTTGTCTCTCTATGTATGTTTCTGTTGCGTCTTACCTATACGGAACAGTCGGTTATCAGGTCATCTGCGACCTATCGCACTCCATCACATACTCGTCGGGTGCGCGAGCATGCATTCAGCCCATTGGAGTCACCCCTACCTACGCCACAACGTCATCGTCAATGTAAAACCCCTGGCGAAGTCCTACGTGAGGACCACCAGAGTGCCCAATCGGCTCTCACGCACCTAGTTCAATTTTTCTTCGTTGTCACCCTCTTTCGGAAGAAAGGTCACAACGCCAACCCATTAAAACAGGGCAGCTTTTCTACGGACGCAACGCCCTACATATTTCCCTAGTACAGTTGCAAGTCTTAGCGACATCCGCGTTGGCATTTTCCTATAATGAGATCAACCACTCTGTCCTGATTCAGTAATACGCATACATGGTCGATCCTACCCAACAAACCCCTCCGTAGCTTCTAATTTATCGATGTGTCTATCAAACGGTTTCTAAGCATTTTTAACCGAGATAAGACGTCCTGGTTGAGAACCACGGCTCTCCGCTTGCCAGATTTCACTAGCTACCAAGATTGGTCCCTGAAAAGTCCGATCCATGATAACCAATCATCGGGCGACGCGCAGTAGACTGAACTTACTACTAAAGTGATTGTAATGACAGAGATACAGTTAATATAGTCTCACTGCAAAACGGCAGTGGGATGAAGCCTTATCCTAAGCTGGCCTAAGCAGGTCTCAGATAAATCAGAATTTGAACTCATTTCCGTGATACCTAGTATCAAGAAGCACCACTATCACATCATCTCCTACGCGAAGCAGATCGTGGCGGACATTGATCAGGCGCATGAGTCCATGTAGGGAAAGAGACGCCTACTGGACGGTCTCTTAGACGGGTCAAAACTAGGTGTAACCAGAAACGACCGGTCAGTCTCGTCTGAAGACCGGAGATTACTAGTGGTTGAGAAGCTATAATGAAGTCGTATGCATTCTATATTCGTGTTTTATTGTGGCTTTACAGCTGAGAGCATACGTGGCGTTAATGGGAATGTTCGGAATGCCAACTAGTGCGTACGATTCATGTAAGGAACCGTGATTATAGCTTAGTGTAATATGAAGTTGACTCTGATATAACTGGAAACCATGCTCCATCGTGGTTATAGTGGATTCCTAGATATTCATGTCTTGACAAATTATATAGGCAGGAAGATGAACGGTTAGTTTAGAATCTAAAATCTAGCTTTCTGTGAGGAACATAGCTGTTGTCATGAGCGTAGTTTATGTCTCTCCTCCAGAGAACCCCTCGACTGTCACATTGAGGGAAATTAGCAAGGCGACCTACTCTCGGACAACAGCGTCGCCTCCATTTTCGAACTAATGCACTTTCATCACATCGTCTTCCGCGTAACCACAGAGAAGGGGCAGTAAATAATCAAGGGAAAGAAGGAGAGAAGAAAAAGAAAACCATAATAACAGTGTACACGTACTTATAAAGTCGGAGCCAATCATATGAAAGTCTAAACGACCGCTGTCACCTTCCGAATACACTAACTAGTACATGCGTGTATGAAGATGTCCCGGTGGCATTCTGATTAATATCACATGTGAATAAGCCACCACCTAGCAGCCTCTAGCTGGCTGCGACTTAAGCAATAAACGCTGAGTGAGGTAGGACCTTGCAAGGAAATAAAACATATGTAATTGTTCAAAAGAAAGGAAGGATGAAATCATAGATGACATAAACCTATGGTCTCGAAAAAGTTAAGATCATATTCATCCATGCTCCACGTTGAAAGCACACTAAACGGCGATGTAGTATATCCCATTAACGACTTTTTACTAACCATCATGAGTGAGTACAGCCAGTCAAAAAACACCAGGCGCTAGAAACAAGAGACAAACCAAACCAATACAAACCCCGGAATCTAAAAATCAAGTAAAAGATCAATCAATCCCCCAGGTTCCTCAAAGAAATCCATAACCACAACTCCCAGCCTCTCCCCCTTCAGTTCCCCGAGTAAACCCCTCAGCCTCTCGTTAACACCGCTCACAGCAGGCGGTCCCAGATCCCCCAGCCCCCCGCCGGACCCGAGCGCCATGACCTCGGGGTACACCGGCGGATTCACCTCGACGTGCGTGCCCGAGGTGAAGGTCACGAAGAGACTGTCCGGATGCTGATTCTCGTCCGCGGCTTGGCGGAGATGGGACTCGACGGCGGCGAATTTCGCGTTGATGTTCTCTGCGACTGTCGTCGCGTTGTCAGGGTGATAGTAGTCTTCTATGTACGCCGTCCCGGTGTTGTCAGGGGCGGTGTCGTTGAAGACGAGGGTGAAACCACGCGAGTTGTCGGTCCATTTGGCCGGTGCCATGTGTAAGCCCGGCATGCTGGCTTCGACCTCGGGCGGGAGCTTGTCTAGGTCGAAGCGACGGAACAGTACTGTGACAGGACAGTTCTGCGTTAGTGGCCCCCGGTAATGCGGCGGCGCCGAAAAATTATCGAAGAGATGTAGAAAAAGCTTTGGATTTTTTCCCAGCTTCGTAAAATCCCTACGCCTCTCTCGTCTTTCCTCTTCAACGGGAGCAGCCCGCCCCGAGGATTAATGGCACAAAATAGACAAATCACATAAAATAAAGAAAATAAGAAAATAGAGAAAGAGCAAGAATCAACTCACCGATCTTCCCCCTAACTTCCCCCAGCGTCCCCAAACTGCCCCTTCTCTGATCCACATACCGTCCCGCGACCTCGGAGGTAAGCGCCTCAACCAACAACCCCTGCACGACTTCATCGCTCGTAGCATTAACCCTCGTGCCACTCTCATACTGAAAACTCAACAACACCATCTCCTCCGGATGCGCATCCAGCCACGCGTAAAACCCAAAGAGCACGTCTTCGACCCCCGCCGATGCAGAAAGCAGCGCGGGACCATGCCAGAAGACGAGCCGCGCGCCGAGCGGGTCGAGCGCGAACCGCAGGTCGAAGAATCGGATCCCGGCCTCGAGGGAGTCCAGTAGACTGCGCCGTTGACACCGGTACACGCGCGCCGGGTTGGGCGCTAAGGAACTATCGCAACCCCGCGTTGCCTGTACGAGGTTGTCCTGCACGTCCTGGGTGTAGTTCCACGTCGCCGCGTCGTGGGTGCCCGGGATCGTGAGGTGCGCCAGCGGCGTCGAGTCGGGCAGCCCGGCCATCCAGCGCGCGTACTTGTTGTATCCGTAGCCGTGGCCGTGGCCGTACGAGTTGGTGGTCGTGCTGCTCGTCGCACTTGAAATGTTATTGCTGTTGCTGTCGCCGAGGACGTCGCGCGCGTCCCGTAGGACCTTGTCCAGGGCGAATTGGCCCAGCTGCTGCGCATCTCCTATGACTGCGAGCAGAAGGTGCGCGATGAGGTGCGTGAATACGCCGGTTGTGAAGTGCATATCGTAATCTGACCTACATGTGTAGGTACATAAAGAAGCTTCGCTCTCGATTCAATGTTGACCTGGATGGTGTACTTGAGCATGACACAGTATAGAACAGCACTGTGGTACCGTACCTGGTGGCGGAGGGGAGCTCGTCACATCAAATCTGGCTCTGCTACATGTCGTAATCCCCGATCACTTCCTTCAAAAATCTGTAGAGTTCTCATGCTGTCACGCCCCGCCATCGTGTCTTGTGATTGGATGTTTCATGCATCTTTTAGTATTACAGAGGACATCGACCTTTTGGATGCCATTTTTGGTCTACCAAAATCCAAGCGCTGCATGTAAACTGCACACTACCTACCTTAGGTTACCTACTTACCTACCTACTTAGTAGGTAGGTAGGCATACTAGGTGCATCCTATGATTTATTACTCGACCAACTACCCCTCGTTTGGTGTTTCCATCACGTACAACTCGTCATGATGCGCCGGCCTCACACACTAAGCTACCTATCTAGGTATTTTCATTTCTGGAGGGGCCAAATTAGTTAAGCGTTACAGAAGACCACCCGTCCAATCCAACTTCCATTTGATTCCCGGAGGACTCGATGACCATGAAGTCTCCTTACCGCTGTTGCAATTCCCCATGTCGCTTGCCGAACTTGATTTCATCCTCCTTTTCCCTTGCCCTCTCGCAGTATAACAGACCAAGCCGATCCCAATTTTTAGGCGTCTTGCGACAGTATCTACCCGTGCGATAGTCAGGTTCTCACGCAGGCCGAGCCATTTATTTAGGCTTCGTAATATCGAAGAACTCCTTGAGTCCTTGGACTATAACCTCCACATTCATGTTCACCAAGGGCATCTTATCGTAGCTGTCCTCTTTCATGATAGCCACGAGCGCCAGGTACTTGTCTACCTCGCGCAAGATGATCGGTTTGTTACCATCACTGAGCACCATACAGCTCTCCGCCCAGTTCGATGCCACCTGGTCCTCAATCTTCTGACTCCAAGGTGCCGCCTCGAGTGCCTCGCGGTACTTCTCCGAGCGTGGCCAGCTACCATAGACTTCCGTGACGTCTATGATGACATCGATGTAGTCGGAGCAGATCTCATAGCTCGTCATGTCGGCTGGCGCACTATCCGTCGCGATGTAGATCTTGGACGTCACGTCGAAGAGGTACGCCTTCTCGAACCGACATGTGCGGCAAAGGTTGGTCAACATGGCCTCCAGTATGCCGAGGCGGGGGATAAGCTTTTGTATGACCTTGCTGAATGCTTCGAATATACTGTGATTGTAGATGCTTGTCAAGTGAAAAGTCACGGGCGCATTCTCAAATCCATGATCCGAGAGCTCATCTTGAATCCGTATGGTGATGTCCCTCTGGATGTCCAGCTTGTAGTCATCCGACAGACCATCTACTTTGTGTATAAATACCTCAATCTTGATGTTGGGGTACGTTTGCTGTAGGTTCAATATAGTCACGTTCAAACGGGCTACAGCCTCCATGTAGTCATCTTGAGCATCGATGACCCATATCAGGGCCCCAATCTCTCCGAACATGGCATCCATGTCAAATGTTGGGTTGTCAAAGATGTCGATCTGGCCTGGAAAGTCCCAAACCTGAAAGTCCATAAACGAGCTGACAAGACAATCAGATCAAATCTATGTGCATCAGCCCGATAGGGTTAACTTACGGCAATTGATCTTTCTGAATTCGGGCCGTGGATTCCAAAAACAGCGTTTCACTAGGTGGGAGTTTGTGGAAGACCACGCTCGAAATTGATGACTTGCCGCTCCTACGATGGATTAGCCGGTTAATCTGCATGAGGTAAGGATCCTGTGATCATACCGTCTTTGACCCATCAGCAGCAGCCTCGGCTTGCCCTTCGCTGGTGCTTCGGGAGAGTGTTCGTTGGGCTCGGCAGCCATAGTCTTCTGTTGCCTTTGCTGGTTCTGTTCAAACAAGCGCGTCAGATTCATCTGTGCTGGGGTGGGTGCATTTTCCTCGGCTTGCGCCGGTTCTTCGTTGTGGTGGGGTCCGAAGGAGACATGCCGTCCACGAAGCCGAGAGGTCATATTGCTCGCGGAAGTAGGTGAAAGTAGTTTCAAAACGCGATGGGTGCTGTGAGACGCTTGTCTAGATGACTGAATGTGCAGGAACTTCGGGGCGGCAGGACGGTTCTAAAGTCGAGACAAATGCCTTTCAAGACATAGCAGTTTCATGTAGCACGGGTTTCCATTCCCTCCTCAAATATCACCACTCAACCCGACCGTTCGGTTTCTTTTTATTTGTGCCCCGTCAGTCGAGGATGGGATTGGTAGAGTAGCCGATATACAAACGACGATGCGGGTCGCCAAACCCACAGCTTAGAAAAATGAAAGTGTCACAAGTGACAAGAATGGGATGGCGCATTCCCAGCGTTGAATCAGATACAGCCGCGAGAGAATGACATGGGCAGTCGTTGGCTTCCTGGATAGACACAAGGGTTGGTTTGAACCCGGGCATTCGCCGTGATTGAATCGTGGGAGGGGCTAGACCTGATTTCGTCGCTGATCTCACCGTCGCACAACCAGTAGGCGATCGAAGATGATTATGTCAGGAGGTCCTGATGGTGAGCCGACTTGCAAATTACTGGGCCTAGGTCTCTACCACGAGGGCTGTATGGCTGGGCTGGGCCAGGGTTATCGGAACGATGGGCGACAAGAAGCTCGCGGAAATGAGCGGCACGAGACAGCCAGCGGTGAATGGGGTCTTGGCTTCCATAGAAGTGAAAGCAGAGGAAGGAGCTCAGAGGGATTATGAAGGGCCATCTAAACCAGGCGGTGAGGTATATATGGCGTATATGTATGTATGTGTTGGCGAGGCATGTCGGAAATGACGATGATGACGACGATGATGAGGGAGGCACAGCGTGGGACGAGATGTGGTAAATTTCAAACAAGAGAAGGATGCATACCGTGACAAGGAAGGTGGTGGAGTGATGAGAGGAAACAAAAAATATCTGATCTCACCTCCATCTTGTGCGAATGATTGACCGGAATGACGGAGAGGACCAGGCAGGCAGGCAGGCGCACAGGCTTGCCGGGATGATCAGAAGCTGAATTGGGGGCTTCAGCAAACGCGATAGCCCGACGGTCCCCTGTACCGCGGCATCAAATGGTCAGGATACCCGGCCGGCCTCAGGCAGAGAGCGAGAACAGCGCGATGCCTGATCTCGTCTTTCGCTATAGCCTCTGAGTCAGCTCGGCTGTATCTGCCATGTGTGATTGAGTACCAATATTAGCAACTGAGCTGACTCACCTTCGCTCGTACCACGGAGTGCCAGAGTAACAATGGCTCCCACTGGCTTCCACTGGGTACACGGAAGGATTGCGGGACCGACGACTCGTCTACCACTTGGGCTGCCCAATGCTGTGTGTCTAATGGCAAGGATGAGACACTGGCGATTGACGATGACCCTGTCTCTATTCGACGGGCGATAGGGTGTGTTCTTGGCCTTGTGGTCCGCACACGGACATATCTCTGGCGACCATGTACGTAAATGGGCCGTGTCTCAGAGACGAGCCGGGCTGGAGCGAATGGGTGATGACGGCGGGTTCGTCCGTCGACTGAGATGCATCCGCCAATGGATTAGCTGTCCGGCAAATAAGCCGATGATAAGAGGGTTGAGAGGGTGAATGCGGCTAGAGATTGGACAAGATGGCAGTCACAAGAACGCCACACCAGAACCGCACGATTCAAACTGGAACTCAAGACTGACGATCGTTGTGCGATTAGCAGAGATACATGCTCACGAGGGGGGATTGAGCTGCTACTCGATATTGTTGTGAGTGGGTGAAGGAGGGGGTTAGTTAGCATTGTATGTAAGTAGCATAGCTGGTTGTAGCCGTGGTAGAACCCCGCCAGCCGCCCGTCGTCACCGATAGCAGCTGTATTGGTCTCCACACAGTGTCACTCTGCAAGTGAATATGTAGGTAGCCCAGCTACTGCAATAATACTGTAATAGTCGCTAGCCTGGGCACTGTCGACCGTGCCCTGATGCGCGATGCCTGGGATGAAGCTTAGCTCGACCTCAAATCAAGACCAATATCATGAAATGCGCTCACATCAAACAGTGGCGGGGCCGGGGTAGGTCGATTAACGCGAGTATTAATGTCTTGAAGCAACGTATAATCTAGTTAGATAGATGCTAATTAGCTGGCTACTGACCTGGCCACCGACCTGGCTACATTCTAGGTCCGTGTATAGTCATCGTATGGTAGGGTGTTTTCCCTGCTGCCAACTCTGCACTGCATCTTCAGCCATCAATAGGTAGTATTTTGATGCGTCCTCGAAACCACAATCCCGACTCCCAAAATCTTGTATGATCTTCCCGTGTCCTAGGGCAGCGGCAGAACCCGCTGTTTGCTGCATTTCGTTCTGAGCGTGCATCATGTTGCGTCTAGGCCATGCCTGTAAATGTGGCTGCTGAGCTTAACATGATTCTCATCCGGTCGAGAACATTCGCCATTGCACGTATAGAATGGCGTCTCTTACTTGTCAGGAGAAGTCTTAATTCCAAACAATGCAAATCGGAAACTCTTGCGACGCGAGGCATCCTTCTGCGTGTTCTGTTCCTCTCCCTGGCCCATTTTCTCGTCATCTGGCGGTGTCGGTGGCACCTCCGGGATCGTCGCTATGCGTGTTGTTTCTCCCGAGTTGCTTGGTGGAGGAGTTGGCACGTTCCCCGAAAGGTCGATCATCGAGTGTGACTTGAAGCTGCCTAGAGACTGTATGCAACTTAGCCTAGAGTCTGCCATGGCATTCTGCCCGATCCACATATCCCTTTCCCACGAGACTTACCTTGACGCTCTTCATAATCGCCCGACCAGACTTAGACGGCTTGCTGAACACGCCGGACTTCTGGTCGACATTTTCTCTAGCCAGAGACTCGATCTCTGCTGCGAGCGTCTTGCCGCCAGTGGCAACGTTTTCCTCCGGGGTAGCCTCGAATCGGATGCAGCTACGCGTGGACACGACGCCGAGTGTTTCATGGAGATGCCGCTGAATCAGGGCAGCATTTCTCCTGTTCGTTGCCGGCTGGAGCAGGCCGGGTAGCGCGTGTATGGCCAAGGTGCACGCTGGCTCAAAGGTACCCCCAAAAAGCATGCAGATGCCATGGTGGAGGGTAATGATGATTGAGGACATTGGTCGCTGATATCTGTTGGATAGATTGTAGGCCAGGTCGGTGATGAATGCAAACTCGTCATGTATGATGACGTTTGTCTTCAGCTCGGCGGTGACCATGGCCTCATTGAGGATGCGAGTCTTGGCCGGATCATCCCCGCGGTCAGGTCCGGCAAATTGAGACTCGAAATAGGCGCTCTTCTTTCGGCTCACGTCCGGATGGAGTTGTGACTTGCGGCGCCCCACGACATCGCCGGGAAGGGGACGGTCAATGCTGCGCATGACATCGTTGCCTTCCACGAGCACCACATCAGGTGGTCGTGACTGAAGTGCTTTTCTCTGGGCAAATGAAGGGCCAACGTGGGATGGCTTATTACGTGGCGAGTCCGGGCGCCGAATGCCAGCCGCGGCCAAAGCAGAATTTCTGGTGGACTTGCGAAGGGGGTTTTCAAGCATGATTGCAACTCAATTGTGCTTCAGCTGGAGAACATGTGATATACCAGCCGTTTTCTTTAAAAAAGAAAACTAAAAGACAATTAGCAAGCTGCCAGGCGGGATGCGAGGTGCTGGATATATCGTGGCTATGATGAGAGTAGTGTATGTTGGCCGTATATTGTGAGCGAATGAATGATCGAGGGCGTTAGGTGTATGTGAGGGTCGTCCGGCAGTGGCAGGACCTCGTGAGTCTTGTATTGGGACCTAGAACCGCGTGCATATATGAAGATAGAAAAAGATGAATGCTGGGTGTTTTGGTAAGTACCTAGGTATGATTCAAGTTATCTCTCGCGTCACCTGCTGACGAATATGGAAGGAAGGAACGACGGTGTATCTGGCAACTGTTTGTGGAAAGGTATAGGTACACATGAGACAAAGTTCCTTAGTGAAACAGACGTGTGGGCTTCGAATGTACGAGTGCAGAGGAGATGGAAAGAAAGACGGGCAGATAGATAAGTTTTCTTCCCTTCTTCCCTTCTTCCTTTCCCGGTAAGGTGATAGGTAACGGCAACACGGGAAGAATGGATAGGTGGGCGAATGGACAGGCGAGTGCCGTTAACTCGTTTGCCCATCCGCACCAAACAACACCGTTTGGAGGGAATGCAGAGCGGAGATGGCGTTACACGTTACACGGCGATGGCAAACCTTCGCTTACCTACCTATGTAGGAAATCTGTCACCTGCACCCTTAGGTAGGTCGGTGGTGTAATGGATACCTGCATGTTGAGGATATCAGCACATGCAGCTGTACCACAGCTTTTGGATCATGATATGACGGCTGACGGTCCAGACAGCCGCAGGTAGATTGAGGCTGTTAATTGTTAAAGGGGGCAAACAACGAACGGAAATAGAAACGAAGAAGCGAGAGATAGCGTGTGTGAGAACACGGAGAATCGATTATAAAGATAGTAAATAGATAGATAGCACAGTCGTATGAAGTTGATTGTCTATCTGCCTCGCTTAACAGGCCGGCAGTTGTTATCATGGCTTATAATTGAACCAATTGACAAGCTCTCGCCGCCTCTCCACATCTGCTGCCAGCGAAAACCGAGTGAAGATGCATCGAAGAATGCTGATGTCGTGTAGATACTTGCCAACTCCGTCTAGTTAGGAGGTCGCATCAGCCTGCACGTATTTCCAATACTGTAACAGTGACCATGGCCATTGGGACAGAACTGGAGAAGGCTGCAGATGAGGCAAAGGTTATGTAAACGTGGACCGGCCAATTGATATGCATGGCCACGCTACTTTGCCTCCACGGATCCTAGATGGGTACCTACATACATACCTCTTACTTGGCGCGTAGATTGACAGAAAAAACACAGTTGAATAAGTGAAGTAGGTAGGGAGTTGTACGTAGTACTTGGAACATGTCATGCATCTCCCGTAATTACCTACCTAGACACAATCGATGTCCATGTCGATGTCGTGTTACAATGTATGAGACCCCGACGTCAGACATCATGGTAGCACTGTCACTCGAACCCCTCGATATAAAGCCTACGACCTGCTGTAGCCAAGCTGGAGGAAACTGGCCAATCAGCTAACTTACGAGTAGCGAGCTTAGTCATCTTATCAAGGAGCTCTATCAAACCGCCACCCCCATCTTCACTGTCACTCCTATCTCTTTCTTTTTGAAGTTCCAGAGTATTTATAGAAGCTGGAAAATGATAAAAAGCCGGCTCGCTCTGATGTTTCGACAATGAGATGAAATACATCCTGGCCGCGGATACAATTTCAAACGCCGCCTAAGTGATCCCGGTACGGGACATTTCAATACCTAGCGGCCGAGCTCCCCACATTCTCGGCGATAGCCACCAATCACTAAAGAGTACCTAGGTAGCATACTGGGTTAGAAGCTCGATTAGGTAATTCACCTGAACCTTTCCAGAATCCGCGTTGACAGCCTTTAACAAACAGCTCGTTAATTATCCACTCGAGCCACTTCATCTAGGCAGCGTGAAGGAAGTGGAGCTGGATGCCTGTTGAAGAAACCCCTGTCCTCGTACGCTTTGCCCAAAAGCTTTTTCACCCCGGACTCGGGGTCCCATCCATGCCGGGAAATTAAAGCTTTCGTGAAATTTTTTGTTGATTTCGCCCGCGACTCTTCACGTCAAGCTTGGGCCTCGCGAGCAAAAGCTACTTAGCTGTAGTCAGAACCTAGAACCACAGCACTAACTACCTACTGTTTTAGTCTTGGCGGGATAGCCTGCCTGGCAGGCAGCCCTCCCCCCCGACCCTGTCTAGGAGACAACCGAAGTATGGAATACAGCGGTCTACGCTAATTGGATCCTTGATCTCTCTTATTTGGCCGGTGGAAAATGCGCCGGGCGACGACGGAGTGAAGAAAGTGAGGTAAAGGGGTCAAATATAAAAAGGGAGAGTTGCCCGGTGTCATTTTGTAAATTAAAACATGATCATCAATCACATCTCTAAATTCCCACTCATCAAGAACATTTAGTATTGTCTCATCTCATCGATCAATCGATCAACATGCAGTTCACTACCTTCCTCGCCTTCGCCGTGTCCCTCGTGGCCGCCATGCCCCAGGTAAATCGCCCCCGAGATAATCAATGGTAACTATCGTCCACAGTAATATGGCTAACCTTTCCCCCAGGCCACCCCAACAACCAGCAGCGCCGCAGCCACCTCGACCGCTGACCTGGAGGCCATCTGCGAGGCCCAGGCGTACGGCTACAAGCAGTACTGCCCCCAGTGCCTGCACAACTGCGCTACCTCGTCCGTCCCGGACCAGTGCTTCTACAGCGTCTTCACCGTCGTCAACGCCTACGAGTCGGACTGCGAGGCCCACGGCGGCTCCAACTGCGCCAGCCAGGCTATCAACCAGTATTGCTAGGTGTGCGGTTGCCGGGTGAAAGACGCTATCTCCGAATTCGGAAGTCTCATGTTTTCAATGGCGACGAATTGAGGCTGGGCGTATGAATGAATGGGAGAGAGTGTGAGACCCTAAGAGAGAAGATGGCCGGGTTAGTAGATTTGTGTGACGATGTTAGGAGGAGAAATAGTCGAAGAACGCGCTTTCGGGATGTGGTTCTGCTTCAATTCTAGCATTGAGGATTTAGGAGATGAGACAATGCTCAATTTACAAGGCGATGCCCTGGGCTAACTCTATGGTTGAGACCATGAAGTACTATCTCCTCGATAGTAATCCAAGTGCCCCAACGAGAGTCAATATGTCGAAGACCCATGTCATAGATATCTATATTAAAAAGAACGTGTAGGCCATATCTATAAAACAGCTACTAACTGCAAAATTTATTGGGCAATATCAATACACATGACAGGGTTACTACAAGCGCTCATATAAGAATATGGGGATTGCACACTTCGTTTCTCATGGATGGAATGAACTAGATGATTCAGGTCGGTATTCGAACTCATACGAGCCTGTGATTGATTTTACAATTTACCTCAGCTCGTATCTCATCTTCAATTCACACATCTCGTTTCATTATTACACATCTTCATCTCGATGACGAGTCATTAAAGACATAACCTCCATTCACTCATCGCCCCTCATCGAGGAGCCAGGTTCTCCACCACAATAGCCTTATAGCAAAACGATGCTACCTTTCAAGGCTCTTCCGTCAGATGTCACATTCGTGGCAACGTGTTCTGACAATGTAGCACGGCTTATAATACAAGCCAAGTTCTACACCCGTGTCGCTCATCATGCCCGTCATGAATACGTATCCGCACTTCACGACAAAGCCGGGCTCGAGCTCTGCTTACGAGCAGGGACGAACACCCTCGTCTTCCGCTCCAAACCCATCTGGACGCCAGCCAAGCCGAGGGTGATGAGCTCGACGGGGACGAGGATGACGGACAGGTACAGCGCGGTCTGGCTCTGCTTGCACAGGGTGCCGAAGTACGGCTCCAGCTTCATGTTGATGTAGCCCCACTGGCAGCTCCAGCTCTGCAGGGTGTCGACCGTGGAGGAGGCGTTGACAGCGTAGAAGAATGAGATGGCGATTAAGGCGGCGACAAACCCGACGAACGGCGCCATGAAGGTTATTGACGTGTGCACGAGTGTCTGATTACTCAGCTGGAGAGAGAATAAGCATGTTATGGTCTATGAAAAGGGGGAGAGGGGAGACTGTAGCACCGAAACTCACCATCTTGACTTTACTGAATATGAGGGAGACGAGGTTCGCTAGTATTATGATTGAGCTCCCCACGATCAGGGCCACGGTGGGGCGGAGGTCGAACTCATCCGGCCACAGGGGCAGGTTGAACTCGCTCGCCACGTGGGTGTTGTTGTACACCATGAGGGCATTGGCGGATGTGCCGAGGATGGTGATGCCGCTGACGAGGGCGAGAGCGGTGAGGCCTACGCGAACGCCATTGAGGAAACTGATGGTTCCCTGTTGTCGTTGATAGGTGATTTCTTGGGGATCGACCTCGAAGTTTGAAGCAGACGCCTGGCCCTTTTGTTCGAAAGACATTATAACTGAGAGTGAGATAGATGAATGGCCTGGTAGACAAATAGATAGAAAGACCCCCCAAGAAGTTAAGTGAAATGGTACGAGAGAGAAAGGAACGTGTCGAAAGTATATACGCAACGAAGAGAAAGTCAGTCTACCAAAGAGACGAGTGAGTCGAAGAGAAGCAAACTGGAAATTGGTGAAGAAAAAGGGAGGGTGAATGTCGTCCAGTCCGGCGGCACAACGACGGATGGAGTCGATTATCAATGAAGAGCAGGCTCTTAGCCGCCGACGGAGGTCAATATCCCACCAGCATATTATCTTGGGGCTCGATGAGACATTGCCGGGGTGTTGAAAGGGAGAGGGCTAAGGATAGCATCGCGAGTGACACCTCCGACGGCAGAAAAGTGTGGTATCTAGCGATGCGCCTATGCACGCATCTCGTCTCCGGGCAGACCAGTCAACAGGCCGGAAGCTGGGGTCTAGCGCGGAGGGCTTGCAAGTGCTGTAGGTCCGGGCGAGTTTTGGGCGACGAGGTAGCATTCTGGAGGTGCGGCTCGATCACGGATTGGCCGAGCCGTACCGTGACGGACCCAGCTTGGGGGCATCACCGGCGCTTAGGCGACAGACGCTGCCAGGAGCAAGGGCCAATGACGAGGCTGCAGTGCCGCCCAATTCGGATGGCCAGTCTATCTCGCATCTACACTAACTCTACCTGGGCTAGTGCAACGAGATGCCGGTATTTCTTGCAGCTTTCTCCTTTCCATCACTACTCTAGTAAAGATCTAGTTTCTGTCGACTTGCCTTGTGGATAATAAAACGATTCACCGGGCGTGCATATTAAGTCTTGAAGCCTCTGCTATACAGCACCTACAGCGTCGAGTTGGGGATCGTTCATATGGAGACATACTTAGATAATACAAGGGGCATATAGGCGCTTACCCCGAGACAAGTTCGGACATCGAAGGGTATGCCGGTCACCACTCGAGACGTCAACCGATAAGCCCCTCAGCTGTTATCGTGCAACATAATCAATAGCAGGTATACTCTTCCATGTTGATGATCAATGCTTGAGAGTACGATAACTTTGTTCATATGAGAGATAGGATAGGCCGTTGTTAATGAAAATGGTGCTTTGGATTATGTCTTTCAGGGTTTGCGCATGTGATATTTGGTATCGTCGAATACGCTTGAAACATTAGTATACGTACAAACCAAATGTAATCTCAAGATGAGAAAACAGGAAGATTTCAGAATGGACAGCTGAACTTTTTGATTGCTAAATGAGACAGCGCGGAGAGTAATCCTTCGTCTTTGTTACGGCATTTGCCGATTCCTCCGTCATCAATCACATGTACTAGGCACATAGACTCTATATGGCCCACCATGACCCATGTGTATGCACACCTCAAAAAGTCAGATGCTCTCGACGCAGTATTTGCTGAAGCCATGCGACTTGCATAGTTGGAAGTCGGGCCAATCCGCTTCAGTTAGGCACAAGACGCAGACGACATCAGCGTCTTCCACTTCAGGGCATATAAAAGTCAAGAGTCATTGCGCCAGTTTGTCCTTCAGAACTCCTCAGTTACGACAGGTATATCAATGACCTCACTTCCGAGCTCATAAAACCGCTTGAGTGGGAAAATAATCGTCATATAGACTTCGGTTTCGGTAAGTTCCGCTCGTACTTAAGTCATTTTCAATGAGAAAATATAAGGAACTCACTCCAATATATACAATAGTAGAACAGCTTTTGGCGTCATCGTATGCATCGCCTATCTTACTCATAACCTCCCCGGGCGTAATGTTATTCGGAAAAGGAACAGGCTTCACTATATCCACGAAGTAGTAACTGTCATGAAATCTCAGAACCTCAGACCAAAGGTGTCTTCCGAACATAACGGGAAAATGCAGTCGTACGTGAGCATCGCTTAGACTCTACCATTAAGGGGAGTGGTTAAGATCCATGTCTCTTTCTCATGACAGGTCCCAGCTTAGGTGTTTGACGCAAGTCCTTAGATTCTTCCAGACTCCTCTGTCTTTCCTTTACCCATGAGAGACCAGTGCCAGGGATAGATAGAGTAAGAGGTAGTTATGAACTGCGTTGCTAATTGTAAACTCCCTAGAACTCGTAAGTAAGGGATGCTGC
The DNA here is from genome assembly GCA_022578765.1 of Xylaria sp. FL0933. Classification (NCBI taxonomy): domain Eukaryota; kingdom Fungi; phylum Ascomycota; class Sordariomycetes; order Xylariales; family Xylariaceae; genus Xylaria; species Xylaria sp. FL0933. Next base: position 187,878 of record MU389759.1, read on the forward strand.
GAATGCATTTCATTGAGCAGCGCCGCCTGACTTACTCCCTTACATAGGCGTAGGGCATATGGATGCCAATCATTTTTCAGCCTAGTTTTATGTATCATGTCAGGCGCCTCGGAAATTCCTTACATATTAATGCAAGGGATATCTACTTAAGTATGTATCCAGCACGCATTGTTTGCACGCCATAGCGGAAGAGACCAAGAGTCGGAAGTCACAGCGGAGAGTTGTGTTTTACAACCCAACTAATTACTCGCGAATGTACATACAGCTTATGATCGGCTCAGCCACTATTTTACCGAGGTTAGAGGCCTTACGTAGTATAAAGCTCGGCCGTGATGCCCGTTTAATGCTACTGATATCTCCCCTGAATAGTAATTGATAATACTAGGTACGCGGCGACTGGTATCCCTCAACCAAGATGTCTACGCCGTCCGGACTAGATGATTCAACCGAAGTGCAGCCCGTTATGGTCACATCCAAACCGCCGTCGCGTTGCCAAACTCCGACCGAACCAGCAACCCTCCCATGTTTCATCTATCCTGCCTCCAGAACACATCGCTTCTTTTATCGTACCGAGGAACTCGTCCAAATGGACAGAATCTTCTCCAACGGATACCAGGATGCTCACCGGCCATTCCGCTCGTTGGCTCTGTATGGTGTCGGTGGAATTGGCAAGAGTACCATTGCTCTACGATATGCCGAGGCCAGAATCTATCTTAAGGAGCTGGATGCTATGTTCTGGATAGCAGGTGAGAAGGAAGTTACCATTCGCCAAAGCTTCACCGACATTGCTGTACAATTGAGGTTGCCAAACGCGCAGCCTACGGACCATGATCAGAATCGGACCCTAGTCCTGGAATGGCTACAAAATACTGGTAAGGCGATAACCCTACATGTTGTGCCCTGCTAACGTATCTAGAGTGCAAATGGCTCCTGGTCTTCGACAACATCGAATCTCTTGATCTTCTGAAGAAATACTGGCCCACCGCCTCTCAAGGTCGGGCAATCATCACCACTCGCAACCATGACTTCGCGTCCTATTACGCGGATGTCAAGCTGGAAATCAAAGAATGGGATGCAGAAATAGGCTCTTAATTCTTGTTCCACTTGCTCTCAAGGTATCACAAGGGCTGAGTACAGGGCTTGGGGAATGACTTAATATGAGAATAATATTCTATGAGCGCAATGACTTTCAGCCATCCAAATGACCTCAGTCCCTTGGAGGGCTAACTGGTCTCTATATACAGGAGTCCTGTGGACCTAAACCTCCTTCATGAGAAGGTTTAGCCGCGTGTCTCAGTCTCTAAATACCTTCATTTACCTACTGTCCGAAACATCTTGCACTTCGGCTTCATGTCTATGATATGATGAATATGATAACGAAAGGTCATGTGGTTCGCGGGGCCTCGCATAAGTGACCTCCCGTCAGCGCGTAGGCTTCCGTACTACACAAGGGATATTGACAACAGGGTTACCCATGACGCACATGAACTGTCTTCTGAGCTCAGCGGACATGCACTCAACTTGTCTCTTATGGCTGGCCTGATTCATCACCGCTTTTGGTCTGTTCGGGATTTCGTCAATATGTATAAGAGGCATCCGCAGGAAGCCCCCGGGATTTTCGGTAACAGTTCAATCAATGCTCTATGGAATATGATCTGCTTGCTCTGACAAAAGTCAACGCAATAGCTATCTCAACGATCCCGCCCAAGCCACGGAGCGTTCAGATAGACCTCGAGGACTCGCTCGCGTCTCATAGGGGTCAAACACTAGTGCGGATAGGTAGGGTCGAGGAAGAAATTAAACAAGTTGAATTAGCGTACGAGCTGTTTTGCAAAGACCAGCCACGCAATCTTCATGAAGAAGCTTGGCCTGCAGAGAAGCTGGCCGACGGCCTTGCGGCCGCCAACAGGTTCACGACGGCGCTGGATTCTCAGGAGAAGGTACGGGACCACTGGCTTGAACGGGCTGAGGAGAATCGGGATGGGCTGCTGTACTAAAATGGGGAATGGGCACCAATCTGGTCTGGGCGGGAAAGCCTCGCCTTTCAAGAGGCGCTCTCGTCGGCGGCCTTAACCAACTCGAAGCCGGTCAACCGTCAACTGGGCCATGGCCGCTTAGTAAGATCTTCCAATCTTGCACTTCCCAGTCTTCTAACCCTTTTTGCAGCACTAGCTACTCACTCGGAACCGCGGATCGAGCGGATGGCGATTTGGACTCGGCAGAGAGACGCTTCACTGAGGCCTTGTGACGGCCACCTACAGGGCTCTATAGATGGCTCCAAAAGGTCTATTCTCTAACACTGAAAAAGACGCGCTGCAGCCTTTCTGACTGGCGTTGACCTATATACAGGTGTGCGCTGCTGAGTCAGCTTCGAAGGCGTCCCGAAGATTACCCTGACTGACTGGTTACATCTCCCAGCCAGTCTGAATAGCCTCGTTAGCCCTCGTTACAGGCCTATAATAAATGGACCTCTGGGGACAACCTGCTCTCCGCTCCCTTTTGTGGAGTATGTCTTTATCGAATGGGATGTGTAGCACTGGATCAAGGAAAGCTGGAAATTGCTATGTATGTTCACGCGTGGCGCTAGACTCACAGATTTGAAATTTTTTTCTAACCAGAAACAGAAAGCACCTTCGAGATACTTCGATAGAGAGGTACAAGGAGAAGGTGCCAGTGGAGTATGCTAGATCGCTTTTCAAGCTACCGAAAGCGCTTGCAAGGGATTCGTCAGAGGGATGTCAGATGTATCTGTCCCGGAGTGAATGGAATAGCCCTACAGTCACGCAGCAGGTAGGTAGAAAGGGGTCAGTAGCCATGAAGGTGTATTGATCAATGGCCCCTAGCCCTTCCAACTGGTAGTTTGGGGGGGTAGCTTGTATATATAGACGAAGCCTGCTAGGTATACACCTGGGTGTCACCAAGCCATCTGACAGTTGAGAAGAGTCAATCAGACTGCGGAAGGAATCTACACGTCCTTTACTCTCTTGTGCTCCTCTAGCAACATATTTCGATAATAAAAAGACGTTTGATGATTTCGGTTTCATCTAGTGGCGATGATAACTCTCACAAATATCGGATAGAGGGGTTGAAGATAGTCTTAACACGACAATGTTATTCTGTGATCGTAAGAGTCGTATTGCTATTATCTTCACCCACCGAGCCTATGAACTGGTAAATGTTACAAAAACGTGGACTCTCAAATTCGAGGTGTTGTCCTCGCCATAGCTGTGGAATACCGTCGTGAACGGGAGCGCTTCAAACCCCTTCCTCGAGGAGATGGAGGCGATACCTTTCTTATCAAGCCATGATTTCTCAGTAAGCTGGCCATCGGAAGAAAGCTGAAAAGGGGGCAGGCTACTTAGGGCACCATTCGAGTTCGTTTATAGATGTAGTGTACACATCACGTGGACTTGTACTTTGAAAGTGCTCCAAGAAAGAACTCGCTTCTGCTCGTCGGCCTTGTCCCCAAGCTCCTCTACACCTGTATCTTGACAAGTAGCAACTACTTGACCAAGAGTTTGTCAATCTTACTAATTATAACACAATCCCTCCTCAAACAATCCAGCGTCTCCTTAAATGTGACAGGCCTGGGCCCGGTCAACCCACATTCGATCAGCCTTGCTTCATCCACCGACTTGGGAAAGAACTTACAATACTTCCAACCCAAATTCGCGTTATTGATCAAGTCATTTAACGCATTAAACAAAACATCCGTGATAAACAAGAAGTTTATTCTGGTTCCACTCATCATCCGAAACTCCCAATAGCATCTACTGATCTTTGGCGCTAGCAAGTGGTAACTATTTGCACCTAAACCAACCACGCGTTCGCGGCATCGCTGACGGATTGTACGTGGGCACACTGTGAGTATTTCGGTCGTCAGCTCTCCCGAACTTCATATTACAGCCGTCGACAATGCAATAGAAGAGAAACCTCGTCGGCTCCCCCCGGCTACCATCTGTAACTGCCCACGAGGGTACGCGTGTGCTGTGATCTCCTCATTTATACACGTTTACCGTTGACAGAAAGGTTGCGAACTCGTCCGGTTGCGCATCGAGGATACTTATCTCTGACAATATAGTGTCAGGGGTAGGAAGTCGTGACAACAGGGCTCGGGCAATTCCCTCTGGAATGCCCCCTTCTCTAGTCGTTGATCCATCTGACGTCAGCTTTCCGGCCAAAGCTTCTAGTTTGGCTGGCTCTGAGCCGATAGGGTACTCATTGGTTTCCGCGTGATCGTCAGAAGATGACGGTGATGCGGTTACGCTGTCCTGAAGAATGGCTTTTGAACGAACTGCAGGTGTGGGTAGAGGCATTGCTTCTTCTTGTGTCTCAGCTCTCCACTGTTCCAAGTCTTCTTTGTACAATAATATTGCCGCATTTCGGCGGGAATTTTTGTCTTGGGGATCGCTACCTTGCGCTGTACACTTATCTTCGATTTCGTCTGCTGTCAGACGTCGCTTGGGTGGCGGTGCGGCAAATTCTAAAACATGTTTCGCGCCCGTTGCGTAGTCGTTTCAACTCTTGACGTCCACATATCAAGTTCCAGGTGGCCAATAATCTTCTGTGACACCGCTTTCTGCTGTCGCGTAACTATGACCTAATAGCAGCCATGCTGCTTCAACCGCTGAGTGTCCCGTCAAGTCGGCATGCAAGTGGGCTGCTTCTTTAGCCGCTCCTCCAAGAACTCGATAACCGAATGTTCCTCTTGGCGCTGAGGATATCTGTGTAAACGCGAGTTCGGATCAGTATATAACTCGAGGCTTATTTAACGAGGATGTAACTTGTCTGGCTTACTTGATGCATTCGGTGAAGTCAAGAGTGAATGTTGCAACAAGGACTCGATGGCCATATCTGGTGTCTTCGCGGATTATAATGTCCTTTCAGCTTCCAGCAGAATGTTTCGTGAATCTCCCCATTGTCGGAGAGAAGTATGTCTCCACTTGTACAGCCACATATTGCTTAGAGGAGAATGACAAGGACTTTCATAATTGTATAGCCCCAGGAAGGCGAACCATTCTTGATTGCATCCTGAAGGAAGCACCTGATCGATTCATGGACGACGTCGGTGGTCCCCCACTGCTTCTGCCTTCTCGGCTCTTTAGTAATAACACCCTCGTCGAGACGGCCTCGGACCGTGTTCGCTGTTAAGTACATGCTGTTAGCGCGCAGAACACAGTGGCTAGACCCTGGACGATCCATGTCGATGGATATGTCAGTAGAACCTACTAATATCTAATAGGTCATGCCTTGTTAGACGAAAGTCTTCAAACTGAAACTCAGCCTATTTCTGGATATACTCAAGGCTCTGCATTAAGGTACTGTAGGAAACTTTGTCTTTGCCAGTGGGCCTCATCGTCTTGACAAAAGCTGGCAGGAAAAGTCGGATATCTTCACTAGTTGGGACAGACTCTTTACTGTAGGGACAAAAGAAAGATCAGCACAGGGATAACGGACAATAGGAAGAAGGCAGGGCAGGGTAAACGGCTAATTACCTCTTCTGTAAGATATGCGTCCGGGAAGCTCGAAATCTATTAACCCATAATGACAGCAAATAATCAGTGCTTGGGAGCCCCGTTTTGAGAGTTTCACGCTCTTGTTGCTTTTTTAGTTTCTCAATGTCCTCGACTGAGATCTGAAAAAGCTCCTCAATGCTGGCTGCGCCTGTATGAGCGAATTGTTTGCTAATGCCATAGTTATCCGAGTCTTCATCGCCCCATAAGTCGTAGCCCAGCTGTGGTAGCATTGCAGCTGCTCGCAACGAACGGTGACTAGCTTCGACAATCTAGATAGGACGAAGGAGGTGAAGGAGTAATAATAGACAAATGATAATAAATCTAGATAATCTAGATGGGACGAAGGAGGTGGATGGATTGGTAGATCATAGGGAATGGGATGAATTCAGAGATGAACAGAAAATGAAGAGCATGGGGGGGCGGGATGTTCAACGGGATCTGGGGTGTGGGTGGCATCTTACGTCGAAAACAAGTTGTCCACGTCCCTGCCTGCTCGGTTCATTAAGTCGAGTGCGTGCTTGATCACATTCTGATCTCTTCCAAACCGTGCCTTCTTATCCGTGCTTTCTCGTCATGTCCCTTCTACAAGACAAGGAAGCTGTCCAACCATTGCATCATATTCGCCCACCTCTCTGACTTTTACCTAGGTATGATACGATTGATCGTGAAGCCACATCCAGCCACCGAAACAATGATGTGTGTAGTGATGCATGGCCATGAATGATAATTAGCACTTCTTTTTTATTCGAAGAACGAGTCGTCTGAATCTGAACCAAAGACGTGGAGATGCTCAATTCGACCCTTCCGTTTCTATTGCAATTGAGTCCCATCGATTTGTGTATGAGTGTCTGTAGGCATCTGCGCTGTTGGAGCCACTTGACTACCTAGTAGGCATGTTAAAGGGGTGTCAAAGTGGAAATCCATGCAAGCCGAGAAGTGTATTGACGCCAGCATACACCTGGTGAATGTACTCCCAATTCTCGTCAATGCGGTCGAGGATTCCCTCAAAGTAACGGTCAAGCTTCGAGATGATTCTGGTATTCATAGCTTCAAAAGGGTCTAGAATCCGATGAGTATCTGCCTCAGCGATCCGTTCTCGATTGCCGAGGGCGTCACCCAACCAGGTGACGGCGGCGGTGATACCTCCGTGGCATCTGGTGAGGTGGCGGACTAGTTCATCTAGACTGCCAAGTCCTGCGTTAAAAAAATAGACGAGCAACTAATGGTCGCCATTATACTAAGCCAGCTGATTTTTGACATCAGAGATATCCGCCGCCATCCGGCCGAGATCGCCAGGATTACGAGATTGGAGAAGGAGAGGAAGATTATCGAGCCTTTTCCGAAGGTTGTCTTCTCCCTATCTTATATATTTGTCCTAAGGCATCGCCTACATCTACGTAGCTTGGTTCTTATTCTGAAGCGTGGAATAAACTGTGATTGATTCCTCACTGTTCTTCGGACAGATATCGACATGTATAAAGGTTGAATCATGATCCAGTTATTGGCTTCTCACAGCCTAGCGCACTATAGCCAAGCGGCAAGCCTTTCTACATTCCAGACTGGTCTTGGCGATAGTTAGGGAAAAGCAACTGCAAGTGTCACCCTTGTCTCAGGTAAACCTACGCAAACTACTGCTGCGCGGGTAGATTGTGTCTAAGATAGGAATGATAGAGTGAAATATGAGTCATTCACTGTTTCGGGGTGCTTAAATCAGACATGCCACTATTGTTAATGGTGTCGTTCTCCCTTCCATGTTTCACGCTTAAAGATAACATCTTGGTATGCAAATGACGAAAGGAGAGAATGTGGCGACTCCTGTAGCTAACGGATTATTGTGGTGATATGTCCCCGCTGTCGATGGGTTGATCAATAAGGCGATGCCACCATCTGATCATATATGTAAGAACATCTTAACGTATCAGGAGACTCCTTGGAGAAGACGTAGGAGTATTACTGAATATCTTTCCGGGTGTGTGGATTGTGCAAATGAACATCTCTACCTAACGAACAGTTACACCGACTCAATAGCACTACATCAACCATGAACGCAGATTATGAACAGTTTTCTGATTGTAGTCATTTTATAATCACAATGGTACAAATACTTCAGCTGCCTACCTAAGCATCTTACTTGGCTCATTCCTGACAAGCTTCTCATATTACACATTTGCAAATAATAGTCTTTCTATCTATCTATCTATGTGTCATTGCCGATGGCCAGCTGTGACTTACAAGTATACACTTGTGTGATTTCATCATACAAGACAAAACTACGACTTTCTGAAACAATATTTAGACCGCCGTATAAAATGAAACGATCACATTACTCATTATTTCTGTCGAGTCGAGTTAAGGATGTGTTGACTGAAGAATCTCGTGTGTTGTGTGTACATTTAAGCGATACTTATAGACAGCGCTTCTGTTTCAAATCTCGCGAGTAGTTCATAGTGTAAATAAGTAATGGATTCAAGTCTTCTCAGCCAGGAAAAATTCCATAAACCCGCAATATTTTTCAACTATGTCTGTGTTGGGTCACTAGCTATACACCTGGTTATGCAACGACTTTGGTATCAGTACCAGTATAATCAAGGAGGCGAAATGTCCATCAACAGAGGATTGGGGGGGGGGGGGGGGGGGAAGAAAGATGGTCTCGGCCTTACGAACTATGACAACGGCTGCAACATGAATGTTACTCAAAAGCTTATAAAATTCCTACCTAACAGGTATTGTCAAGTATAGTTCTGCGAGTATCTGATCATGAGTCGATGGCGTCACTTCGGGTTGCTAGTGTGCCTTGAGCTCTGCCTCGTACAATGAATCGAGCTGTTCGAATACTCGCGCGTGAATATTTATATACAATGGGGGCTATCCCGGCTAGGATCTGCGTTTTAGAAGTCTTTCACACCTGGCTGTACTGGACCAGACTCAAGCAGAAATTGGCCACCGAGGTCGCAGCCTAGCCGGCCAGCTAAGACGATCGCATAGTTTGTATTTAAAATATTATTCGCTGGACACTGGGCCTTGACCACGAAGACCTATCCTACTCTTCGGTGAGAGTCCGAGTCATGATGAGTTGGCAGTCATGGTGCATTGAAAAGGCCAGAGCTGGGAAATGAGGACGCCGCTTTGATGCTCCTTTATATTCGATGGTGACATCTGATTGGACGAGACCGAATGCCCGATGGGGGTGTTGGTGATGGCTTGCTCTTCAAGTTCAAACCCAAATCGGGCCAGACATACTATTAGAGAGGTCTTGAAAGGCTGGGCCTGGTGGTCGTCTCGTAAAAGCTATTCATAATGAGCAGATCAATCCTTCATGGGCGTTTTTCTACAGTCTGCAGGACCCATACCGCCCCCGAACGGCAGCGTTGACCCTCTTAAACATAACAACATGGGGATGTACCCCTCGATTCTTTCTCTTCAGCGTCGTGATGGCGTCTGCTTTGATATCGCCGGGGATGGTAGGAAATGACTACCTCTCAAAGTAGTGAGTCGAGTGCCGAAAGATGGCTTCGTGTCGCTGCTCCCGCTCCATATTATCGAAATCACATGACGGTCGCGGATGACACGGGTTCATGGTTCCGGACCGGTATAAGCTGTGGTGAGTACCCACCGAAAGTGTCCGTACTGGATCAGATACTACTACCTAGGTATGTACCAAGGTATAGTAGGTAGGTTAGGTGGTTATTCAGGCGCAATGTGAATAACTTGATGCTGTGACACACTACACTAGTAAACTAGTACTGACACGAGTACAATAATGAATAATCGCGAGGACAATAGGGTTATCAGCAAGCAAGCAACTACATAAAGTAGTGCAATGTACTGTAGTACTGATAGATGACGCTAGACGATCGAGATTGCGCGTAAATGGAGTGCTTGAACAGGAAAAGTCGACGATGCTAATTCAATGGGAGTATCGGTAGTGTAGCACATCACGGGAACACGCTAGTACATATTGGGATAGTAGCCGGGGCAGGAGCAAAGTGCATGCAGAGGGCGTGCCAGCGGGTGATCTATGACGTCCTGATTGGTTGAACGCGTCGCGCGCCCATTGAATAGAAAAACAACACGACGCGTCCGAGGCGCTGAGGGAAAAACTAGGCACCGCAAAACACTTTATACCACCAATATAGCCACTTATTCAACCACATAATTATTAGACTAGCTACTTTTAGGCTTATTCTTAATATAGCACGTTTATTTAAGCCCTTGAAAGGTATTTTAACGAAATAGTTTCATTAATAAAGGGTTGAATAAGTGGCTATATTAATGGTATAAAGTGTTTTGCGGTGCCTAGTTTTTCCCTCACCGCCTCGGCGTCCAAGTCAATGGGCGCCCCTCCCTAAATGGCCCCTGTTCCACCAATCCGGAATCACTCTACGCGCCGCCCCCCCTCGTCCAATCGCTTGCTTCCACCTCATTAATCCCAGACGTTTTTCGCTCTCTCGTATGAGCTGATCCTTTGGGTCGCACATTGCATCACACCACGAGCCGTTACTACGCCAGACTCCTGCGAAGATAACACCGTTGCTGGGATGAGCTAACGAGAGGCAGCGTGCACACACCAAGAAGGGATAGAAACCGACCCTGGAGAGGATACGATAGACTCAGCCAGCCAACAAACAAAGTGTTAAGAATAAAAAAAAAAGGTTGAAGAGAGGGAAGAGGCGAAAAAGTCATCGATTGAAAACCGCGAGCGACCGCTGTTTCTAACTGTCCTGGATGGGCGCCATCTCCATTTGCCTGCGCATACTTCACTCACGTCTTCTCGTCTCGGCTCAAACAGCGTCGGCCTTCCCGCGCCTACTGAATCAATCGGCTTACACTAGTTTTGTCGAATCGCTTGTTAGCCCTTAAGCATACGCTCTGCCTCTTCGTTCGTCTCGCTTCGGCTTCCGAGATCCCATACATCTCCGCGCCTCACAGACACGCTCACCTGCCTGCCTCCTAAGTGAAATGAATGGGACACATCACCGACCGAGACTTGCGTTGAACCACCCTGATCATCTCACCTAGAAAGATACAAGGAACTCAGTACTCAGAGGTGCATTTCGGCAACGATTAATTAACGAGCTGGGGCCCTCAACGGTCACAAGTAACCCAGCGTCACCACCCAACCAGACCGTTCTCTGCCGACTTTAATCGGCTCCACTGCGTGCACCGGGTTCTTGTCCACTACTGGCCGGGTATCCACAGGCGCTATAGTGGTGTATTCCTTGCTTACCATCATCGTGTCAGCCCAGAGCCGCTCTGGACCAATCCCCTCCCATTCTGGGCTTCTTCTGCCGTGGACCCGACTCCACCCCGTTCCACTTGTTGCTGCGCCCCGCTGAAGTTCCACTGCTGAGTTGGCGCACTAAGCCCTGCTTGGTCTTCCATTTCACACTCTCAGCTTGTTCAATTCCATTCTTCCTGCCTGTCGGGGCTTTCAATAGAATACCTCCTTGCAAGACAGGGCATACCCACCCGTCTCTCATCTGCAACTGCCCATCCTACCTAAACTTGCTTTTCAGCGGGTTGGCCTACACTATCTCTCTCCCTACCTTAGCCTACCTATCTATCTATCTGTACGTACCGAGACTCCCCTCTCTGCCTAGATTCTTTACACTACCTGGGCTCTCTCTCTCTCCTGCATTTGCCTTTGCATACCCGGCTGTCACTCACTTCCTCCCCCAGATCTTGACGATCTAGCTCCCCCCTCCCCTTCGTCCTTCATCTTCTCCCATCCTAATTTGCCATCATTGCCATTACTACCTACACGTGTTACAACTGCCAGCAAGCCAGCCTTCCCAACCATTTCGCAATATACACTACTCATATAAGCTTTTTGGGACTTCGGAACACGAACTCACTTAGAATCCTTTTTAGCGATACCCACAGCGCACGACAGTCACCCTAGCTTCACGTCCCCACTGCTCATCTAAGCACCGTTTCTGGCTCAGGTGAGTCTTGCGCCTTTTTGTTAAGATTACATGTCGTCATGGGATATCAGAGACGGCTTCACAGCTCTGCCACAAATTACTTTCTATCTTATCTACTCTCACCTCGCTGACATTCATTCAAGCACACTGTAGGCGGCGCCGACGAATTACCTTCATATTTCCCCATCGCTCCTGGCCAACATGGCCAGACCGACGCGTTTTGCAGCGTCCAGTGAGCCGCTTCACATATTTCAAGACGAGTTCCAGGACGAAAACTACGGACAACCAGCGCAGTCAATAAGTCGAGCTCCAATGCCAACAGTAGGAAGACAGTCATCCCCACGACGACCTTTAGCAAATTCGAGCGGCAACTTAGTCTTTAATCCCCCGAATGGCCGTAGGAAGCATCATTCGCCTTACAAGGCCTTCGGTCAACCTTCCACTACTCCATTGGGAGCATCGCAAAACCGAAAGTTGAACGCGATAAATATATGCCCGCCCACAGCAAATGCGCAAGCCACCGACTCGATGCCCAAAAAGCCTCTGATGTCGACATTCAAAACAGCAAACTCGAGGCAAGCAGGCATTGACAAGGAGAACCTGCATCCTACCCTGTATCCCGCGCCTCCAGCATTCTCTCTGAACGTCGAAGAGTATTATCCAACCCAATCAGGGAAACGCGCCCTGCTAGAAGCTGCGCCCATAACCGAATCGAGACCATCTAAAAAGGCCAAGATTGAGGAACCAATTCTTTCAGATACGATTGCCTTCCCTCCTATTTACGACGATGGGACGAAACCTGGTCACAGCTACGCACAGCTCATCGGAATGGCCATTCTTCGCTCACCTCAGAAGAAGCTCACTCTGTCTCAGATCTACAAGTGGATCTCTGATACATTCAAATTCTACAACGCAAATGACGCGGGCTGGCAGAACAGTATTCGGCACAATCTAAGTCTCAACAAAGCCTTTATCAAGCAAGAGCGCCCAAAAGACGATCCGGGGAAAGGGAATTACTGGGCCATTGAACCTGGTATGGAACAACAGTTCATGAAGGAGAAACCGAGTAGGAAGGCTTCCATCGTGTCGGAGAACGTGCACATCATGTCAATGGTGCCAGCGCGCGTCGACTACTCCCAATTTGAAGCGCCCTATCTTCACGATGGGCTTCCGGCGCTGCCTACGGTTCCTCAAGCTCAAGCTACCCCGTATCTGCAGGGAATGCCACAAGCTCCCACCGTCGTTGCTCCAGAGCCATCATCAGACGCCACCATCCCTCTCTCTGATAATGCATGTGCCGACGACTTAGGTGACAAGACTCGAGAGCCCGACGGTCCTGACTCGGCTTCTCTTCCTTCCCCCTTACCTGCGGCGATACCCTCATCGCCTCCCATGCCCCGGTTCGTCAAACCAGAAAGCAATACTCCACCCCCCGCTCGAACGACGCTTTGGGGGTCTCGGAAACGTTCTCAGAAACGTAAGCATGCCTCGATGGACGCTTCAACTTCTGTGGACGACAGTGGTTATATCTCATCGTTGGAGTCGTCAGCACTCCGCCAACAGCCCAATCTCTTTTACAGTTCGGGGACGCGACAGCCCCGTGTAAAGGGTGGCCGGGGACGAGCCGAAGATGAAATTAGACGTCTTCGTCATTCGTCATACGATAGTCCGACTAAGAGTCGATCAAATGGGCCTCTGCCGGCATCCTCTTCTCCTTCCCGTCAGTCCAGGCAAATGCCACCTCCCCTAACTCCAGTAGTTAAGATAAAGCCTCCACCAATGCCAATAGCATCGGTCTCTCCCAATACTAATCTCCAAGCGCACCGCGATCATGTGACGTCGATGTTCGAATCACCTTTGCGTCGCGTAAGCAATATTTCGGACAATATTGCCAATATGCCTCCTTGGAGCCCTTCATTCCTAGGAGACTCGACAAACGAGGCTTCCATTTACGGACTTGACGCCTATGGTGGATTCGGAGCGAGTGACTTCAGCTTTTTTGAAGACGTGGCGCTGGACCTGGAAATGCCTGCGGATCTTTCACCCATTAAGAGGTCGGTAAGGAGACCACGATTGGATCGGTCCCAGTCCACGAGTGCGTTGGGGGACATTCCCAATTCGATCCGGAGATCTGTCACTTCAGCTCCCTTTCTAGGAGCTCCGAGCCCATCGCTCGCCCTAAACTTTGACTCGCCCAGCAAGGCTTTTGAGGGTATGTCATCGCCAAGCAAAGTCTTCTTACAGTCACCTTTGGCTTCCAACAGGGCCAGTCTACAACTTGACACCAAGGAGAATGATTGGCCGAACTTCGAGAATAGTTTTGCTCCACCTCTCTTCCAGGATGAATCGGAAAATCTTCTGGATATTGCGCAAGGTTTTGAGAAGATTGGTGGTGGTCGCAGCGTGGTCGGGTCATGGAAAGGCTCCAAACCCAGCTTGGGACGAAATTACACAACACAATGAGCAACACACATTTCATACTCATAATGGCACCCATCGTGTGGATCGATGGCATTTACGAAGTTGACGACTCCTAAGGCATGGGCATATCCCTCTTCTCGGATACCTTCCTCTCCAACCTGCACTATAGATTGCGCCTCTCCTTGCCTCACGGCTTTTATGTCTATTATCTGTCATACACTTGTAATGAAGTCATGCTATTGGGTCACACAACTGTTCCGCCTACACGAGGAACTTTGCATGTCGGGGTTTCCCTATCGCGGCGTTATGTTTTACGAGTGTGGTATCACTACAAATAGGTTTCTGCTCTTGTCACTATCCCTCAGTCGGGTGCGAGTACAACAATGGCGTTCTGAAGAGCACGGTCGTTGTCATGGTGTTTGTTCAGCAAGAGAGGAACCCGAGTTTTTGGCTAGGCGTCTTGTAATCAGAAAAGAACGGAGTTTTGCTACCGTGTTGGAGTTTTGCGTACGAGATGCATGAAAGGCAACACATGCGACATATGACTGTCTGAATAAGGTTTTTCCTCGCATGGAAGTTGAGCAGGGTAACTGATGGCCCTACTATGTTGGTAAATGGCATGGCGTTGGAAATGGATCAATGTGTAAGGCTTCCCTGGACTCAATATTCTTTGCTAGCAAGTTGACTAGCACTGCAATTCCGACTGTCATTATCTTAGTCTTAACAAACAACCAACTTTCTGTTGCCTTTTAATGAATTGGAATTTGTCACCTGCTTTGATCTGAAACGGATTAAGCGATGGGTATCTGATATAACGTATTATCGAGCCCTTCAGGCATGAGAATTCTAACCTAACGAGTCCGCGAAGAAAGCCATGTCTATCGTTCCCTCTCTATAAAACTCCATAAACGCCGTAGGTACCAGATCCAAGCGCCCAGGAACAAGGAAGTCAGGCCAGTGAGGGCTCGTGTATTTACAGCATAGTGGCAGGGATGCGTCGTCATGAGGAAGCACAGGTCTTAAGGGGTGATGGTGATGTACGGGCAAGCAAATCGACTCCTCAGGCTATTTCGCCTTGATAATCCCTAGTAAATTCCCATGCGCGTAACCCATCCAGCATCCTTCTGGTTCACATTTATCTGATAAGGGAATGGATTCGTCTCGCTAGTTGTGATGGGCGGGATGTGATCCTTGTACGAGTTGACGCAGGTGACAATCTTCATGGCTGTTGTAAGAAGGGTCTGTTCCATAGCTTTGCGAACTTTAGCTCGCTCTAAATTATGTCCAGAATAAGTCAGCAGCAATTCTGTTAATAAGGATGGGCGAATAATAGGTATGAATTTTTTGGGCCCTTGAACTTCGCTCCGCCGGTAGATTGTCCGATCTTGTGGCCAAGAAAAGAGACTAAAGCAAGGAGCAGAAATAGATATCTCTTACCACTCTCCGTCCTCGGTTCGGCCACGGTGACCTTGACAGTCCAGCATTCCCAGCAGACCTCCTCATCGCCGCCGCCGTAGGCCGCGCGCATGTACCACGTCTTGCGGCGCTTCTTCTCAAAGAATTGGACAGAGATGTTGCCGCGGCCACCGTTGCTTGCCACTGCCGCGGCCGCGCCGCCGCGTTGCTGTGACAGGTGGTGGTGAAGCGGCGCATTCGAGCCGGAAGAATGCGAATGCGTCCTCTCAGCATCTAAGTCGCGCGCCAGCTCGGCAGCCCGCTTCTCGATCATGGTGTCGAGCTCGGCATCGTCGACAAAGGGCAGCGTGATGTCGAGGACCTCGCGCGAACCCGGTGATAGAGAGGGAAAGAATCGGTGGAAGAATATCGTATGTAATATTCCTGTATTATTAATTTTAATCAGTTAGGAGTCGGATCCAGAATATCGGGGCGCAGTGTCGCTGGGGATCGTGACACATGGGGCGGCGGGTTTTTCGACGATCTCAAGATGCGGGGCATTTCCGACGGAAAAAAAGAAGACGCTGATAATGAGGGGGGGGAAATCTTACCTCGGATGACATCTCTAACGGACGCTGGGTCGGCAAAGGCTTCTAATATGAATTCTTGCGGTCTCTGTTGCTCCATGCTGAAAGTTGTGGGTGGATTTTGCGGTTGACATGTGCGAGGGTTTCGTGACGTACGACCTCGATGAGGCCGCTGCTGCTGTCGTGAGAGGGCTGTCAGGACAGACAGCTCTCGGCTAGGCTTGGCAGTTGCGGCATGCGAGAATCGATGGGGAATGGCGGGGTTCCAACTCGCGATGGGGACAAGGTGCGTCATTTGAGCCACACATATGTGGCTGAGATATGGTATAGTAATTAAGTGTCAGCTTTTAGGTATACTCACCAGTATAAAGAGTTGACATTTAATTCCTACGTTGCCTCGGTTGAGCCCTTAGACTAGGTACATGTAGGTACCTAACTTTAAGTAAGTAGTCCACATGGGAAGCTGCTGCTTCAGGATTAGTCACGCGATGCCGAGGTACACGTCTTAAGAGCTACCTGGGCCGGCCTAAAGAATTAGCACGATTCATCATCAGTGAGCGACCCAAGCGTGTATGGTATCACCATATCACTACCTCATCTTGTAGGGGTAGATCAGCCCCATCTTCAACGACTAGCAGAACAACGACGAAGACGAGTAGGACAACAACGACCGACCGTCCATTTCGTTCTTCAATTTTGACATAGCGAGCTTCATGTCGCACCACCGGTGATTTTCCGACCAGCCTCAACCAGCCCGACTGTAAGGGGACGATCGCGTTCCCGGGCTGCTGCCCATCGCACCTCACCATGCTATCAACTACGCGGCGGTGGTTTCGCCGCAACCGCACCCCCATAGCCATTGGCGTTGGCATCGTGGGCGCCGGTTATCTGGCTACCCAATATGTCCTGAGTAAGATCAACGACGCGCGCGAGCGCATGAGCAGTGATCGCATCGCGAAAGAGAAGTGAGCTGTAAAGACCAATTGGATCCCCGAACTCTGAAGGCTGACCAGACCTCCATGACGCAGTCTGCGCCGCCGGTTCGAGCAGAATCAGGAGGATTGTACCTTCACCGTCCTGGCCCTGCTGCCCTCGGCGACTGCGAATATTCTTGAAACAATGAACACGGAGAATATTACCCTAGAGATCCAGCAGATGAAAGGCGCTGCCAAAGGCGCGCGCAGCGGCGAGTCGTCAGTCGTCGCCCCGAGCATTGCTGATACCACCATGACGGAAGAAGAGGGCAAGAGTACCGCGAGTCTGCAGAGCGAGAGCGGCGTCCACGCGAGCCAAGTGGCGTTACCTTCTGCCTCCAGCACGGGGGATGTTGCGCAAGAGGGCAGTCAGGCGCTGCAAAAGTCCCGGAAGACGAAGAGGCAGCTTTGGGATGATTTGACAATAAGCTGTAAGCTCCCCTTCGATTTTAAAAGAACAGAGCACATGAAAGCAAAGCTTTCCCGACTAACTAGGATTTTGTAGCGATAACGAGAGCCTTCACGCTTATATACACACTAGCGCTTTTGACGATGCTCACGAGAATCCAGCTGAACCTTCTCGGTCGGAGAAGCTACCTGTCTAGTGTGATTTCACTAGCAACTGGCGCAGCCCAGTCTACGATAAACCTGGAGAACAATGACGACGATAATCCAGAGCAGGCATACGGAAGTGATTTTGAGACTAATCGAAAATATCTGACCTTCAGTTGGTGGTTATTAAACCGTGGTTGGGTAGACGTGATGGAAAAGGTCGAGTCCGCAGTTCGGGAGGTGTTTGGACACCTAAGTCCGCGTGACCTATTGAGCTTTGACACTTTCTCGCAGCTAACGCTCGAAGTGCGCAAGAAAGTCGAGGCGAAGTCAGGGTCTGAGAGACCAGGCACCCGGTGGTTGTCTTGCCTCCTTCCACCGACACCGTTAGAGGACTTCGTCTTGAAGGAGTCTGGCGTTCTAGGTGACAGCGCCGCGGCTACTGCGAATCAGTCCGGTAGCTCGTCGACCTCTTCACCCGCATCAACCATAACACCGGCGCTTCGCCGCCTGTTAGATGAGACGTCCGACCTCATCGAATCTCCGGCTTTTTGCCACGTGCTGACTCTCCTCCTCGATGCTGGGTTCTCGGTCCTCCTAAATAAGAAACTGCTGCCCGGCGCTTTCGGCTCAAATGTCCCGGGTACGAGTTCTACATCCGAGCCTACGGAACAAGCCGCTACTGATCCCACCACCCGCGCCGTTCTGCTCCCCAAGATCCTATCCGTCCTCACGCGACAGGCACATGTCATTGGAAACGGCATGCCAAACGAATACCTCCAGGAAATGGAGTACGTCCAGGACCTCGGAGCCTTCGCCGCCGTTGTGTATTCGAGCAACTGGGAAAATGAGATTCATCAGGATGAAGAACTCGTTGCTGCCGCAGCAGGCCTTAACGAGACTGCCGTTTCTGCTGGGTACGGAGATGGAGGCATGTTCCAGCAGGACCACGGCAGCGGGGTCAAGTCATCTCAACTGACGGCAGGCGATGAAAGCGTTGTTGTGGTGGACCCGTCCCAGAGTTCGTTCGAGAGCGCGTGGGAGAAGGCTGTTGGATCTTCACAGACAGCGTCACAGTCCCCATCACAGTCATGATCCACAATTAGTTCATGTTCCCTCCGCTTGGATACTCGCTGCTGGCACCGCCAGACAGTATCACCGTTCACTTGATGGAATGATAGCTGGGAAAGGGGATGATCTAGGCTTGGGGGAATTTAGATGGCGAAGTTCTTCAGTTGGCTACAACTACTGCTTCGCCCGAGTCGAAGTCCTCGAAAGGACAGTGCATACCATCAGTGAATAATTGGAAGTACATTCTACAAGTACAACATTCATGCAAGGATGAAGAGGCATGGCATAGACGCCAGGTGTTTGTATACCTTCCTTCCTGGCTAAGAAAAGACAAATGGATCGATGGGCGGGCCATTAGACTACAACTTGGATACTAGGTGCAAACGACGCGCTGGCTGTTGTGTGTATATTACTACTATAGGTATCTTGGGCATAAGGATCAGCCCATTGTCCATGGAAAGGACGAACATCTAATCTGTATCATAAGTACATTACAGGGCCGACGACTAAATGCCATAAATGTCCTCCCCTGGTGAGGTGTTTATTGCTTGCAAGTCCCGCCAGACAACACAAGGGCAACAATTACTCGAAGTACGGTGCTGGGACCCAGGTGACGCGGAGACGAGAATAAGCTACCTTTCTGTAGATTCAGACCTGATGTCTTAGCAATAAGTTCACCATTGCTGGAATCCCTGAAACAGGGTAACAAGGTGCCTTGGTTCGGTTGCAAGCATATGGATTGCCCGCATTGCTTAGATTCCCTTTTTCTGTTTTCAGCCGCGGTGCAGTGTCGGAGACGAGCTGACGCATGCACTTGCGTCGTGTTTGATTGACAAACGCCCAGAGCCTTTGACTCTATTGTTCCTCTCTCTCACATCAGGCCACGGATGAACTTATCGAGGCCGAGCTCGAACATCTCGTTCCGGACGCCCTCGCCACCTTTGTGTTCCACAGGCGACAAGGGGTTCTTGACCACTACCAACCAACCAAAGAGCCATTAGTTTTGAAACTAATTGGTCGATTACATTATATGTATATATGGGGAACTTAAAATCACCTTACGCGCAAAGGCGCAAAGGCAAGAATGGGGGGGGGGGAGGGGAGAAAAACTCACCATACTCGACCCAGAGATTGATGTAGATCTGATGCAGCACGTTGCGCATGCTGAGGGCGCCGGGCTCGGTCAGCAGGGCGAAGCGTAGGTTCGTGGGGGTCTCGTAGTAGTGCAGCTTGTACTGGGCGGTGCGGAAGGAGATGAAGGCGTCGTCGTCGCCGCCCAGCTTGCGCACCATGTTGCGCAGGCTGAAGACGGTGCCGAAGATCAGCTTGGCGTCGTCGGCGCCCTTGTTCCGCCGCGGCTTAGTGGGAGGAGGAGGGTGAGGATGAGGGTGAGGTGGCAGTTGTTGGTCTGTTATTGCTGCTGCTGCTGCTGCTGTTGTTGTTGTTGTTGGGTCACCGCCGTTTGCCGCCTGTTGTCGGTGCTGCTCTGAGGGGGCGGGCGTGGTCGATGACGCCCCGGACTGCAGCCATTGTTTCGAGTAGATGCACTCCGCTAAGTGAATGAGAACAGAATATTAGCGAATGAGGCCTCCAGCTTGTTTATTGTGCTTGTGTATGGGCTGGGCCATCTCATGGGGACAAGTGCGTGTGCGTTTCCACTCGCCTCGCCTCGCTTCGTCTGTCTGTCTGTCTGTCTGCCTGCCAGCCTGATTGAGCGCGCAAAGTGTAGTAACCGCGGCGCGTCACATCCTGTCGGTCGAAGGGTAGGCAGAGCTCTGGGCGCAACACACGGCTGACTTGGGTTGACGAGGCGAGGCGAGGCTCGGTCCCTCCGCTTGAAGCTCGACTCGGCTTGACTGGACTTTACATGGCTTGGCTTGGCTTGGCTTGACTTGAGTTGACTTACTGTGGCGGTCAAAGATGTACAAGGAGTAGACCTGGACGGGCATGACGCCGGCGGGGCGTTCTCAAACTGAGACTGGAGAGGGAGAGAGCTCACATGCCCGTGATTAATGGCGGGAAACTGGCGCGAGACGAAGCGGTGTTGCGGGTTGCTTTGCAGCTCGAGATGGGTAATTGGAGGTTGCCATGTGGTCCGGATGTACAGCTACCTACAGGCTTAGGTAAGTACCTAACCCACCTAAGGTAGGTAGTTCCCACTATACTGGCTCGACCGGTATGCATCCTAACTCCCGCTAACTCCCCTGTCCGATGAGACGCTTGGCTTGGAGGTGCATACTACTATCTACGGAGTACATGTAAGTCCATGCCGAGACCGCCTGGAATTTTGAATTCTCACAGCATCAAAAAGCGGCTACAGCGGCATACCCCGACGGCAATTACGGCACTTGCTCTTGTGTATCACGGCTCATCGGCATTCTCGTTTTATGTATCGTTCTCATCTTGTCTACGGTGTTTCTCTTGTTCATACTGACGTAGATATCTGAGACTGTGGGATGAGAGAACGAGCCACTAATACACCTTATGTTCTAGGAATGTCATCTCTGCTCTCACACACCTTATAGGTATACCGATGATCGACCTTTCTACATGTATACTAGGTAGATCAGGAGGACCAGATGCTGTAGGTATGATTGACACATTGATGGGGCTCACGATAACCTACTAAAAATAGTACGAATATATATAATCACTCATCTTAGTAAGTAGCACTTAACCTTGGTAGTCTTGATGGCAAGAGTTCTTTTCTGTATGTTTTCCCCGTGAACTATGCAACGCTTCTGAAATTGTTCCATCTTGTCGAATAACTCTTGTACAGGATTTTACAAGACATGACGCTGTCTCTCTGCCTTGGCGCGTACAGAGATAACAGATAGCTTCTGTGTTCTGAACCTCTGAAGCTCTTTGACAGCCCTGCAGTTCACCACTACAACTAGGTAGACAGTCTAACACTACCTGGGATTGGGAATGCAGGGATGCAAGGCCCCCAAACTGGGGCTCGTCGTCTCTGCAGCAGGGGTCATTGGATGGTTGTGGCAAAGATGATTTGCTGGATGGCCGAATTAGTTGCTGTTGGGCTGAACCGAGCCAGAATTGATACAAGAGGTAAGTACTACCTCTCTTTGTCTGTTCCCGGTAACTTGTAGATACACTAACGCAAGTAAGTACTTGTGCCTGCCTTGTATTATTATTTTTTGCCTTGTTATGTGTGGTGTAGGTACGGAGCCGCTGCTGTCCCCAACCACAACATTGCCTAACCTACCTTTACAGTAACTACAACGCAATTCATTTGCTGGGTAGACGAAGAGGTGCAGGTGTAAAGAAGGTTCCAACATCCAGCTGCCTGCCGTGACATCTGCCTCGTCCACTTCCCTCCCCTTTCTTCTTCTTCTTCCCTTATAAACAATAGCACGTCGACCATCTCATCTGTGATGCCGTCTTCCACTTGATGTCGCATTGCTTTTTCCCCACCTTGCTTAACTAGCGACAGACGCTCTTATCTAAATCCCGGGATCGGTTCATTTTTGTGTCTTATCTACCTCTCCATTCGGAGGCAGAGCCTCCTCGAGTTCCTATTGCTGCTGTAGTTGTTTTTATCCTATCTTGGCAGCCAGACTTGTTCGACGGGACTAAGACCCGGCCATGACCGCCATGATAGAATCACCACCAAAAGCAACAGCTGCCGTGTCGGCGGACGCAGGCGACGCCGTCCTCGATATGCCCGCTGCGAGAAGCCCTCACGGCGTCCCCGCCCCACCGTCGCCGCGGCCGCGTATCAGTGTCGACCAAATTCCTGATGTCGCGAGCGAATCAACTCCTGCCCCTCACCTGTAAGTTAGAGAAAGAGAGAGAGAGAGAGCTTAGACTAGATAGCTTAAATACACGCCTCCCATCTCCTATCAGTTATCCGTCGCAAAGCTGCCCCGCTATGCGCAATCGCTCTGACTCCGACATGGTCGTCTAAGACATGCACATGCCAGATCGGGACTCCCCGCTGCTCCGTTAAGTCCCTTGAGACACCACAAGAGGACCCCGTCACAGCATCGCCAAATCAAAGTAAGGAAGCATGCCACACCATCTGCTGTGTTAGCCGCGTATACGCCAAGGTAGGCTAATACTGAGGTCCCCGACCCTCTGGTTGCAGGAAACTCTGGATGCCAAGTACATAAATGACGAGGTGGATGGGATACCACAAACCAAGGTCAACCAATACACGATCAGAGAAGAGATTGGCAGGGGTTCTTACGGCGCCGTCCATCGAGCTACCGACCAGTTCGGGAATGAATATGTAAGCGCAGACACGTACGTGACGACTGCCGCCGCAGATGATTGCTCACCCGCTTCGCGAGAATAGGCAATTAAGGAGTTTTCCAAGTCCCGCCTGCGCAAGCGAGCGCAGTCCCATATCCTGAGGCGTCCAGGACCCGGGGCACCGCATCAGCAGGCACCCGGCACGGGGCTGAACAACTTCTACAAGAAACAATTTGGCCGCCAGGAAGATGCCGAAGCCAAAGACGCCCTATACTTGATCCGCGCCGAGATCGCCATCATGAAGAAACTTGATCACCCTAACCTGGTTGCCCTGATTGAGGTCCTCGACGACCCCGAAGACGACTCTCTATACATGGTCTTAGAAATGTGCAAAAAAGGCGTTGTCATGAAGATCGATCTAGATCAACAGGGCACGCCTTACGAAAACGAACTCTGCCGTACTTGGTTTCGTGACCTGATTCTTGGCATTGAATATCGTGAGTTTGGTGACTACTACAGAGTTATACTCATGTAACATTCTTTAACATGTCAACAGTACATGCTCAAAACATCATCCATCGTGACATAAAACCCGACAACCTCCTCTTGACGGATGAAGATGTACTCAAGATTGTTGACTTCGGTGTCTCGGAGATGTTTGAGAAGCCGAATGAGATGATGACGAACAAGTCTGCCGGATCTCCGGCCTTTATCCCGCCAGAACTCTGCCAAGTCAGGCATGGTGACGTTTCTGGCAAGGCCGCAGATGTCTGGTCCATGGGCGTCACACTTTACTGTCTGAAGTATGGCAAGCTGCCGTTTAACGGCAGCCACGTCTTAGACATGTACGAAGCGATTCGAGAGAAACCATTCTTTCTCCCCGACGGAGAGGACCCGGACTTTGTAGATCTGATTACACGGATTCTGGATAAGGATAGCAGCACAAGAATCACGTTGCGTGAAATCCGAGTAAGTCTCTACCACACACATTTACCTAGAGACTAACAATGCTGACCGTCACAAGAATCATCCCTGGGTGACAAGGAATGGAGCTGACCCTCTTCTTCCCGAGGAAGAAAACTGCTCTGATATGGTGGAAACGCCCAATGAGCTTGAGATGAACCACGCTTTCACGCGTAAAATGGACCATCTGATTTGTGTCGTAAGTAGCCTTACCGTCTAATATCATCATTCTCGGGCACTAAACCCGTTTCAGTTACGAGCCATACGGCGGTTTAAGAGTCTCATTTCGCAAAGTCAGGCCACAACGCCACGAACTCCCCATGCGCCTAGACTAGAGGGAAAAGAAACCAAAGTAGAACCACAGGCGTCTGCGTCGTATTCGGAACAAAGTTCCGAGACATCTCAACCAGTCCGTCAGAAGTCCGTTGCTCAAGAAGCTGCCGAGCTCATCCAACAACGTAAAGCCTTCTTGAAATCCGGTCTTAAAGACTTGAAATCCGGTCTATCACTAAGACCTACTGGTTCGGGACAAAAAGCCAAGGAAGAGGCTCACATTCCCGACCCAGCCGAGAAGAATACCCTTTTCCTTGGAATTGGCACTGGTGGGGACGATGAGTTTTCTACTTCTGAGAACATGACCGATATCGTCGCAGAGTCCCCCACGGGCATTGATTTCGACGTCTACGATCGTGCCTTTGAGACAGAGATTAAGCGGATCCGCTCGGATAGAAGGAAGAACCGACCTCGGACGTACATGACGAAGATGCTTGGGGAGAAGGAGAGAGATAAGTATGCCGGAGACGACTGCATGATTATCGAGGCGGGCAAGTCCCTAGCGACGTCGGCCATGTCGAAAACACATGCTTTAGTACACGAGGCTGAGCGCAGCCATCATGGGGAAGAGCGGAGAGATCACCCCGACTCGAGACTCGTGGAAGCAGCAAAGGAGACAGGATCTAAATTTGCGGACCTCGTAACCTCGTTGACCCAAGATATAAAGGGGAAAACGGCGGCCCCGCAACAGAATAATGACTGATGCTTTGCAAATTATCGAATCGTGCGAACCAGTCAACTACACTCAGCAGTCTGGCTTATAAAGAGAGGTATAAATATTAAAAAGAGAAGACAATTCATCGGAGCAATTACGGCCACCACAACAGTATCAAAGCTCGCCGGGCATTACAATGGGCGAACCGGATTTTGGTTATGAGAAAAGCGACAGGGAGACCGAAAATTATTTATAACATGGTTTTTTAATACGATTCTCCAGCTATATACGAGCGTTATTTTTACATAGATTCAAGAGAGATGCACGGGACGTATAATAGAAGCACGGGTTTCAGTTCACATGAGTCTCTTGTATGACATGATAAAGACCGCTTGCTCATTTCACGGGTTACGCTCCAGCATGTACATTCTGCCATTTGGATTCAACGCTTATATGGGGTGATATAGTGAATTAGGTTCGATCCCAAACAGCTACCAAGCGCTATATAATTGTTAGCTTTTACCTCATCGCCAACATGTTGTCGTACAAGTTTTGGAGCTTGAGACGAACATTCACTCTAAATCCTTGAGAATATTGACTCTGCTTCCCGGAGAGCGACGCCCTGATTTTTTTCAGAAATTGTAGCGTATCAAGGTCTGTCCTCCTATGACGTCATATTCGAAGGGGGAATATCGAGCTCAGTCGATATCATAGTAATCAACTCGAAGGGTACCATACCATTAGGGTAAAAATCATGAGACACAGTAAAGCAACAGAACCGGTCTATCATGAGCTTCCATTTATTCGTGGCTCACTCTGAATGGGAGGGTAAAGATGATAAGCATTTAGTTGGTTGAGCAGTCCATCTGTTTCATGAGCCGAAAGCAAATAGCCATATAGCGTCGTTAGACAGCGATCCCACTTCATTATATGCCTCACTTTGGTAGATCCGTCGATGTTGTCTGCGGTCCTCTCGTTACGCGACGCCGTTTTAAGAAAGTTGAACCGACGGAGCTGTTTATACTACTATGTAGTAGGTAGAGGAGGAATGGTACCGAATACGCTTGACCCATGTGTTCTTGAGTGCGGGGAAATTATAGCATATGTCACCTTCTTTGAACGAGGTAAGCTTAGTCTGTGAGAGACGCGCCCTGCACAGCAGGGGCGTTCAGTTCTGCTTTCAGCTCGACCTACAGTAGTCCAGTCTGTAAATGGGTGGTTGAGATTGGGGTTATGTAGTCGTGGCCAAACTAAAAGCTATAACTCGAAAGAGATGAATTTCTAATGGTTAGGCCAGCTCGAACTTACTAGTAGATTTAAGAGACGTCGTCGTGCTGACTCCACCCCTTCATGGCGACGTGGCTGTACTCGGGAGCGTTACTGTATGTATAAGTTAGGGTGGAGAGGTACACGAGGTTCCCGTCACGGTCATCGTACTAGAGACGCCTGACGTGCGTTGAGTTTTCTTCATGTGATTTACTGCTCCCTCCCCCCACTTTCTTCCCCTCTCGCTTGAGGCTTCACCGAGCTATGCTATTCGCCGTACTTTAGCTCGTTAGCTTGGCATGCCGATGAATATATATTTAGAAGTGCCATCACAACACGGTATCAGACAGGTCTCAATGCGCGTGACCATCTTGCGGTGTCGGTTAATCCTCCGGCCAGGAGTAAAATGTCTCGAAAGAAATGGCCCCGATGGGCATCGGTGCGGAGATGACTGAGGGGGGCTGCTATGCGGGATGCTACCACATTTCGGCGACAGAGCAATGCGAAAATGCCCAACCCCACGTTTTATCCCCAGATTTTAGGGTTCAGATATTTACCCCGTACTTGTCGTCTGCGTCCCAGCAAGACGACCGTGTCCGTCTCTCTCTCTCTCTCTCTCTCGCTCTCGATCACGGCCAAGACACAGCAGCCAAGCCGATCTTATTCGGTAAACTAAGTTAGTTCCGTTAGACTAAGACACGTTCTGGGCAAATCTGGGTTACAGACTTAGTCCCATTGTCCCATTTCTATCAATTAGTATTGACTAGGGCAAAATGCCGAGCAGTCGATATCCACCAACTAATGGTACTTCGGTCTTAGTGTCAGGCTACTCCCAACTTCTCTTTAACATGGCAGGCCGATGCGAGGTCTTAACCCTAATAAAACCGCTTTGTAATATTCAGGTCTCTGATCAGACAACTAGTGGCTGACTGTCGAGACTGTCATGTCGCTCTGAGGAGCAGTGATAACCGAAGAGTGTGGCTGAAAAGGTAACAAGCAGGTATATTAGAACGACCCTTGACCGATAGGGTGTGACACAGAATCTGGTACAGATCGTGTTAGATAATTGTACGAGTAGGTGAGCGTCGGCGGAGGTATAGATGCAGCCGAGGAGCACTTGTTTGATCACAAGTAGCTCTGTCCCTCAATCTACTCTGTACGTCCTCAACAAATCTACAGCCATTCCATGCCCAGATGCGGCCGAAAGAGAGATTAGCAGCAGCGGTTCTGGCTGGCTGAGGCGGAGGAGTACTGATCTGGCGAGGTGAGTTATACAGACAAATTATATGGTGTAATTGTTGGCGGGTTCTCCAATAATAGCTCGGCGGTTCGGTCGATGTTTGGCGATACGCCGAACCACCGGGTTCGTCACCTACCTCGTTCGTCTGGGAGCTCGAAACGCCATTGACTCGCTTGTCTATCTCTAACCGGCAGTATGGCGCAATCTCGACCGTTGCTTGTTTGCCTCCCACGAAGACATGGCACACAAGGGCACGCAAGGGGGAAAAAGAGGTGAGCGGGAATGAGAAGCATCAGGGGGGTCAGGATGCAAGCCAGTGGAGGGTTCACTGCAGCCCGAGAGCAGCCCCTATCTCGTGTCATGGAGCTGACCGAGTTGTACGGGCGCTATCCGACCACTCATCTTATGGCGTTCGGCCACGAGCTTCTGGATGCTGATATGATCCGATAATGCATCTTGCGCATAGGTTTCACTCGAAGCCACCAGAGCATGTTTGACCGATGATCCGATAAGATGCCAGCTTGCGAACGACATGGGAGATTGTCCAGGATACGTTATCCAAGACTTGGTACTGTAGGTAGGGAGGCCCTGTGCTTCTTCATAAGGGATAGTACTGTGATGGAGCTCTTTCGAGCTTCGTCCAGTGAGATCGCGTTTTGATGATGTTAAGGGACGAAGACTTGACCAAAGCCGACAGACCGGTACCTCCTGCGATTATAGCTAACTTTGAAGAGGTACGGAGTACTAGTATGCAGATACGTCTAGATTATGTACTTGGTTGAGTACCACTAGGTACATTTATAGGACACCAGTATATAGCTTGTATGACGTCACTTCGTCCCTTTCCGTCAAGAGCCCTCCTCGATGCGGCTAGACTGCTAAGTACATAGGTACTCTAGTAGTATCTCTACTTGTTCTTACTTAAAGTGAGAGTACTAGGTATTGAGCTACCATGTTGTACAGGTAGTAATATATTGCAAAGAAACTCCCGTTTAAACCTCCCTTTACAACCATACCAGAAGATTGGAGTCTCGAGAACTGAGCCGAGGTCGGCTGTGGGAAATCTCTGTTTTCCTAGATGCTGATGGAGCCGAATGCTACCCCTACAGTACCTACTACATGGTAAATTCATCACACCTATGCAGAGCGGTATTGCGGTATCCCAGACTACTGGGTCCCTATGTACCTGGCCATCCTGCTGCAATAGATGAGCGCCTATGTAGTGGTACTACTAGATACGCATATTTTGTCATATGCAGGCTATTAGCATGCATACAGCTGTATATCAGCATACCCATCCCGGATATAATTTACAGCTGTTTTTTTCCTTTTTCAAGCTTTAGTTTTATATGCTACTTACTCCTACTATACAAGATTTTTACTAGATATATTATACCTGGCTAGTGAACTTTTTATCGTAATAATTTTAAAGCTTCTCTTTAACGGTTATTTATAATATAAGCAGCAATAGCAGCACAACGTTTAAACACTTAAAGTATAGCTTACTTTAAAAGATTAAACGTAAAACTAGAACATAGCCGAAGTAATTATAAAGCTTTATTTTATAAAAAGCGAAACATTTATTATTTAAAATATAGCTTTAACTTTATAAAAAATAATGCTAAGTTTTATATTATTAAAGTTAAAGCTAATAATTTTTAGTTTTTATAAACTTAAAATACTAAATTTATAAAATAAATTAAAAAATTTTAAGATTAATTAAAAAAGCAGAATTAACCTAGATTGTTAACGCATTAAAAACGAAGCAAAGGCAATATTAATCCGAAAAAAACAAAAAAAATAAAAAGAAACCGACTTTTTAAAAAATAAAAAACTTCGATAAACTTTAATAATAGCAGTAATAGCTTAAACTTAACCTTACGTAGTTATTAAAACCGAGAGAGTCGACGAAAGCCTTTATTTAACGACTTAGCTTTATTTTTATCACTTAATAATTTATATTACAGCAGTTTTAATTATAATTCGAACTATTATTACGGACGCCACGTTAACAATATTAATTTTAGCTAACTTTTTATTTTTAATTACCCTTTACTTAGCATAAACTTTATTTATAATAAGTAAACTAAGTAAATAAAAAAGCTTAAATTTATATATCGCACTTTTAACTATAAGTTTAAGCACGATATTACTAGAATTAATTATATAGTTAATAAAATAAACTAAGATTATAAAAATTAATATAAGATTTTACTGCAGAAAAAACTTTAACTATAACGCAAGCGATATAAGTTTAATTAAAAAATATTTATTTAATAAACTAAAACTATAATTAAATAATTTATTTTTTTAAATACTAGTATTAATATTTAACTTAAGAATATTAGCTAATAATCTTAATAAAAGCTTAAAAAATTTAATTAATATTTAGCTTAAATCGAAAGCTAAAATATATAATAATTTAACCGCGATAAAGCTATAATTTTTTACCGAAAGCTATTTAAACTTTTATAACGCGAGATTATAAATTTTTATAACTTTTTATTTACTACGAGAGCTAATATAATAAATATAGCGCAGAAGCGCTAGGAATTTATGCCACTTTACCTTAAACTTATAAGTTACCGCAAAAGTAAGGGTGCACCGAAATAAAGCTAAAATAATTTTAACTAAAAGTTAAAATAATCTTGTAACTAAAGCTGCAGAAAAAATTAATAATAAAAATAAAATTAACGTAATATTAATTATAACCGATTTAATATTAATTATATTAAAGGTTTTCAGCAACTTAAAAATTAAAATTAATTATTAGCTTTAAAAAATAAAAGTATTTTTAACTAAAATTAAAAACCCTAGAAATTTTTAAAAAAACAACCTTAAGACTTGCCTGCATTAAAAGCAAATAGTAATCTTTTTAAAGAAAAAACATGTTTTAAATATAAAAAACAAGGCCACTTTATTTACGACTATTTATAGCTTGCGAAGCCCCAGGCGAAACAGAAGCAAAAGATTTAAAAAACCTTTATAGTAAAAAACCAAGACTTTTTTAAGTTATTAAACCCTTAGCAAAAAAGGCCTTTTAAAAGCTTTTTTTATAAGCTTTACTTTAATAAAAATCAAGAAAAAAAAAAATAAGCTTAGTTTTAGCTATAAAAACTAAGCTTAATATATAGCCTTTTATATTTATTTTAAAACGTTTTTATACTTTATATATTATTTTTTTTATTAGCTTAAAAAAACCCTTTTTAAATACTTATGCTAATTTAAATTTTTATATTAAATACGACTACGTTTTTTATACCTTTACTTTATTTTATAAGCTAGAAAAAACATTTTTTTATATTTATATTTTATAATATACTATAAGTAATAGTTTTTTTAGTTATAGCGCTTATTAGGTTACTTTTAAATTAACCGATAACTGCGGCGTTACTTAAAAGTTTCGGTGCGCTTATACTATTATTAATCGAGTGATACAGACGGCTAGGGGGTGGGCTAGCCACCGGGCTAGCCACACTGCCCTAGCCACCCTAGCCACATAGCTAGCCCTGTATATAGCCTGGCCATTCTGGCCAGCCGTAGCTTACTTGACTGACAAACCTTAATAATATTAACACTATACTAGACATTCTATTTTAGAGCCCTTGTGCCCCCTGAAATATCGTGTCAAATAGTGCCTTCCACTTGGTTATTCGACTAAGGCCAGGGCACCCGAGTCGAATACCCCCTTTAACCGCTGATCTCGCTGCCTCTCGCTGCCTTTTGAGGTCAAAAGAAAATTCGCTGTTCGCGCGGCATACGGCCAGCCCAGCAAACGCCTAGTATACAGCCCACCAAACGGCCGTCACCTTCAACAGCCTACGCAACAGCCTTTCCAATGGCCAGCCAAACAGGCTACGTACGGCTAGGTTAGCCAGTCGACCTTTCCAGGCCCTGGTAGTCGACCTACCTACGCAGCCAACAGCCCTTGCAACAGCCTGGCCAACAGATTTCCAACAGCCTATTCAGCACCTAATACAACGCCTTCACTAGCAGCTCGTCCCAAAAACAGCCCCTCACCCACTCGCAACTGGGTGAACTTGGGTAGCCTAGTTGTGCCCTTGCCATGGCAGGCCAGTCGACCTACCTACGTATAGCCAGGTCAGCCAGGCTACGTACAGCCAGGTCAGCCGGCCAGCCTACGCAATACAGACCTTTCGAATTCCGACTCTGCAATACGGTAGCATACGCCGAACTTAGGTAGGCGTATACTGCAGTCAAGCGAACTTTTGGTGACAGTACTGCAGCCGTACGGCCAGAGACGACGGAATACCTACAGCCTTCGACCTAGCCACTCGCGAAGGCTATTCAGACTACCTGGCCAACAGCCCTTCGTCTAGCCCACACGCGAAAGGCTGACCTAGCCAGTCGACCTACGTACAGCCCAGTCATCCAGGCTACGTACGGCCAACCAAGTCAGTCAAGCTACGTACAGCCAAGCCAGTCAACAAGGCCATACGCCGCCACCCAGCCAAGTCAGCCAGTCGACCTAGCCACCCAGGCCCTGGCCAGTCAAGCAGGCTACGCGCAGCTAATTCGAATACAGCCATACAGCCATACAGCCTACGTACGTACAGGTGGTAGGAAGGATGGAAATGGTATTTGGTTAGCCTGCTGGACCTACTAAGGGCAGTAAGGCTTTGTTGTTGTCCCGGCACTTGATACAGACGGCTAGGGGGTGGGCTAGCCACCGGGCTAGCCACACTGCCCTAGCCACCCTAGCCACATGGCTAGCCCTGTATATAGCCTGGCCATTCTGGCCAGCCGTAGCCTACCTGACTAACGAACCTTAATAATATTAACACCATACCAGACATTCTATTTTAGAGCCCTTGTGCCCCCTGAAATATCGTGTTATCGAGATAACCGATTAAAAAGCAGTTTAGTTCTTTTATTTTAAATAATTTTAAAGAACTAAAAAATTATTTTTAATTTAAGTGTAAATTAATAATTTTTTAAATTACGCCTTAAATACTTTAAGTTATTTATTGCTTATTAATTTACTAGAGTATATAAAAACGAAAAATATTATTAAACTATTATTTAATTACTTAATTTAGTCTAGATTAAAAAATTAAAATTAACCCTAGATTAGCCGGGATTTAAACATATTCTGCTTGAGTTTCATAATTTAGCCGAATTTTTTAATATTAATAAAACTAGTATATTTTTTTATTTAAAAAAAAACAACTTTATAATTAACCTTAAAAACAGCGCAACTATTTTTTATTACTTTATTTACTTTTTAGCTTAAAATAAACTATAAAAGCTACGTAATTAGCTTATAAAAATATTAAAAAATAAAAAAATTCAAAAATCTACTAGCTCTGCTAACGCTTTTATTTTTTTTATACCTAAGAAAAATAAAAAGTTAAAGTTATATATTAACTATAAAAAACTCAACTATATTACGCTAAAAAATCGTTATACTTTTTTTTTTATTTCGGAGCTATTAAATAAAATTTTTTATGCAAAAGTATTTATTAAAATCGACCTTAAAAATATTTATTATTATATATATATTCGCAAAAAAAATAAGTAAAAAACCGTTTTTTATACGCGCTATAGCCATTATAAATTTCTTATTATGTTTATAAGTTTATATAACGCCTTAGCTACTTTTTAAAACTATATATAAAAAACACTTAACAATATTTTAAATATATTTTATATCGCTTATTTAAATAATGTCTTTATTTTTTTAAGTAATAAAAAATTATATACGAAATATATACGAAACGTTATTAAAAAACTATAGAAAGCAGAGCTATATACTAAGCCCTTTAAGTATTATTTTTATTAAAAAAAAATTAAATTTCTCGGCTATATTATCTTTAGCGAAAATATTAAAATGGATTTTTTTTAAATTAATATAATTAAATAATGGCTGCTTCTAGGTTTTTATTTTAAGCTGCAACAATTTTTAAGGTTTTATAACTTTTACTGCCGCTTTATTAAAAAGTATTTTAAAATTACTGCTCTTTTAACTTGCTACCTAAAAAAAAACGTATTAAAAACAAAAAAAAGTTAAATTTCTTTAAATAACCTTGCAAAAAAAGCTTTTAATAAGCTAAAAAAATTATTTAAAAAAGCTATTTTTTTTATATATTTTAACCTTAAAAAATAAATATTAATAAAGACCGATTTCTTTAAAGCAGCGCTAGCAAATAATTTATTTTAAAAAAACAATTAAAGCAAATAAAAACTTATTTTATTTTATTCTTAAAAGTTTACCGAGGCAAAAGTAAAATATAATGTCTTAAACTAAAAAATACTTATAATTATAAAATATTTTAAATATTAGCGGCATTATTTTTAAAGCAGTAAGTTATTAATAAAAGTCTTAATAAACCACAAGAACTTTTAAGCATTTATAAAAACGCTTAAACTAAATAATAAGCAAGCTAAATAGTATATATACCTAGTATTTTTTAATTTTATTATTAAATATTAAAAGGGCAAGCAAAACAAAGCTAATATTTTATTAAAACGCCTTAATTATATAAGTAATATTTTTAATAATAATAATTTATTGCTTATACTACAAAAAAAAATCGCAGTAAATTAAGTTAATATAAAAGATAAATATTTAAAGGTATTAGCTAAAGAAATTTATGCTGTTTGTTTTTTTAAAATGCGGTTAATTCTTATATAAATAGTCACGCATAAATAAGCGCAGCTAATAATTAAAGGTGATATAAATACCTAGAACCCTAAAATATCGAAAAGTCTCTAAGTTATTATATACGATATTTAGCGAAAAGATCTTAAATATTAATCGATTAAAAAATAAATCAAGCGTAAAAAGCTTACGAAATATTAGTAAATAATTTAATTAAATTTGCTGCACTATAATAATAAAATTTATATTTTTTTAAAAAAGTTTATTTATTTTTAGCTTATTAAGCTATATTATAATAATTTACTTGCAGGTTATTTTAAGTAAAACTAAACACTTGAATTATTATAGCGCAAGTTTTACTAGAAAAAAATAAAAACTAATATATAAAACTATATAAAGAGTTATATAATTTGCTTTAAATCAAAAACAAAATATTATTAAGAATATAATAAATTAAATACTTTGCTAATATTTAAGAATTTTATGCAGAAGTTATTTATAGATTTTATTATTAGCCTGCTAGAGATTTTTTATAAAGGGCGAAATATTAACGCTATATTAATAATAGTCGACCGACTTATTAAATTAATATATTTGTTTTTTATTAACAATATTATTATAGCAACTAAATTAGCTATATTATTTTATTAAAAAATAAAATGCGTATATAGCAGCCTTTTAAATATAATCTTTAATAAAGAGTTTATATTTACTAGCAAATTTTAGTTTAAGCTATATTATTATATTAAAATCAAGCAAAGGCATTTAGTTACGTTTTACCCTAGAATTAATGGTTAAATAAAGCGGATAAACTAAATAATTAAAAGTTATTTTAAATACTTTATTAACAGTGAATAAATTAACTAGCTATAATTATTCCTTTAAATATATTTTACTATAAACTCGGCTATTAATAGCACTATAAAAAAGTTATTTTTTAAAGCTTTATATAGCTATAAGCTTAAATTTTATATATTTATTAAAAATAACTTTATATTTAAAGGTGTTTTAGCAATATAAAATAAGCTTTAAAAACTAAAAGCACTTAAGGATAACTTAATAATATAATAGCAAATTATAACCGAAAAATATTAAAAATAATATAATAATAAGCATAAACTAATATAATATATTATTAATTAATTAGTTGCACTCTTTATAAAAAATCTTAAGTTTAAAAATTAAAAACTTGCTTTTAAGTTTATTAGCCCATTTTATATACTTGGCCGAATAGGTTTATAAACGTATTATTTTACTTTTCTAGCATAATATGCCTGTTTTTATAATATATTTTTAATTTAACTACTTAAGCTTTAAACAACTAAAACTATAAATAATTTATTTATGCTTGCTTTTAAAAATAAAAAAAATAAATAAAAAGTTAAAAATATAATAAAAAAACAAATATATATTAATAGCTTATATTATAAAATTAAGTGAAAAAGCTGGCCTTTTAAATATAATTAATGAGTATTAGCTATTAATATTATAGCACCTTAAGCAATTAAAACTTATAAAAAGTAGTAAAAGCGTAAATAAAAAGCTTTATTTATAAACTAATAATGTAAATATAAAACTTAATTAATTTAAAGCCGGAGCTCGTATAAAAAAATAATATAACGTTAGCTTAATTATATAATAAAAATAAAAAACCTAAATATTATATATATATAAAACTTGGTTATATATATAACTAAAATTAAACTAGTTATTTTAAGTATAAAATAAAACCTGCGTTTTATTAATAAGCTATATACGAAACCAAGCTAAATTTAATTATTATTAAACTTTAAAATATTTTTTTATATTAATATATTAAACTATTTTTTCTATTATTTATTATTATATTTATAACGAATAATCTTTTTTACTTTAAAAATAAAAGCTTTAATAAATAAATATTAAATAATATAGTTAATATTTAAAGCCCGAAAGCAAAAAATAATAGCGCGCGTATAAACAACGCGGAGATTATAGGCTTAAACACGTTAAAAACTAATATAAAACAAACAAATATATAAGTATTTATAGCAGTAGTAAAAACAAGCATAATAGCTTATTAAGCAAGCATTTAGCGTTAAAACACTAGCTTTTTATAATTGGCCTAAGGGCTTTTAGTGCTGTTAATATTATTAATAAAGTAAAAATTAACGCGGTAAATAATAAAAAAGCGGCAAAAAGCTTTAAAAAAGTAAAACTAAGCGTTAATAAAATAAACACAATATTTTTCCGAAAAGTTTTAAATTTAAAGGCCGTTCTTGTTTTAAACGCTGTAAATATTACTATTATTATTTTTTATAACACGAAAATTAAACAAAATACTAGCTTAGCTAACTAATTTAATAACGCGTATAGCGTTAAACTTAAGCATAGTAAACAGCTATAGTAATATATTATTAATAATAAATTAAAAGCAAAATATATATAAATTAACTTATAAGCTCGCAAGTATTATAGCTAAATTAGCAGCCGATATAAGCAGAAGATTTTATATTTTTAAAAACGCAGGCAAGAATTATAAACTAAGCAGCGTTAAGCTAAAAAGAGTTATAAACGCGCTTAAAGCACCTACGATATATTAAAGCACTATAAACAGTTTATTTTTTTTTTTTATAACTATAGTTATAATTGCAAGCGCGGACGGTTTAGCGGCAAGCAAGCATAGTGTCGGTATCGGCGGCGGTAATAATAGCGCAGAACAAGAGTAAAAAAAAAATAAAAAAAAAGTGAAGTAAAGCGCAATAAGCAGATAATAAATAAAAGAATAACTAAAACTAATAAAATAATAATAGCGGCAGCTAAAGAAAAAAAAAAAAAAAAAAAGAAAAAAAAAAAAAACTACACTAAAATATATTAACCAGGTTAAGCGAAAGCAAGGTAATTTTGCTACAAAAGCGGTATAAAATATATATAAATTATCTGCGTAATATAAGCCTAAATACCCAAGTACTTATACTACTACAATAACTATATAGCTATACTTATATATATACACTTATTATATTATAAGCAGCAATATTATATATATATATATTTTTTAAGTTAAAAATAATTTAATTAAAAAAAAAAGAATAAATTGTTATATATAAGCTATTAGTATATATATAGCTATATATTAGCATATTTATTTTAAATATAATTTATAGCTGTTTTTTTTTTTCTTTAAGCTTTAATTTTATATACTACTTATTTTTATTATATAAAACTTTTACTAAATATATTATACCTAGCTAATGAATTTCTTATTGTGATATATTTATTTAACCGGTTATTATACATCTACCCACTAGTAAAAGAAGGGGGGTATAAAAAACGGTCACCGTGATAATCACGGCTATTTAAAATAGTCTTAAAAATATAATACTTTTTTAATAATTATTTTAACATAACGCTTTTTATTTTAATATAGTTTTAAACCTTTAAAATAATTTTTAGCTTTTAAAATAATCTTTAGCCACTTTAAAAAATAGCTATATAAACGTAGCTATATAAACTAGCTATATAAACTAACTATATAAAATAGCTATATAGCTTACGTATAAGAATAATCGCTGCAGTTAATCTATTATTATTATTACTACTACTACTACTTTTATACGTCGTAAAAGCTTAAAAAGTAGTAGAATCGCTTAATAGTTTAAAACTTTAATAAAGGATTTTATAGCTTGCGCGATATAACGAAATATTAAATTAAAAATTATTAGCAGTACTGTTTTCTTTTATTTTTAAGGCTAAACAAAGTTTTTAATAGCTGTAGCGCGCAGCTATAACTATATCGAAATCTAAAAATTATATTAAATTTTTAAAAATTATATCGAATTTTTAAAAACTATATTAAATTTTTAAAAACTATATCGAATTTTTAAAAACTATATTAAATTTTTAAAGACTATATTAAATAAAATATAAGCTTAAAAATAAAAATAATTTTATATAAAAAACTAGTACAGTAACTGTTTTTAAAATTAAAAATGCTTTTTAAGAATTTATGACTGTTACCAAATTGGAGACCATCACGGTGATCGTCTCCTATACCCCCCCCCTCTCGCTAGTGCCTACACACTACCTACTCAGTCATCAAGGGCGGTAGGTATTTTGATGTGGGAGAAGCCACTTTTCCTCTCTCATCGCCGTAGAGATAGTATGGACCTAGGTATGCAGGGTCATTACTGCGAGTGAGCAGCGGGCTTCTTGGCGGAGCTCAAATTGAGGCCTCCCTGGCTTTGGAAGCGAATGGCAGCAAGGTGAGAATGGTGAGAATCAGAAAATCCGTCTGCTTGGCACAGGGGGTGCCAGGAACTGTACTGCAGGTCAGAGCTTTTTGTGCGGGCAACCATGCAGCAGCCAGACTTAAGCTTTATTGAGGACTGGGTACTCGACGGCAAGCCGCACAGGCGTTTCTGCCATGTGTCCTTCGTCGCAGGGGTCTGTGGTCTCTCGTCTACTGTGCGCTTCACACAACACAGAAGCAGATCAAGATGGGGCGGTCTCAATGTCGGTGAACTGCTCCGGGCGGGCGAACTGGGGAGTACGAAGTGGCCGAAACAGGAGAAGCTCGGCAAGCAAGCTCGCGGCCGCTTGCATGGCGGGATCGCCTCAGTTGAAAGGTCTGACCAGCTTGTCGCTGGCCACCTCCCTATCCCATCGCCCATCACACCCGGGCTTGCCCGAGATTTTCCATCGATGCCGCCGTTGGCGTGCTGGGCCGGGTTGCGAGCGGTGAGCCAAATGGTGCATGGGCGGCGTGTGTCTTGCTCCGTACCGCCTGGTAGATGGGGAAGTCCTCGCAGGCTAGCAGAAGGCCATGCCCTGTACATGGAGCCGAGGGGGGCCGTAAACAAGGCTACATAGCACGAGATGTCGGCCTCCCTGTCCGTCATGCATGTCCGATATGGCTGACGGAAGGGTTGCCGATTGCCCTGCATATGTCGACTCCAACACGGCGGCAGCATTTTGCAGAAATGCCTCATACTCACATGCAGATACTCAGTACTACTAGTACTACTAGTAGTAGACGCGGATGGATTTCTCGCCCATGCCCATGCCCATGCCCATGCATGGATGCATGCAAGCTGCCATGTAACGTGTGTCTAATCTAGCTGCAGTGGTTGGATGATATGCCTTCCAGCCACTTCCGGCATTTAAGGGAACACCAGAACCTTCCTGGGCAAGCTCTTGCGAGTGGGTTGCTACCAAGCCAGCTCATATACTACAGTATATACGGCTGGGCTAGCCCAGCATTGTGTGAAATGGAAAGAAGAAAAAATAGGCACAAAGAGAGAAATGCTTGTCATGGATAGAAAATTCCGCACAGTGGCTGCTTGAAACATATTACGATGTTAATAAAAAGGATTGGAACTATAAAGGCATCTGGATAGACAAGATAGATAACTAAAAGAAACAAACAAACAAGGAAAGATGAAACAGCTTCGCCTTTTGCTCCATGTAGTTAGCGAGCAAATATGAAACTAGATTAGACAGTCTCTTGGTCCATTAGTGCACGTGGTTACAGCACACCTTGTTATTGTCGTCCAACTCTGGTCTGAGTACACTATTTCGTATGAGGCTCTTTGTTTGCAAAGAAAGCCAAGCCCTCAGCCAGGTACACCATTGGTCTGTTCGCAGAGGGCAAGCTGGGATGCCCCCAGTTACAGGTTTAGTATTTCCTACGGTATAGCGATTCATCATGGCATGACAGTATTCTCCCGCACATATTTCTGAGAAACGTTGTGAACTGAGTGGTATATCCATGGTTATAATTCTATGTTCTAAACTCGTGAACAAGACCATATGCACACCTTTCTGCCCTGAAACCCTACAGCATTCCATTAGAGTGGGGACCACATATAAGGCAGGCTATAATTGCTCCATTGGGCAGCACCATCCTCAAACTAGTAACCTTTATATTGTTGTCTGTCGAGTAGGGTATGTAATTTAGACACCAACCCTATAATCCCGGTAAGATCGCGATTCGGCGTACCCAGCTCTCAAGAGCCGACATGGGCTGAAAGATGAATTCGAGATCCAGTCTTACGTTGGCATTGCAAAGTCGGTGCATGGCATATGTGCTGCGGTAATATGGCTCCCCTGCCCGCCTAGCTATATAAACGGTGGCGAATAGCTATGGTATTCGCTGAGAGAAGAGCTGACAATACAACAACAACAGGTAAAGTACTAATATGTAAGTCTTACATCCAGGTCCCTATAGTATATAGGTCGGTAGACCGCCGTAATATTCGTAATGAAGCCTTACTTAGTACTATGGCGAGTTACTCGCACTCCGCTTTCTAGCTTGTGGTCAGCATCTGCGGTATCCATTCAAGATCGTGTTATTACTAATATCCCAAGAGTACATGTAAGGAGTGCTCGTGTCGAGGGGGACAAGCCAAAGTAAATTCGAGAATGGGAACGATTTCTACCTACACAAACTACACGGTGGTACGCAGTAAGTTTCTGTCAGCTCAGCTTTAATCACAGCCCCTGGATAACACAGTTAGATGCGTTATAGTAGATTGCCATCTGTCGCACACAGACAACTGCGTTAATAGTTCCTACAAGATAACCTCGGTCTCTCCTATACATATTGTTACAATATACCGCAGTATGTACTCAGTAGGCGTCGTAGTAAATACCCCGGCAGGTTAACCCTTACCGTGGAGTGGGTAGGGTAGAGTACTTGCGTAAGTAAGTCAATAACTTAAAGCAGGCTTGTGCATATACACACACGCACGTACATTCGTACATGTAATAGGCCTACTTGTCCTCCTGTGACGGTGGGGATTTGAAGTTGCAGATGGGATCCAACCTGTGTACAAAAAGCAGGGAGCGTTACTTGTACTTCTAGTAGTAGATAGATGACATGCACTTGCAGCCACGGATTACCTACCTACCTCTCTTTTGTTCAACTTGGTCACCTGCAGTCAACCTGTCGATTGTCCAAGCTACAAATATCCACTCCAGCTCTCTCCCCGTCCGCTCTTCTTCATCATCATCATCAATCAACCCACCCCAACTGTGCTCTACGCATACTTCGCTAGCGAGCCTCCATTACGATGACAATTAGTTTACCGATGTCGATTAGTTATTATTAGCAACCCACCTCGTCCCGACGTAGTACCTAACCTTACCTACTGGACCATTACACAGCATTTCACGTTCCTCGGCTCCCTACCTGACTGTATTTAGCCTTGTGCTGTTTGTCCTACTCATCTATCTGTATACTTACTCGCTATTCTATTCCATTCTCTTCTACATAATACATACCTACC
This sequence comes from Xylaria sp. FL0933, assembly GCA_022578765.1. Taxonomy (NCBI): domain Eukaryota; kingdom Fungi; phylum Ascomycota; class Sordariomycetes; order Xylariales; family Xylariaceae; genus Xylaria; species Xylaria sp. FL0933. The sequence goes on from MU389759.1 coordinate 228,877, forward strand.
TACCACTGCCTTCCCAGTACCTACATACTTACTGCCGAGATACATACATATATCTTACTACCTATTTACTTACTCACTTACACTTACACCTACCTGTTGGGCTGTATAACCGTCATCTCCCTCTGGTCTATCTACTTACTCGGCACCACTGATTCCCTCCATCCGCCTACCGTACCCGCCCCTCTATCCCATCCTGCGTTACCTATCATTTCTCTATTTATTGATCTTCTTGCCGGCCTAGCATGCACGTTATCCCCCGAGATTGGAATCATCAGGCCGTCCTATAAACTAATACCCATCTGCTGACAATGACCGCCTCCCTCATCTTGACGAAAACAAGTCTCAAGAGTTGCCATTTGTCGCGCCTCTAACATATGCTGGAACCCCTTCTGAGAGGTTCCTGTTCGGCGACTTGACATAATCGCAACTTTATTATCGAGTTATTTGCCAACGCACCCTGCCGCACAACTCTGAAGAGGCCAAAACAACTTACTTGTTTGCGTTGAACCACCACATTTCTCTCCTGCGTGCTTAATTTTTCCATCTGCATGACCGCCGCCGCCACCATTGCCGCCGCCGGTTTCTAGATGCACAACCAGAGCTACCTAAGACAGCTAGCGAGTCACTTCGCATTCTCTCACGTACCTACTGGATCGGATTATTAGCTACTCACTAGCTAGCCCTCTTTGAGATCTCCCTGCCGCCGCCGCCGCCGCCGCTGCTGCTACTTTTCCTCCTCCACGCCAACAGGCAAGAATCCCGAAACCAACAAGCGCCGGGGACAAGTGGATAGGCAGAAGAGACCCCTCACGCTGCTCCTCTTTTTTTTCGATTTTGGCTTTTTGTTATGTGTGTGTTTTCTCCCGAAAGGCGAATAGCCACACCATTCACAAGAAGACCATAGCGCAGAAACGGCCTATTGGAGCGCGCTGAAGGCAAACCCTTAGGGGCTACCTCAACGCTTACCACCAACCGGAGCTATCACTGCTACTACCACTAGCCGTACTGTACCACGACCAGGTCGTGCCACAAATCGCCAAGGTTCGCACATTGCCATTATATGCGTACTATATCTCGCTTGGCCCCCACCGAGTCCACCAGATTATCCACCACAGGCCGGACCGCTACACACACTACACCACTCCACTACTTACCCTACCTAGGTAGGTACGGTAGGCACGGTTAGGTAACCGCTAGGCCAGCTAGTAGCCGCCAGTTCGTCCATTGAGTACAGGTACCCGCGCCAGGTACTCTGTTACAGGGCACTCTTGCGCTAGAGATCCGTACTTGCAGTACCTACAGTACATTCCACGTTCCCACCTGCGTTCGACCGAGGCCAGCCTTTTCGCCCGCCCTTTTCGCCCGGCCGCTTGTAATTAGCAGCAGCCACAGCAGGTTCACCACTTATACCGATATACCTCTTAGCACTCCTACAAATTCGCCCCGGGTCCCGCCTAGCCCTCGCGCTCCCGCCCTCTCCCTCCCCTTCCTCTCTTCTCTTCCTTTCCGCTTGCTATTTTACTCTCAGTAACTGCGGTTTCTCCAAACCCATATCACCTCGCCGTTTTGCAACTCGCCTGAGTCCTCGCATCCCCCCTGGGCTTAGCCCACCCCCCCAAAGGCGACACTGGTCGTCTTGCCACGTCGAAGCCGGATCTCTCGTGCCGCCCACCACTTGCGGCCAGGGCCCTCGCAAGCATCATCGCCCCCGCTGTTTTTTTCTTGTCGCCAAGGGAAGTGCATCACCCACCCCCCCAGTCCAACCTATCAGAGCCATTGCACGCCCTCGCCCTCGCTCTCGCTTCCGCACCCGCGCGCCCGCGCTCGACGGAAATGTCGAACACTTCGGAGAAGACCGTTTCGCCCAATGCCTCCAAGCAGTCCTCCATCAAATCCGTCGACCTTCCCTCGAGAGCTCCGAGTGTGAAGGCGCCGGTGCAGAACGGGAAAAGTCCGCCTACCAACGGCACCGCTGCCACCGCCGCCGCTCCGGAGGGCCAACCGAAACAAGCCGAGAAGCCGTCTATAAAAAACCGGCTGACCAGGATCTTCTCCAACAAAGACGAGGTGCCCAAGACCGGCACCCTCACCGATCTCTCGCAACCATCGAAACGGCCTGTGCCCAGCCCTGCTCCTCCAGCCACTGGTGCCAATGCGCCTGTGAAATCAAGTGTCCCATCCCGCACTCCCAGCACAGATGTGGCACCCGTTCCAAAGTCGCATTATGCCCAGAGATATGTCTCCAATCCCAATGCCCCCGGCGGACACGAGCATCATCTCAAGGCGAGCAAGCGGCAGGAGAAGCTGTCTGACATGTTCAAGTCGTTGCTCGGCAGAAAGCAAGAAGCACCCGAAGCCGATCTGTCGCTCGTGTCTAGCTGGGTTGATACCCTGCGAGAGGAGAAAGAGTCGTTAGCCAACGATAAGAAAGGGGGCCCTAATCAGAGCATAACGCTTGTTGAGAAGTACGGCAAATGTCAAGAAGTCGTTGGCCGGGGTGCATTCGGCATAGTGAGGATCTCGCACAAGAAAGTAGAGAATGGCGAGAAGCTTTTTGCCGTCAAGGAATTCCGCCGCCGACCAGACGAAAGCGAGAAGAAGTATAGCAAGCGTCTGACAGCTGAATTCTGCATATCGTCGTCGCTCCGGCACCCCAACGTAATTCACACGCTGGATCTTCTCCAGGACCAGAAGGGAGACTATTGTGAGGTCATGGAATATTGCTCAGGTGGCGATCTTTATACCCTGGTCCTCACCGCCGGCAAACTAGAGGTTTTAGAGGCAGATTGTTACTTCAAACAAATGATGCGTGGTGTTGAGTACATGCACGAGATGGGAGTCGCTCATCGCGATTTGAAACCGGAAAACCTGCTCCTCACCTGTCACGGCGCCCTAAAGATTACCGATTTTGGCAACGGTGAATGCTTCAGAATGGCATGGGAGAACAGTGCCCACATGGTCTCCGGCCTCTGCGGCTCTGCCCCGTACATCGCACCCGAAGAATACGTTGCTAAGGAGTTTGATGCCCGTGCTGTGGATGTGTGGGCATGTGGTGTCATTTATATGGCTATGCGAACTGGTAGACATCTCTGGCGCGTCGCCAAGAAGGAAGAAGACGAGTTCTACGAACGATATCTGGAGGGCCGCCGCGATGAAGAAGGCTATGGTCCCATTGAGTCTTTACACCGCGTAGGTTCTCATTCTGTCTCACACACAGATCTTTAGCCTATCCCTCGCCTCTTGTGCCACAAGGTACTGACAGAAGCTATTCGTGTAGGCCCGCTGTCGCAACGTGATATACTCAATACTAGATCCTAATCCTTCAAGACGCATTACGGCCTCTCAAGTTCTCAAGTCGGAATGGGGACGGGAGATCAAACTATGCAAGGCTGGCGAAGAGGGCCTGTAAGGCTGCCGCATGCCGTGCATTTCCGAGAGCTTTTGCTCAAGGTGACCACCCACCTTACCTCAGGTTACTTGAGTACCCAAGTGGCCTTCTCTTCCAGCATTCGTTCGAAGAAGCAACTATGGATGCTTGGTCTGTGAGCGAACGAACAGACCAATATTTTTCATTTGAATGACTAGAATATATATCTTTTCTGCAAGGAGTTGGGCGTTGTGTTTTTCTTCGGCACTCTCCTTCTTCCTAAACCCACCTTTTCACGAATACTTACGACCAAATGACGCATCAGAGACCAAGACGATAACAAGGCGCACCGCATCAACAGGACAGGATTAGATGCACTATCGGGACGGCTTCATCATTGTACAACATTATAAAGGGTATAATGGCATCTTTTGTCTGCTTTCCAAAATACCAGGCTCTAATTGGCAATCGGGAGGGTTCGGTAATTAAGGGAGCATGCATACCTGATCGAGGCACGATTACGGGCAGCTAGGGAAGCGCAGGGTCGCCTTGAGCAGAGGTCAATTGGTTCATGCCATGTGTGGTTCATATGGTATGAATCAAGGGTATATAATGGTCCGACCGACGTAGGAAGCTCTGCGGCGAGACGGACAGGGTCGGGGGCACAGTCGGCTTCTTAGCTTCCCATAACAGGACAAATTGAACGCCCCCTTCAAAATTAAAATACCCAAGACCCGTGTGGCTGCTTGTGATGCTTAGTCATGCGTCGGCTTAATGTTCCCGAGTCATGGAGATCTACTACGTGATCATATCCATGTGTACATGTGGGCTGCTTGCTAAAAATAAGCGCCCTCGTGGTACTTTGTGCTGGCGTTTGCCTCTGCTAATGGCATAGTTGTTAACAGGAGAAATTAGAGATTGGGAGGACACAATCGACTAGATTACTAGAATATGCTTATAGACTTCTTTCACCAAATATACAAAGACAGGAGAGAGAGACAAGGTGATCCTGGCTCGAGAAGTAAAGTCATTTGAAAAATAACGATTGCGGCCTTGCTATCTGTTTGTGTCGACACATCCCTCTCTCTCCCTCTCTCTCTCCCCCATATGGCAGATTCAGCATCATGGAATTCATCCATTGGTACTTCAGTCGTCATACGTTTCTTCACTATTTCAGCGCCGCTGACAAAGTCGACCAGCAGAATTATTCTAAACTTGTAATATACACCAAGGGAGCAACATGGATAGATAGTAAGCAAGCAAGCAAGACACGCATCAGGCATACGTTATTTGAAGAGTGTTCGTAGTCTATATGAATAGATAAGAAAAGTAAGTAGGGACAACGCCTACGCATATGTTAACACTCACTTTTGACCATATAAACACATATGTCTTTGAACACGGCAGAGCTCTCTTACTGACAATCAACCTAGCCACTCTATACTTCACGTGAGTGTTGACACAAGTACGAATGAAAACGCTCAAATGCCCTTCGGAGTACTTATGAAGCAAAACCTCATAGATCGAAATAGCGAGACGACTTAAACATGGGCTGCCTGGTTCCCTTCGTTTTCAGTTGATCTTGTACCTGGATTTGATAAGTGAGCAATTTAGTTGGCGTATACACATACTCTTTATGATGGTTCAATACCTGTACCCACGACTCACCCCTATTTCTTAACAGTGAACAGTAAAGGTCAACGTCTTTTCAGGACTCTCATTGTAGAAGAAAGCTTAGTGGCTGCAAAGACCTGAAAAATTGTCGAGAGGTGGTATATATATATACATCAAGTATTCATATTATGTAGACACCGAGAAACCTGCTTGTCTCTTGCTGGGCCTGCCAAGCCTGTGTAAGGGCAGCCTTTTCCGATGCTCATCAGTCTACAGGTTCTCAAGACCTGCAGTCCTTGTCTGTTCCCTTCCAGAGAAAATAGTGTTGATGGGGGGTTTTCCCGCGCACACACGCTATGAATTTGCTCACCCTGCTCCATACATAGCATTTGGCCACCGGCCATTCCAAGATCCTTTGCGGCCGTGTCCTCATCATCTCCATCTGCATCATTTGAGTGCTCATGTGATAGCACAAACCTTGACTCCGAAACACATAAAAAGTCCCATAGACACCCTTTCTCGTCGCCTTCCTTACGACAAAGGAGAACAAAGAAAAAGCGCCTTGCCTTCCATTCCTCCCTCCTTGTACTTCCTCGAAAACCAAGACCAGACACCATATAGAGCGCTTCACCTTCCTTGTCGCACGTTGGTCGGTTCGAGTTGCCCGCATTTCGTAGCTCTAAAACCGTGAGGTCATAGATAATACAAGACATTACATGGATTCCATATTGCCAGCTTTCCGCGGTATATTCGGCGCACAAGAGATACAATAACCCCTCCGGTTGACAGAGTGCTTCGATTGAATGATTAAGAGCTCTGATGGGGGGCGAATAAGTCATGCGAATACGTTGCGCCAGAAATCTCCCTCCAGGTGTTGATTAAGGGGCCGCGATTGTAGTTTCGTCTCGTGCGTCAGGTCATAATGAATCGCACATGTAAAGCAATCGATTTCGCTTGGAATTGAAGTAATGCTCACGAATGGAAGAGATCCCACGCTCTCTCGCACAGACGGAGAAACTCCTCCCGCTTCTGTCGTTGTGTCTCCGGGCTATCACGCCCGGCACCAAAGGGTCCCCGTCGGGTGGTAGCAGGCCCATGACCTAGTGGAGGGCTACCGCCTTCTTCGTATTCGGCCCGGGTGCGTCGCTTACTAGCACTTCGGCTACCGTCCTGGAGAGGCGCCCCGTTTCGGGGAGATGGGGGCGTTGGTGGTTGATGACCAGTATAATGCACCAGCTTCGGTAACAACTCGGGCCGCCCGCCAGCTAATTCATGCTGTGCTTCTTCTGCAGATTTGTACTCTCTTAGGCGGCCTGAGCCAGGAGCTTGTGAATGAGTTGGAGGCGGGTGAGCCGGAGAAGCAAGAGGAGCATGACTTGATCCAGGGTACAATGGCCGATTGTGCTCACTATGTGAAGGGAGGCCTTGATTGGCGAACACGTCCGAGATAGGAGGCAACCGGTTATTTGTCTGATTTGCAGGGACGTGATGAATGTGGGAAGTACTGGACAAGTTCGAAGGCTGGTTTGCAACTTGTCGAGTCAAAGGATGCGGATTATGACGACCAGTGAATGTTTGACCAAGTGGCGCTGACTGAATAACCCTTTCATGAGCAAATTGCTCGTGTGAAGGTGCCACAATACTCAGGCCCGGGGGGGCTTTATTCCGCCTCGACATGCCAGGCGTCTTAGCTGCAAATTGGCTGACAGGGTCCCTATCTTTGTTACTATCAGGCCCTGATCCAGCCCCAGGTCCGTCTCCCTTGGCGGATTGTTGCTGAAGCCTAGCCTCAATGATGCGACGCTGTTGCTCCCGGACATTCATACTCTGCTGCAAATGTTCTTTCATGACCGGATCTTGCGTGACGAAACCAGGCGAAAGACAGGCTAATCCCACCTCCTGAATCCCGAGCCCATCCCTACCTCCAAGCGCTGGTCGTGCCGTAGCTGCGCCGGAGCCGGCGAGAGTGTTCTTAGAGAGATCCAGCTTCCGTGGACGGTGTCGAGTTGTAGGAATCTCTGGAGACCCTGGTTCCTTCTTTACAATAATTTTTGGCCCGGCATTATTTGACACATTCCGAAGACTAGAACATTAAACATGAATCAGTTGAGAGTCGATGGTCATGTTGCGTGCATCATAACAACAATAGTGTGTCAAATCAGAAGACGGGGTATAGTAAGGAATGGCAAGGCAGGATGGGCTTACCCGCTTGGTGGTGAGGACTTCTGCTGGTGAGTTGGACTCTGGCTCGATGAACGGTGGGGTGGAGAAGTATTAGTAGTAATGGTGTGTAGATGTGCTGTACGCGGAATGGAAGGAGACGACGCCGTCGCGGTGGCAGCGGGTATAGAAGCGCTGGTAGTGGAACCCGTTGCAGGCGCCAATTCAGCATACGCCGACCTGTCGTAAGGAGCCGGAGAGGGGGCCATTGCAATTGCTGCGCTCATGATGAATAATGAATTTGATTCGAACTTGTGTCTTCGGCGCTCCAAGATGTTGCTGACTCTGATGTCCTTCGCGCTCCTTCTCACGCCTGTTGCTTACTAGATTGTTTGTTGCTGATTGTCAGCTGAGTTACCGGCTGAATGGTCGAGGCACCTCCAAACACGCTCTGTAGACAGGGACCGTGCAGTACGATGAACCTAGGTTTTAGCCTGGGATTTCTATTGTTGACGTGTCGACAGCAAATTCTCTGTTCGATCGTTGTTTTGGCCGAAGATTAATCTGCCAGCAATTTGATACCGTCGAAAGATATCTTGCCTGGCAATAGAGCCAATTCAACCTGAGACAGTGTGGATGATACCCAGCAGACGATGTGGCTACCCACGCTTAGCTTTTGGGATTCAGACGTGCGAATAGCAGCCCGCTGTTTGTCCTCCCCTATCATGCAATCGGTCCTCAAATACCTTGGTCGCTGATTGGACCAATAACAATGTACGTCTCTGCGCCCTTGGGTCGATACGAAGTCGGCAGAGGGAAACGGAAAAAAACGTGGGTCGCAAGCAGCGATTCCTTGCTTGTCGCACAAATGATTTGGCCCCTTTTCCTGGCTGCAGGCTTTCAATCTATATGGGCGGTGACGTACCGCAGCAGCTGGTCTCAGTACACTGCGTTTCCAATTGAAGAATGCGCTGCACGCTCGGGCGGCCCCTCAACAGCGGGATGCAGTGTCGGTGCAATGAAGGGGTTCCCCTGAATCTCGGATACTATCCCGACCAGCTTCTTCCGGCAGGCGATCTCACTCGCGCACCCTGTTGGGAATTGCTCGGTAGCCGGGTCGTCTTTCTTCTGTCTGCTCGAGTCGCTTTCTGGCTAGTAAAACAAAGGAAGTGGGATTCCGTGTTCCCTTGCTCCTGGACTCGTCGTGTTGGGTTGCACTATGATCGCAACTGCAGGGTGCTGGTCTGGGCCGTTACACAACTGGGCAAGCCGCCGGATGGGATGTCTTTCGGTCGGTCGACATACAACAGGGGCTGGGCCAGCAAATACGATTCGCGGGACGGCACACACGCGCGCGACTGGAGAGAATGAAAGGACAGGAGAAGACAATAGGGACCTGTACCCGTATATAGCATACACACGCAACTGCGATGTGTGAATGACAAATTCGGCTTCCTTTTCGCAGCAACCCTCTCTCTCCAACGGGAAAACAGGAACGAGACAGCAGACGAAACAAAAGAAGAGAAGACGAGGTAAGAGAGGTAAGAGAGGTAAGAAGAACAAGAAGGAGAAGGATAAGTGACTCTAGTTCAGAAACAAGAAGGATACCTAGACATGCAGTAGTAGTGGTAGTAAAGGAGCTAACCCAGCAAAGCGCCAGAGGCCATCGGCCAGATGGGTGGGTGTGAAGGAGAGGGCGCAATGCAGATGGACGCAGACCCGAACCAGAACCCAGTACCAGAACCAGAAACTAGACTCGACAGAAACGAGTGCGGAAAAGGTTAAAGGTTGCAGATGGGCAAAAGCGGACGGGGAGACAGGGTGCGTCGGCAGGGCCTGATAGAAAAGATGTTTCGAGAGAGGAAGAGGGGCAGGCTTGATTGGCCGCAAGCCGCCTCGTCTATGTGCCTATGTGTCGTAGATAGTAATACCGGTACGGCATGAGACGTGGGAAGTGCACCACGTTGATTGCTGCGTGCCGGGTACACCGTGCCCAGCACTGTGCGAGGGCCGGCGCTGCGCCGCCGCACAATTGCGCTGCGCTAGGGCTCTCGGGGCTCTCGAAGGAGGGACTTCGACTTGGCAGGAGGTCTATCGGTTTTTTGGTTCAGGGGGCGTCGGGGGGTGGGTTAGGCACCAGACAAGGCGCCAAAAAGAGTCAAGATAGAGTTACAGGCTGAACCACCCCTCGAATCGACACTACTCAGTACATTACGTAGCGTAGAGAGAGAGAGGTATCTTAGTGTACCTACCTGCCTAGGCACATGCAGTGTGCAGTTCCCAATATCGAGTAGTTGCCGTAGACTATGCAGGTATAGGTATACTACACGTGTAAATGTTTAAATGTAGGGGCTTCAGGAGCCGCCTTGGGCACAGTATGGTGTATGGTATATGGTATATGGTGTAGAGAGGATCAGGCGGGAGATCCTGGAGGACATCTCAACTAACTGCCCGAACCGCACTAGTGTTACAGACTTGTGATCTTCTTTTTATTTTGGTCTTAGGTTCGTCTTTTTTTGGAAGTGTTGGGGGATGGATGAAGCAACCTCGAATTCATTATCTCTAACACTTCAGAGCCCATACAAAACAAACTCAATTAACGTCAAGGGGCGAGGGAGTGAAATTGTTGTGTACCTGATATCTTGCCCACCACTTTACTTACTTGTAATATATCAATATTTAGCTAGGTATCTCTGCTCATATTGCCTCAGGATACGAATTCCTACCAACTATGAGGCAAAAAAAATGCTGGAGACATACGATGGGAAAAATGGTGGATCATGTCTGAACAGAGCGAGACCGGGACGCTTACCTGGTACATAGGTACTGTATCTATTTTCCATCAGTTTACGCTTGCAGCGCATACCAGGTTCGGGCTTCCCCCCTTGTCCCTGTCGAAACGATCTTTTATCGGGGTAATCGATATGGGATCAGCAACAGCTCAAACCGATGACATGATGATCTTTACACTACAGGATTACTGTGAATTCACATTGCCATTGCCATTTGGTAGACGCGAATATTCTGGATGGCTTGGGACATGAGACATATTACTTCCATCTTCTCTGTTTTCTCCCTTTCTCCGGCGGTAGGCTGACTACCCTACAGCACAAATACATAGTACACCATGGAAGATGCAGCTGTATTCGTACACTAGGTTCTAGTTTCTCTGGCAAACCTGATATGTTTCATCAACCTATCTATCACTACGATTTATATGATTGCGGGAACTAGGATAGGAAACAATTACCTTAGGTATAATCTACGCTAAGCTTTATACTGCGTACCTCATCTCGTCATGTACGTGGTAAGGACGGGCACAGAAAACGGCTTTCTAGCTTCGATCTCTTTTCTGTCCTCTTTCCTAATCTGTCTTTGCCCTATCTCGCCGTGCAACAGTATACTGGACTGATACAGTGGGAGTACACCAGATGCAACCCAGGCCGTTTGGCGCAGTGCAATGTCGAGATGATAAGGTGTTATGATAGGTTCACAGCGCTTCTTTCGGCCCTCAGTGTGTACACCTGTCCGCAGACTATTGAATTGCGAATGGCGAAAATCGTGCCAATCGGCGGTTTACAAAACTCGTCGAGTTCTGTAATTCGTCCAGCCGTTGCGACACGGGTCGTCGCCGAGTCGCTCCTTCGTACTTAATATTACCGGATTTTGACATGAGCAGCTCTCGAAACTACCAGCACTAACATGGCTCGCCTGGGTCTGCCCGGGGGCTACTGGGGCCCCCACTCGCACGCTACCTACCACCGCATCCTTGTACTCCGTACTTCAGGTGAGATCAGGCGAGGCTAAAATGTGTAAGTCGAGATCCCTGTCGGCCGGGAGGGAGCGCGAACTTTTGCACTCTACATGGATACTTTTACCAACCTGCGCGACTAACAAAAATTTTTTTTGGGACTCGCGATGATTGGGCTGGCAGAAAAAGTTATGAGTAGCCTTACTACCTTGATGAGATGTGTAAGGGTTGTCTTGAATAGTAAAAAGGCTGTTATTCTGTTGGAATCTTTTCTTATGCCGTGATAGTTGATAGACAGCTAACAGAAAACGGTGGATTCAGGCGCTACTAGTTTGAACTTGTCACCGTCGCAAAGGTCGAAACTTAAAAGTTCCTGTCTGGCATCTTGAGTGGATACGATATAGACCACTATATAACGCTACGCCTTGCCACTTGTCAGAGAGTTGCGCCCATTGTACCCATTGCCATTGGATTTTTCACCCCCCTCAACCCGCCCTGATGTAATAGCATACACCGGTGTATGTCACCTTGTCTTTCTTTACTGAATATATCAGCGTATCTACGAATGGAGAAGGATAAGGCGAGAAGAAAAGAAAAAAAAAATGTAAGAGAGGCGTCCCGACAAAGAGTTACGGAATTGCGGTCTAAGGTGCCGCAAACCGAGTTAGCTTTTCGTAAACCAACCACCATCAGACGGAGAAATCAACACCATCGTTTCATGCAGGATCTCTATCGAAGGCTAAAAATCCTCGGCGGCGGGGTTCCCAGTGTTTGATGTCCCTGACGATCCCTGCTCCGAGGGGATTCAATCCTAGTCAAAATAGCTACACTACGATGTCGCTACACTACAGTAGCCTAGCTCGCCTGGTGATATATAGTACTATGTAGTATATGGATACTCAGTAGCGTCGTGTAGTGCACAGTACACTAGCAACAAGACTTTTGGAACAATTCTACCATTTTGAGAACCTGCTCCGCGTTGAGGATGCTTGCTGATAAATCTCGAACAATACGATACCAGTCAAGTGTTGTCGCCATGACTGGGGATAGTGGCGTCGAGACTACAACCTACTGAAAAGCCGAGGCTTAACAATGTCGGCCCTTAATATCTTCGCTCCTTGTTTCAGTTCCTGTCATGTGAGGATGATAAACAGTCACGATGCTATCCTTGCTTCACTATACCAGATGATTATTACCATGGACGTCTATCCTGAAGGACCGGATAATGTAAATATAACTTACATAGTAGCTGTTCAGCAGGCTCCTTCTGTCCCAGGTATATTCGACGATGACTAAATGATGTCCCGGAGTTGAGGCACCATGTTTTTAGCGTAGGTCGCTTGAGTCCGCCGCTAGACTCGTGTACCTCCTCCACCTCGAAAGAGAGAGGCCGAGGCTTCTCGGTATTTGCGAAACGGCTGCAGCCACAGCGGACGCTTAATAGGCATAGCAGAACCTTTGAGGAGATGGCGTGACCAATGAGGGAATGTCGTCGACGGCTGGCCCCTTTGAGACCCGCCTCCAACGACCACGGTAACTATACTATATCATATAGTGTACTGCAACATTTTATATTGTCCATTACTGTAAGCAAATCCACACAAGAGACATGCAATCTCATCCATCGTCAAGCTGTACATAGCTAGCTGTTAGTGCCTGGATGATCACAAGGACGATCCCCTATGGCAGAGCCTATTCCTCATTACACAGCATCATTAATTGCCATATATAAAACGATGATCGACCTCAATTACGTAGGGCCGTACCTGGCGAGCCTAGTACCTGCAGATTTCGACCACCCCTCGTCAATTGTGATTTGAGTCGATCGGTCTCATGTTGCTGACGTGAGGAGTGCGGCACGCTGCCGTTCGGCGGAACACGCCCGTGGGTGCCTGTGCAAAAGCCTGTGAAGTGTGCAGGCGAAATTTTTCTTCCCATCGCGCTCGCAAGATCTACCTAGGTATCTACTACTACACTTCTGAGATGGGAAGCTGTGTGGGCGATTGCTCACATACCATCATGGACTTGCGCGCGAATGCGGCCTGACGAAGTCTAGACCCAGGTGTTCGATTTGTACGGCGCCACATCGGACTGGGGCCACCTGGACGTTGCATGCAGCACTGTAACCCTCATCGTGACAATGGCCCAAGCGGGCAAACGGGCTATGACATTCCCCTACCTCTACTCTACTAATATAGTGACTACTCCTGAGTGCTAAGTATGACTATTTGCACCCAACGAGCAACGGGCATCTTTCAGCGAGATAGACGATCAATCAGCGCTCGCCACCAGGTCATTTATCGAGTAATATACTACTGCAATACAGAACATCGTATACTACACTGCGAGACGACCCCAACTTCTATACTAGGATTAGATATATATACTATACAGGATCGAGCACACAGAGCATGCAAGGCTCTCTTACCGCGCGCCAATACTTACTTACTACGTACATGTCAAGTCTACCGGGCTATTGATTTCCTTTTGGATGGTGACTGATAGATGAGTAAACAAATATCAAAATGACAGCTTGCTCACGATTCTATATTAATTGACTATTCGGAGATGAGACTCGAGTCGTACAACATTTAAACGTTGATCATAAACTAAATACAAAGCGGCCTGTCAAGGACGCTAAGCAGGCTAAGGATAGAGAGCAGCAGGATGTGCTTGGCAGCTGTGGGCAGCTGCTGACGGACTGTTCGACATTATGGATTGCTCCTACCACTCAGCTACTCTTTGCCTTATCGCCTGCAGACCCAGAAAAAAATCGTCCTGAATTTTATAGTTCATACCACTTGAAGCCTTGTCCATCAGCCCCGCCAAGATTGCAGGATTTCAGTGAGTCGCCATAGGTAAAACGAATAGCCAAGTCGACCGCCGGCCTATTTTCTTCATTTTTGAACCGTGTGAAAAACAACACACCAAAGAAAACCAGAATAAGTAGAAATGCCGGCAGCAACGAAGGGACGCGCCTCAAGTTCAGAGGATGCCGATATGGAAGATGCTCCCACTTCGGCGCAGCAGGTCGCTGGCAGCCAAGATGGCGATGACCCGATGGAAGAAGACGAAAACAATGAACTCGGCGACGAGGAGGAAGAGGAAGCTGAAGAACCGCAGAGAGTTCGCATTGTGAGTGTGGCTGTATATACTAACTTATTGTGTTCACATGAAGTGTACTAACCAGAGCTTCATTTCAGCTCCCGGGATCTACAAGTACAGCGGCATCCTTTGAGTTCCTTAAGGAGGGTCATACTCTAGGCAATGCCCTGCGGTTTATTATCATGAAGAAGTATGTGAATGAGAAATCCTATATGGTACTCTCAGCTTGTGTTCGAGCTGACCCGGGTCAATTTAGTCCTGACGTGGAATTCTGCGCTTATGCTATCCCTCATCCGTCTGAAGAAAAAATGAACCTAAGAATTCAGACTTATGGTAGGTCTCTTTTGGATCAGCATGCTCGTTTGCCTCCCTGAGAAAGCCTGACTAACTTCGGGCGCTTTAGATACAACAACAGCCACTGCAGCTTTAGAAAAAGGCCTTCAAGATCTAGAGGATCTATGTGATGTGGTTTCTGAAGAATTCTGGGCGCAGAGAGAGAACTTCATGGCAGCCAAACAATGATAAACCCAGTTGGTGACGATTGCATTGCGCTTGGGGTTGGATTTAACATGAGACATAAAAGTTCATCGAGGTATAGCATAGTGCGGCGTTTGGCGTAAAACCACGTCTAAAGGAGCAATTGAGCTTCTTCTTCTGTTATGTACAATATATGGGCCCTGATACCCCATTTCTAGTTGCGACCCTGGAAGATGTTAGGAAATCCGCGCGTATGCGGTTGAGTGATTATGCAGACTCACCTCTAAGAAACCTTGCATAAAGTTCCGCGGTAGCCTTTCTGACCCCCGGAAGTTCTCAGACTCGAAGTATGACATGACATGTGTGGCCTGCTTCCAGAAGTTCATCATTTCCTGCAATAAAATATCAGAAAGATGTACTTCATTTTCGTTCCAGATACCGCTGGCGGCTTTGGCGACCAGTGTGGAGTTTCTTAGGTGACAATGCTAGACAGACCTGGTATTCGGCATTGTTCTGCATTAGGAGCACGTCGACTACGCCTAGCTTATTCACGTATCGGTGTCGCTCGAATTCCTGTCGCATTCGCGTGCGGATACTCGATACGGGGAACGGGACCGAGTACATTGTCTGGATTTCAGGGGCCTGCCGAGAGTTCCTCGAGGTAAGCCAATGCACCTATACTCGGCAGAGAAGAGTAACAATCGAAGATAGGTAAAAAGACATCTGGACCGTCGATCCAGGGAGTCGCGGAAACGTACAGCTCGAATCCATTCTCGGTAGGCCGCAAGCACTCGTCGCTTCGCATCGTTCCAGTTGGCGGCTGCGGAGTCAATTAGCTCATGAACTGTTATTAGCAAAGATACACTCACACTGGCGCGTTACTCGCGCGAACTGCGTAGGGGTGACCGCCATCTCGTGTGGTCTCAGCTGGATTGGTGATGTAGCGTGAGGTTCGTTGAACCGACGCCAAGCTCCGATGCACCTGAGGGTCGGAAGGTGTGCGCCACTATTTTGCTTAGTCATACTTACCTTGAAGTGTGGCGTTAGCTTCCCTTAGCGCCGCTTTTGCCCAGGCACCGCCATTTGTGCAAACTTTATGCATAGAGTATGAATGGCGTCTTCAAATTTCCCCTGAACGGACGGAGCCGTGGCCTATGATCCAAAGGCGCAATGTCTCTTGAATATTGTAGCATTTACCGGATTATAATAGTAGTACCTTTCCTCCTCCTAATAGTCAGAGCTCTAGGCATTTTTCTCTTTTTTCTTCAAATGTAATTCTGTCTAGGAAAGTCTCCCCATAGTTCAAATGTCGGCTACGTGAGAGGATTAGTTGAAGAGACATATCCGGCTGTGGAAGGCGTGAAGACCCGTGAAAGAGAGCCCAGAAAGGCAAAAAAACATACAGAAGCGATACTTAATTTCCTTTAAACCAGAAGATCCGACCGCCGACCTGTCTATGTGTGTATCTGCCTACTCATCATGAGGAATAAAATATCTGTTAAACCACCTTCGTCGCAAGGACAAGCGGCGACGTATCACCAGCCTAGCTACATAGACAGCCCAGAAAAGGCACCATGATGAACAGGCCGCTCGGATGAAGTCGATGATTCAAGATATTAGGGCTCTTTATCATGCCAACACCTCATTGCTCCAAAAGGATGCCACACGAATGGTCGGCGAGGAACTTGAGATTTGCTGGGGAGAAGCCTTAGGTGATCGGAATATTACGTTAGAGGGCATTAATGAAATTGATTATGAAATGTTTGCCTCTCCTCCTCAGGTGCAAAATCCGCCCGACAAAAACTAATATTTCGGGTGGTCTATGTGATAAGTGTATTGTTTCACATACCGACCCTTTGTCGTGTTAATAATTGAAGATCTAGGATTATCGTCTATCAGTCGATTGAATGCCTCACAATTGAGAGAGACGTTTCGCGTCACGACCCCCGCGACTACGTAGCTTTCACTATATATTGTACTAAAGAGATAGGCCGTTACCTTACGTACATTTTTAACGGACGAATTACGCGACGCATTCTAAGAGATAGGGCGAAATTGGAAGATGAGGGAGTACTATGAGCAGCTACAAGTAGCGCTCACCGCAGTGAAGATACCTCTTGTTTTTAAAAAGGTCATTGGCGTGGCATTAGGACCCCTTGTCCTAGAGACTCGGGTGAATCGCGACTCTAACATTCAGCACGCGTTAATCTCTGTTATTCCGTTAACTCTAGTCCAACATGAACTATTATCAATCTCGTCTAAACGTCATGTACAAGCTCTGCCATATATAGAACAACATAAGAATGTTTTATGCTCTGAGAGGTTCACATTTCTTGAGGACCCTGAACCTTCCCTGACGATGGACGGTGCGAGCGCTCTCGTGTAATTTATCAGACCGGATATCCTGGTGAAAGAGATTATGGCAGGTATTTGCCGGCCAGGTGTTATTATATGGTGCAAAAGGCACCATTCAATCTACATGTAGTCACTAACAACTATGTTATCTTCATATCACTAACATCCAATCTTCAACAGCACGGACCCAGATCTCTAAGTGTGGCTAGAACGACAGAGAAAGACTGCTACGAGTTGGACTTTCCGTTTCATAAGTCAATTGGTGATTTGGCTATGTTTATCAGAAAGTCCAGTCAGTTTGGACACCGTGATTCCAAGAGAAAGATAGTTGACTATGACAGGATTGTAACGGAAAGGGGTCCGAACTATTGAGACAATAAACTGGCTATTGACGGACTGAGTTTGTATAGCTCAGACATGCCACTATTGATAGTCCAGGTGACATTCTATGGTGGTCTTTCCTCATAGTACGAGAATGGGGCTGAGAAGCAGGTGGTGTACACACTCTCTAACAGCTTGATAACCGGATGGTTGATAATTTCGGTCTAAAGTATCAGGGTAGAGACTCGCTACTAATAATGTGGGGCAGAGATATAGAGTATCCTAGTAAATTAGGAATAGAACTGTCGAAAACAATGAGAAGCAATGTCTAGTTGCGTGCTGGTTGCAAATGGGCTCTTGTTCGTGTTGAAAACGTCGACCAGCAGACTGGATCGGTGACGAAGGGTTGGGCCGGTAGTCACTCAATACGCGACTTAGGCTCCTTCCAGGTTTTCTCAGATAAATGGGTCGATCTCGAGATTTCACCTATAGAAAATTTCAAAGTGCGGCTGATATGTTCAATTGAATGGTATTTGTTGTCAGGGTCTCTCAAATCAAACATAGGAGTGTATACGTATTCTAATTGTCACATGAAGAGCCGGGGTCTCTCCCTACTATGTATGTTGGTCAACGAAACGCTACAGTCGACTTATGCAAAAGCGGGGCCAGTTCAAGTTCAGACTAGGCATTCTCAGGCTAAAAGCAGCGTGGCTCGCTCAGCTTGGCATTTAAACCTGACATAACAGCCTTGCCCCACCAAGATCTTCAATACAGCGTCGACGCGACTACAACTACGATACCGATATCGCGATCCAGCGATCCAGTTCAAATAGTTCGAACTCGTCCGCTCGCTCTCTGGCGCGCAACATATTCGCCTCCGCAAACCCTAAGCACAGGAAGAATTGCAGAAGCAGCCATGCCCGCGATCCGCTCACACGCCGCGCGGGCCAAGAAGCCGCCCGCGGGTTTCGAAGATATCAGAGACGACCTCGAGGTGTTCGGGATCAAGATGAAGGACGCGCAGAACACGCCGACCAACAACGCGCCCAAGCACCAGGCGCAGTGGCCCATCTTCCAGATCGCGCACCAGCGCAGCCGCTACGTCTACGAGCTCTACTACGAGAAGGAGGCCATCAGCAAGCAGCTGTACGACTGGCTGCTCAAGAACGGCTACGCGGACCCCATACTCATCGCCAAGTGGAAGAAGCAGGGATACGAGAAGGTGAGCCTTAGCCTTTCCTTCATTTCAAGTGTTTCTCTTTTTGTTTCCGAGGAAGAGCCACCTTAGAAACAACGCTAACTTTTTGCTTCTTTTTGCTTGGCTCTAGCTTTGCTGTTTAAGGTGCATACAAACCAAAGAGACGAACTTCCAGTCGACCTGCATATGCCGTGTGCCAAAGGCACAATTGAAGGATGAACAAGATGTACAATGTGTAAACTGTGGCTGTAGGGGATGTGCGTCGAGCGATTAAAGGACACCGGGACTGTTACTATTAAACAAAATACCCTGCATATCGGCGTTAAGGAGTTTCATAAAAGGAAGGGTTCAGCAATTAAGAAGAGTTTGGTATATGTTTTCGAGTTCTCGAGCATCATTTTCTCATCAATTAAGAAGTACATAAGTTCTAGCTTCTGGCCTCTGATGCGAGGCGGACTAACAAGACCAGTATCGTCGCTGCGTCGTTCTCATCGTGCGTATCATGCAATTATATCGTGAAAATTGTCTACTCTTCATTGTCATCATGCATATCATACTTCAACTCTTCGCGAAACCCGCTTTCCCCCTTCCCCGGCCAAACCTCACAGATGTAGGGACAAATTGTAACGACGACATTGCGCCGGCTAAATAATCCATCTCAGCATCAGGTGTTTCTACTGGGGCCGCTTTTCCTAAGGGTTCCCTCGGCTCTACAGGCGAGGATTCCTTCTGCTCTTCTCCCTGCGGGTTCGAGGTTTCGGCTTGTCGAAGACTTTGTCTACGCTGTGACGATTTTGACACACTGGCTGTAGTTGCGGTAGATGACCTCCTCCGATGATGCCCACCATCTAGTAGAAGGGACTGTCTGCCGTCAATGCCGTCCTTGGTGAGCGCGAAGAAGTAATTCTTCGGGTACATGTGTTTATCGATGAGATGGTTGCGTCTTTTGTAGGGAGTTCTACATTTCCTTTCGCACCCTTCGACAAAACAGGAGTACTACACAAAGATTAACAAGCGGCACAATTTGGGGGATTGATCAGGGGTTATGGCGTACCGTATGCTCACCCTTTTCCCTCTTTACGGCGGCGAAGACATCATGGCAGTCCTCGAAATGAACATTTAGCAAGTGCTCCGACGGGAAGTTCTTATGGCAGTCTGCACACCGATTCGTGTGCAGCTTGTTATAGTGAGCCTCGTAGTCCCCGTATGTCGTGAACGACAGGACCTCTCGGTGTGGCGGCAGCGAACAGCGCATGGCAATGTCTGAGCTGGTATCGACTGCTGACTCGTCAAGTTCTGTTATCTTGGTTGCTGGGCGTGCTGCTTCTTCTTCCAGTCGCAGATCATCGGAAAGGTCGACGATGTCTGTGGGATACTCCTCTTCAGGCTCGCGTGAGCGCTTCATCTTGTGCAAGGTAACAGATCTCGGGATGGGGTGTATTACATTAACAACCGTGATTTATCTTTTCCTCTTTCTGTGTATCGTCGATGATTTATGGCCGCAGGGTCGGTATGAGCACGGATCGTCCTTCTCTCACGGAGAGGTATTCAGAGGATGCGATTAAGAAACGTTGTTTTGGAGCAAAGTCTGATACAGAAACCGCGGTGATATGCAACAGTGATGAGAGAGCACGAGCTAAGCTTGCCGAGCCGACTGTCAATACAACTAGTAATACTGCCAAACTGAAAATGCCACTAAGAGGCTTCAGATGCTTTCAGACTTAGTTCTAACGGACAGCGACAACATCCAAGCTCACAGCTGTTTTGTGAGTTTTATCAGGATTCGTATACAAATACTAGGTATGTTAGGTATGTATGGAGCGGTCAAGAGAGGAGCAATCTGTAGGTATGCTCGCCTACCTTGGGTACCTACCGGTACACACATATCATGCTCATGTATGGGGCCACTAAATCGCACGCTCTGTGCTGTTCAACTTTGACCAGTTCCGGAATCAGGTGCAGAAAACAACACCATTACACACATTTTATACCATCATTTCGATACTCAAGGCAATATTGATAATGAACGACAGGCAGATGTGGATAAACCATAAGAAGTACTAAGGACCCCTTCTGCTTATCCATCAAAATACTTTATTTTCGAAGCTTATTTCTCGATGGCTTCGCCTTTGTGCGAGAGATCGTTTCGATGATGGACTGACTGGAGAGAGACCGCCAGGTCGCAAAAAGAGTCCAAATAGCAGCCCCTCCACCTAAACCAAACCCGGCGGCGGCGGCGGGGCAAACCGCGTACGGCAACCTTTAGGGACCTTTAGGTATGTACGCATAGGGGTGCACAGTGCCTACCTCGTACTTCCTGGTGGGTGGTGAGGCAAGTGGAAGGTTTAGTTTAGGTAGCGCCTAGGCCTGCGTGCCCGTTTGCGCAGTAGGTACGTACATACCCGGACGGACCTGGCTACCAGATTAGGTTCCATTCTCGTGTGTTGAATTCCATTATTGCGTTTCCCTGTGGAAATCTTATTAGTATAGGTATATCTATATCTACATCTCTATTCATTGGAACTTGTGCCATTGCTCGCCCCCTCCCCCAAACTTTTGGATAACAGCCAGGAAGTCCGAGCCACCTTCTTCCGGACTTATCAGCCTTAGGTAGTGTGTGTAGGTGCTTGCTTGCTTGGCTGACCCCATTCGACTGATCCAATTGACCACATCCACCAGTCAGTCATCACCACTCACCACCATTCATCACCATTCATCATACCTACCAACCAACGACCATCCATTTTCCCGCACGCACTGCCGCAGACGCCCAGGAACACGACGAATCCGACGACCAACAACACCGACAACAACGTTTGCGACACTGCCCCCCTCGCAATCGCATTCTTTGCTGCTGTCGGCTACCAGCAACTGCTATTTCTTTTCTTTTCCTTGATATCCCACCACCCTCCGCCGCCTCCATTTCTTGGCCCGCGCAAATGTTCCCGATATTCGCCTCCAAGAACATTGCCATCATCGCCAACCCCTCGACTGCGGCGCGCCCCAACCCCCGATCGCCTCACCAGCACAACTATGGACCTCCCATGCAGCATCGCCCCCGAGTTCAGTTTGTGTGATCCGATACCTTGGCTGTGAGGCCTCTGCCGCCGCCGCCGTTGCCGCCGCCGCCGCCTATTTCCGGCTGATTCAGCTTCCGCGCGCACCCCGGATAGGGTGCCTCTTCGTTACTACTACTGTACCCGCGGCAAACCGAACCTGATTATCCGCTTCGCCGATCTTCTGCGACTTCTGCATCATGGCGAACCAGAGAGATATAGCGCGGGCGAACTGGGGGTAAGCATTCGAGTCGTGGCGAGTCGCAAACTCATCATCGAGAGCACGACAGCCTGCTGGTATGCGCCTGACTTACTAACGCCTGCCTCGCAGGAATGCCCAGAAGATCCGCTCCGATATACTCGGAAAGCTCTCGGGCCTCACAAAAGAGCGTGGTACCGCCAACTTTACATCCCGGTTCGAGGAAGCCGAGCAGACTATGGCTGAGTGCGTATAGATTCTTCTAATGATCTTCGGGTTGTGATGCTCATGCTCATAGTAACATAGGTTCCGCTTGGCCTGCATGACTGTCATCTTCCACGATTTTGAATATGCTGTCGCGAAGAAGGTAGAGCAGTCCCTTTGGAACTGTCACACATTTCTGAACGGCGAGTATCGAAAGGCCCTGAGCCGCCTTAACACCCAGAGCCAAGTTGTACAGAGGCGTAAACTGGACAAGCTATACCGGGGCTTCCTCAAAACCTCGGAGCAATTTTACTTCGTCTACATACAGCAACTATACAATCGTTTCTCCATCCCCGAGCTACGGCAGATTGCTCGCAAAGCTAAAACGCAATCTGCTGAACAGGAAGCCGAGAACGCTTCTCCCCCTGCACCCTTGCGCGCGCTGGTTCTGAAGTCTTGCCAGATGACCCTGGTCCGCTTGGGCGACCTCGTTCGATACCGATGCCAGTTGTCCGCCGATAAGTTCTCCAAAGCCACATTCGACACGGCCTCTGATTACTACGGCTTGGCAAACAGTCTTGACCCCGACGATGGCGCCGCTCACCATCAGTTGGCCGTCCTAAACCAGATTCCAGGCCAGCATTTTGACATCGTTTACCATTTCCACCGTGCAATAGTCGTTTCCAAGCCGCACGAGTTAGCACTTAAAAATCTTGAACGGGAATTCAAAAGTCCAGAAAGCTCCTATCAAGCAAAAAAGGGTCCGGCAAAGGATCAGTCCCAGGCTATGGTATCCTGGTTTGTGCGACTTCATGCTTTTTATTTCCATGGAAAACAATTTTCGCAGCAGGGTGAGCTGGAGGAGGAAGTGTTGCATCGTGTTGAGCTCGCGTTCAAAAATGAAGGTTCCGATAACAGCTTGTTGCTCAAGATGATCCTTATCAACATGGCAGCCTATGATATTTCGACTGAGAAAGTCAATTGTAAGTTACGGCTGTCCCTTAATGTATGATGCTCGGTTTACTAAACTTGGCTCCCAGCCTCATGGACAATGGAAGGTTCACAGTCTTGTCAGTTCTTGTTGCGATTCAATATTCGCACGATGTTGATTCTACTTCGAGTCCTTCATAAGGCATTGGGTGATGACACGCTCACTACTACATCCGGCAGTAAGCCGGGTGATGGCGAGAGCTGCATCACTTTTGCGTCACGTCTCGCCAGGCTCCTCCCCCTCTTCCGCCTCTATATTGCCTGGTCGTATGTTACTAGGGCTGATCTTGTCCAGTACCAAGAGTACCTGGAACCACATATTAAGGACCTCTATAAACTTCTCGCGGACATACTCACATCTCTTAGTATGTATATTGACCCGACTATAGAAACGGTCTCGTCAAAGTATCTTCTGTCTGAGGATATCGAGGCCCAAGGCCTTCGACCGCTGTGCGATAAGAAATTACCACTGTTTCTACATGTGGAAGAGCAAAAAGGCTCAACTCCACCAAAACGCGTCAAAGTACGGAAGCCTCAACAAAATTTGTTTGGACGTCAATTCACGGCGGAGACGGAGGCAGTCTGGCGCATCCGGGATATCATTTGCTGTGGAGTACTTCTGGCGGGAAGCGCGAAATTTCCCATAACCTTGACGGCTAAGAGTGATCAAGGCCACGACATCGAAACCTGGGAATTTGTGGAGGGAACAACGACATCACTTTCTTCAAACGAGGCTAATCTATCTCGTCTCTTGAGCAAACTCAGATTTAGAGATATTAAAGGCGGCCTGGAGAATGCTGTTGAACAACAGACCAGTAAACCGCAATCACAGAGTTCAAAGGATGACCCGACCCCAAACCTGGAGAAGCCACTTAAAACAACCATCTCCCAATCGGAAAATACGTCGAATCAAGGCAAAGGCAAAGGCAAAGATTTGGATAGGCCATCTATGAACTATTTGGACGCAGATTTGAGTGAAGACAGCGAGATGATCAACATGGTCAACAAGCTCCTGGATCCTGTAGATGATGCTCGACCGCACTCTAGCCTGGCCCAAGCTCAGGCAGACCCAAGCTATGGCATGCATTCATCCACTGCTAACGAGATATTCGGTAATCTTGAAGCTAGCCCGGTTCAACCGTCTCCTATGTCGAAGGCCCTTCCGAGCCTTCCATGGGACTACTTCTATAAGCCTACTCCACATCGATCAAGCAGTCAGGAGCAGAATCAACTGAGTCCTAATGGTCACAACGTACCAAGAAGCGCGACTGGCCAATTTGACGGGCTCACTTCTTCGTCATACCTTGATGGCCTCAGTGCCCCTTACCAGCCTCTCAATCCGGGTTTGTCCCCCCAACTGAATGTTGGGTATGCGAGAGATTCGCCAAATCTAAACAGGTCAACACCCAGTCTCCAGCAAAGGGATTATGGGCTCGATACGTTGGAAAATTCACGTAGTGCCGTCCTTGACAGCTTAAGGTCAGCGCTACTTGCCCAGCATGGGCTTGCCAGTGGCAGCCCATCACCAGGCATTAATCCCGAGGCTCCTACAAGCGGGACTCCAGTATGGGGCCAGGAGAGTGGAATGAGTGAGCGTTCATTTGCTCGGACAGGGGCTTCTTTTCCATCACCGGGATTCGGGCAGCACAACACCAGCAGCTATCTAGACCCCTCAGCCAACAACCAGGCTAATGCCGCAATGCCACGAAACCCACTTGCTCCACTAGATCAAGGCACGCCAGAACCGAGGCAGGCGATGACAGCTACGAATTCTGGTCGTTTCCCGGCAACACTGGAGTCCACTAATAACGAGCTTGGTACCCAGGACATATGGGGTCAGAGAAGTTATCGCCAACAGCGTTCACCTTGGCAGTACGAGCCACAAACTGCGACTTCCTCTCTGGCATTCTCGCATCCCAGCAGTCTGATTAACGGTACTCCAGGTCCCGTAGCTGCAGCGCCCGCAAACTCTGTCGCTTGCAATGGTCACTACTACAATGCTACGACCCCTTTTGGCCGTTTAGGAGACAGTATTAACAACAGGGTTGATCCCAGTCATTTTCGCAATCAACTAAGGGCTACAATAGGCACATCCGAACTTTCGTATGATCAGCAGATCCTACAGGCAGCGATGATGGATAACGACCGAAAACCGCGTTACAAGTGATGATGGCCTCTGGTGACCTTGCTCGACGCATTCATCAGTATCCTACCTCTCGAGGAAGGGATTAAGCCTATGGTTGAACACCTGCAAGTGCCAACAGAGCCAATGAGGATACAAACCCCCCCTGGTGGGATTGTCATGAGAAACATTCCGGAGCAGCACCCGTGTCCTCCAGCTTGAGGGTATAAGATGGCAGGCAGATGCTTCCGGCTCGACCGATGGATTTTCCGTTCGTTTGTCCTGCAGAAGCACCCGCCGCACATGCTCTCTGAAGTCGCGGTGGGCTGCCTCATGACCGTACGCACTCTGGAAGTCGATTTCCGTTTCACATTTCCGCGTAAATTGAAATTGGAATTGAACTTGATTGGAAGTTTCCCAGTTGTTGAAACCCAACAAAGATATCACATACAAAGAAAGCAATGTCTTGTCTTTTTCGTTTCGCCGTCGCAAATGCCATGCTAAGCCAGCCAGCCAACCCAACCCAAAACCTGCCCAATCTAGAACGCCGGCCCCTTTGCGTAAAGTTGAGTAACGCCAAAGTGTACCAGGTGGACGGTACCTAATGCTATCGTTTCGCTGCTTCATCTTCTTTCCCTCTCTCTCCTCTCATCTGTCTTTCCTCCCGAGATCAGGCAGATTCATGTGGTTGATTAGGAAGAAGGTTGATAGGTCTGCTTGGGGAAGGGGTACCTGTGAAGGGGAAAATGTCAGATCAAACTCGGATATTTCAAGGTGGACATGTCGCGAGCTGTTGTTGTTGAGTAGACAGGAGTGAAAATGGTGGAAAACGTGGTTGGGGTTGAAGTTGATGTTGTTGTGGGTGTCGTTGTTCATCATAATTCACAAGAAAATGGCCCGTCTTCCCAGGCCACTTCTTGAAGACAGACAGCTTCATATGAACGAAAGAGAGAACTGTTGATGCTATGCCTCCCTCTTCGTGCCCTCTGTGACATATCTTCTTGCTGACTATAGGACAGACAAATCGGAAATCGGAGGGAAATATATAGAAGGGGAAGGGTGAACTTACGAAGGACCGAGCTCCTGAATGCTCAACGCCGCAAGCCACTGTCCCATGTCGACAGCGGTGTCGATATCCTTGCCTTGGACGAGGCCGGCCACGAAACCACCAGCGAAGGCGTCACCGGCGCCATTGGTGTCGTTGATCTTATCCGCACCAATGACGTGAACGGGGTATTGCTTGACCTCGTCCTGGCCCTGGAAGGCGACGACGGTGGGGTTCGTGCCCTGCGTGACGATGGCGACGCGGGGCCGCCGGGTGTTCTTCTTGGGCAGGTTGGCGAGGGCCTTGGCGATGGCGGGGATGTCCTCGGCGATGGCGGCGAGGTCGTGCGAGTTGGCGTAGGCGGCGGCCTCGGTCTCGTTGCAGATGATGTAGTCCCAGTACGGGGACGAGGCGTCGAGCGGCTCCTTGAAGAACTGCGGGATGAAGGGCGCCGAGAGGTTGACGATGAAGGTCTTGTTCTTGGCGGCGGCCTCTTCGCCTAGGGCCATGATGGCTGGTGGGCAGACTTTACGAGGTGAAAGGGGTATCATTGTCAGCTTTTGGTTCATTCACTTCATTTCCCCCCTTTCCCCTTTTTCCCTCCCCCCTTCCCACCCATCTCGTCTTATCTGGGTCACAACAGATATCTGTCAATCACATACCTGTGAAGTGGAAGCCGCCGACGTAGTAGAAGTCGGCGTTCTCGGCGAGCTTCCAGATCTCGGGCTGCTTGAGGTGGTCGAGGTCGTAGAGGTTGGCGGCGCCGAGGTCGGTGCAGAGCGAGCGGTTGGCGCCGGTGATGACGACGCCGCAGCGGCCGGTCGGGGCCTTGGGGTCGACGCGGTACTCGACGCGCAGGCCGACCTGCTTGACGGCGTCGCGCAGGATGGCGGCGTACTTGTCGTCGCCGACGCCGCCGAGGTAGACGACGCTGTTGGGCGGCAGCACGTACTGGGCGCCGCGGGCCGTGTTCTGCGCCGCGCCGCCCGCGATCAGCTTGGCGTCGTAGTTGTTCAGCAGCTCCTCGTACAGCGGCAGGTGCTTCTCCTCGGCCAGGATCGCGTCATTCGCCTTCAGGCCATACTTGTTGAGCAGCTCCTCGTTGCCGAAGGCTTGGATGTCTGTTGTTCGTGGTTCGCATTCCATAGGTCAGCCAGATGCACCGCGGGAATGGGAATATTTGGAGGCTTCGGAATGAGAGACCCTCGGCATTGTGGGTTGTTATCGTATTATAGAGCAGACAAGCCGCAAATAAGCCAATACTCAAGCGAGGTAGAAGCCAATTACTTCTGGGAATTCAATGTTGCTGCTATGAGAGCGATACAGTAGTAGAGGTGGTACAAGCTCCTACTAGGCAGTGGCACTAACAAATTCAACTATGGGAGAGAGGAGACACCTACCAAGCAAGGGGTTCTCCAGGCACAGGAGAGAGAATTCTTCAGTGGCAGCCATACTGAGCGGAATGAGAGAATGTAGCGGGTTGTGAAGTGGGATGAGATGAGACACCCAGGTTAGTATGTGCGAAATGTCGGGGACTTATCTACCATAAGTACTAATGCGTGCTATGGAGGGGTAAGAATTTATTACTGCGAAGGATGACGGATGGTGGGGTTGACCGGAGAGCGACCGATTCGGTTTAGCCCACTTGCCGCTTCTTGCCTTGAGTTGTGCCAGTCCTGCCTGTTAAATACATATGGCCTAGCCTGGAGTACTACTATGTACTACTAAAAGGCCGCCGTGACGGTGCTCCCAAGGCATGATAACGGCATTCGGGACTCCCTCCGTCAAAGAGCCTTTTTATCGGTATCCGGAATGGGTTCCCACAATTTCCGGGATTTCGGATCATATAGATCGGGTTGCCTTTGATGTACCTACTTCATGTGCTCCGACACACGCAAAGCTCGTCCAAGTTATCGAATTCACCGAATCCCGGGCAGTATTTAGATATATCTTCAACCCCCTGAAACAAGTACATGGCGCATCAGTCTATCAAATTCAAATCGAGATTTTCACTTTCCTCTGTCAACGCTTCCCGAACATCAGTACTCTACCACATAACCCAGCGCCTGTCGTTTCATTTATTTCTCCAGTATGGTAAGAATAACACCGATCACCTTATAGCAGCACCCGGCAGTTACCGCAATGATATTAGCGCCCACAGCCGGCTCGGGGTGGGGATATATGTAAATCTTGCCGAGAATGCGCTCCAGCTGGAGGATCCCCAACGGGGAGGCTTACTACGATGACGACGACGAAGACGGCGATATTAACTAATGCCACTTGGAGTTGCCAGGAGAAACCGGATGCCATAAGATCTACGGGAGCTTTGAAGCTGCCTGGTTATGGAACTTAGCATGGGAGGGAGGCTAAGCAATCTATATGGGATTCAATGTTAGGAGAGGACCTTGGAGGGTTTACCCAGTCGAGGCGGTCTGAAAAAAACTAGGCAGCGCAAAACACTTTATATCACCAATGTAACCACTTATTTAACCACCTACTTATTTAAACAGATCTCCTTAAAGCTATTTTTAATATGCTACTTTTATTTGCGCCTTTAAAAGGTATTTTAACGAAATAGCTTTGAAAATAAAGGGTTGAATAAGTGGCTATATTGGTGATATAAAGTGTTTTGCGCTGCCTAGTTTTTTTCAGACCGCCTCGCCAGTCACTGTGGATGTACCGCTCAACTAGTGCAGCTCATGGGTTAACTTTCTAGGAAGTCATTCAAGGTCCCTTGGGCAGCACGTGATCTTAGACACTGAGGGTCATGTAATGTAATATGAAAAATGGTGAGAATAGAACAAGCCGAACCTAGTGAATACTAAGTAGTAAAGCAGAGTGTATATTTAAACACTTCATTCCTTACTATAATTTTACTTCATTTTGTCTTTCCGCATTGCTAGGTAGGAGCTGCCGGCGTGCTGAGTCTTTTGACCGATTATTGAACTAGTTGCACGATATAATATGGTTGTTCACGGGTTCCTAGCAACTATAATAGCTTGTACATCAATACGCAGTTGACGTTGAGAGCTCCGGATCTACCACGGATGGCGAGTAACTTAGCAAGCCTCCAACCAAGACCGCAGGACGACTATACAACACCTGGTGAAAATATCAAAACAGTTAATCTGACTCGAGGCTGAAAGGCTATGTAGTCAATTCGCAAAAAGCGTAGTCAAGTCTTTGGCTCTTCTAACTGTACTGGTCCGACGCCATACTAATTCATCACTCTATGCGATGACACGTAATATGAGGCCTGGTTGACGGAGCTCATGATCTGAGACAGATCTCACTTCTCCTTTGGTTGGTATAACGTCATTTTTTTCATTACACAATCCAGCCTATAGTCTGGAACCTGCCTATCTTATTTCGGCCCGTGTATAGTCTTTACGACCATAGCATCTTCACATGTAGGAAGTAGCATAGCATCCGTTCACAATTTCGCGTCACTTCGTACGAGTTTTCCGAGGAGCTGTAATGCAGAATCTGATGCCGGGTACTTTCCCATTGAGCCTATTTCATGTCGACTCGCCTGTACCTGAAGATGCAAAGAGCAACAACGAAACTCCAACCGCCTATAAACCAGTGACCATAAGAGCAGCCGTTTATTCCTTTGTCTTTTGCGTACCACGGAGCAGACCCGTCCGTCTGGCGGCAATGAGACCCGCCTTTTGACCCTGTGCAGCGTATCTTGAGATGGTCGAGGCCTTACCAATGTGTTGATGGTTACCCTGGCAGCGAACATTAGCATTTCTCCCGTTTCTCCAATCCAATCCCACCCGGGAAAACTTACACCACCGTGAGGGTGATCAACGGGGTTCATGGCAACACCACGAGTCTTGGGCCATGAGTTGCGCTTGACGGCGAACTTATGCTTGGCGCGCGAGGCCTTGAGGAGGGGCTTGTCGGTACGACCGCCACCGGCAACGATACCGATCATGCCACGAGAGCTGCTGCTGACGATCTTCTTGGCGCCCGAGGGGAGCTTGATGCGGGTCTTGCCCTCGTCGGGGTTGTGGCCGACGATGGTGACGTAGTTGCCGGAGGTGCGGCCCAGGGTGCCGCGGTCGCCAACCTTCTCCTCGACGTTGGAGACGACGGTACCCTCAGGCATGGAGGACAGGGGGAGGATGTTGCCGACGGTGAGCGAGGCGTTCTTGCCGGCGTAGACGAACTGGCCGGTGTACATGCCCTCGTTGGCGATGAAGGTCTCCTTGACCTGCTTGAACTTGTAGGGGTGGCGGAAGACGACGCGGGCGAGGGGAGCACCACGGCCGGGGTCGTGGATTATCTCCTTGATGACACCTCGCATGTAGCCATGGCGTTCGGCGTAGTCGAGGCTTCGGAACTTGGCAGGGGCCTTTCGGAGGCGGGTGTTGGCGGCTACGGAGAATTGTGAGTATGTTGCTATTGCTGGTGCTGCGGATGGCGGCCTTGATAGCCTTTGTAGCTTTGATAGCCTAGATGAGGCGATTCGGGATCGTGATGCGAGGGGAACCTACTGAAGATACCGCCGTTACCCTTTCTCTGGTTTCGGATCTGGACAAATTTGCGGTTAGCATTTACATTGTCGAATTTGTCTCAATTATCCAATGCTGTCCGAACAAGTACTTACAACGCGACCCATTGTGGCGGTCTACTGTGCACAATCCGACGTGGTGAGAGAAGGAGATGATGGGTGTGTGGGATGGTGGTTGAACTCGAAGTTTTTTGGTGTAGAGACAGACGCCCCAAATTCAAGAGCCGACAATTTTCCTTGATCCGCTAGTTTGTGTGGGAGCCAGCTGGTCCCGGTCCTCGCTTGACCCTAATCTGCTGCCAGGCCTAGTATTTGCTTAGAGGCACGAGGTGATCTGTGCGCGGCCCCACTAGTCAAGAAGTACCTAGGTACCTTCTCAGGCACATGATTCAGCCACAGTGTTTCTTCCACTAGCCACAAATAGCTCGCCCGGGGGAAAGTGGAGCCTCGAGCTTAAAGCACCTGGAACAAAACGCGATAAGCCAGAAGACCCCTGTGAGGAATTAAGTGAACTTCACGCGCGTAGGAGCCTCACCATCTGCATCATCCTAGCTAGCACCCATTCTACAACTTCATCAACCACTAGCACTCTAACCATATCGCGACAATCACTAATCTTCATTCTTCGTTGTTCATTGTCAATTAAGTTCTTTAGCTTCAATATCTCGTCCATACGTACATAGTCTCATTTCCTGATTCGCTGGCCTGCGCAGATTCTCGCCCCCCTGGTCGCCGTTTGACAGGCTTTAGTACTACTTCAAGCCGGGAGTCCGGCCTAGGGATCGGGCGCCATGTCGAAGCAGAAACGCGCGGCCGACTTCGAGAAGATCATCAACGACGGTAGAGAGCGCAAGCGCAACGAAGAGCTCGCCGCGCGCATCTTCACGAGGGACAACCAGCGCCGGGCCAGCGCACCCCTGAAACCCGGCGCCGGAGCCGGAGGTTCGCTCGCGAGTCGCGTCGGCGTCAAGAAGGTAAAAAATTAATAAAATCCAATTTGCTCCCATGTCCTATGTATAGCTCGTCGTCTCGGGAAAAAGGTCGAGAGCGCTCACATGTTTTCCTATACAGCGCGTATCCACGGGGGCCCGCGTTCCAGCTGGCAATATCAATGGCGACTGGACGCACGATCTTCATAACACCACCACACCCGACCGGCCAAGGGCGCAACAACAACAAAAACCAGCGCCCAATTCGCTCGCCGCCCGCGTCCATGCACCCGGCACCACTCTCCCTAAACCCAGACCTGGCACTCAGCATGCACGCCCGAATCGCACAAATAAGCTAGCCAATGCCTTCACGCGGACTGCAGCGTCCTCGAACAATGGCCAACAGATGAACGTCGTCGATTCGCATCAAGGGCGCGGTATCACCATAAAAGGATTGGCCGGCCCATTCGCAGTATTGGCGCAGAACTTCGCGCCAGGCACGACCGCCGCCGATATCGAGAGCGCCTTGACTCCCGTAGGGGGGATCATCACCAGTTGCCGGCTGGTGAAGACCTTCCCGATCGTCATTGCTGAGATAGTCTTCGAGAGTAAAGAGGGCGCCGATCGGGTGATAGAGAGATTTGACAAGCAGACCGTGAGTAGCACTTGTCTGCTACCCCCCAAATGCTCCAATTAGGACAGGAACTGACGAATACACTCTCCCTTTCCAGGCCGATGGTCGAACGTTGAGCGTCTACATGAAGCCTGGTGGCTACACGGCACCACCCACCGCTCCCCGTGCCGAGCGCACCAATGAGACAAGGCTCGCCGGCAACAGCGTCCTAGTTGATGGGTCTATGGGTTTCAGCGATCCCATGGACGCGGAAGATGGGGATCGAGGTCTATACAGCGATAACATGGTGCCCAGGAATCAGACAAAGGGCAACAGTCATACAGGCGGCTATCGTAGAGATCGTGGTTACCGGCAAGGGCGATAGGACGCTTCGATCGAGTACCACCATTCGAGACGGTACTGATTCGCCATTCAAGAATTCTCTGATGGCCGCTCGGGCTATCGTATCGTGCTGTTCCGACTATACAGCCTCCATCGAGACACTTGGCCAGACAGCATTGCAGTCCTACGACGCGCGAAAGGATATTCCCGTGAAAGGATATTCCCGTCTCCTGTTACTCGGCGTAACCCTGGTATCAGGGACTAACAATATCTCTGGCGTCAAATAACCAGATCCTCATGTATTATTATTATTGTGGCCTGGATTGGATGGACTGGATGTGTGTTACTTCAATTAGATTGGCTTGTCGGCAAAAGGGTGGGTGCGCATTATATAGGGGAGAGGTGCCAAAGGGGCCAACTTTGTATGCCACGGGAGTAGTGGCCATGACTGACGCCTACCACATCTAATGAAGTAGGTAATAAAATAAAGCATAGAATTCCAGAGGACGGCATTGGTTTCCGAGTGTAGTTGAGGCGCATAAATAACAGCGGATGTCAATCCAGATCTTGAATGATACATATACGGAGTGGCTCATGGCCAGTTTTCAACATGCGTCCTTGAATTCTGGATGGCGTTACTACGCAATCTCTTATATATGTCTGTTCTATAACCAATGCATGAATATACCAAGGTAGTTGCGGCGTCTAGTTTGGAACGTGCTATCGATAATAGAGTACAATCGTTCGTTTGCTTGCTCTAAGTAGTCCGATGAGGTCAAACTTTAACGAGCCCATCAAGGCACGATACAGAATTGACCTCATGCAGCTAATAGAAGGGCTATTGCTCACAATCTAGGAAGGGATTCCAAGGTTCATTCGCAGAGGCGCGAGTTTGTGCTGGCTCCGTGCGGACTCGACATATGCTTCTCCTCCTGTGCCGCGTCGCGAACAATATTACGTACTACGTGGATCTCGATAGTCACTCCATGAGTAACCAACGTGTGCCCCCCCGTGGCGAGGCGCTCTCTGGCTTCGCTTTCTTTGTCGTTTTCCTTCTCCCAGTACTTCATCAATAATTTATAGTTTCAGTTGCGCACTTGCCTACATTCTACAGTCGCGGTGCGCATCGAGCCCTCGCTCCAACTGAAAGGTGGAGAGACCCAGAAGACAGCTGCTACAGCAGCGTTGTCACTACAGAACTCATCCATTGCGATTCAGAATATAGAAGGTAGTCGAAAAGAAAAGAAAAATACAAAAGAAGCACCCCAAAGAATGCACCTGCACCTGTGAGGCATGCAACCAGGGGAGGTGGAGCCACCTCTGGCTTGACGGGTTCTTCGCATCTCGCGATCGGAGTCTATACTGTCTTAGCCCTTTCGTTGAGTAGCTGGGCTCGCAATTCCATGCCCGTCAAAGCTCTTTGCCGTTTGCGCGGGATGATCAAGACCTGACTTCAGCATCGGTTTGACAGTCGCGTTCGGTGGCGCGCCTCTCAGGGTATTCTATACCTGCCCCATTGATCTCTTGTCATGATCATATGGTTGAGACTAACTTTCATTGAACCATCTCAAGTCTGCACTCAATTAGGTCAGTTGAGACTCAAGGTTCCCAAGATGTACTCGAGTACGGCTATGTGGGGGTCTGATGGATGCGTAGGCAAGCGACTAGGCGTGGACATATTGCAGGCTCATTAGATGTTGGGTAGCTTCCTCAATGCCACGGGCTTTGGTTACTGAAGCCCTCTTCGAGTGTTCGTGCTTCCAAATTCCGGATAAAATCCTGATTGCCACCTCTATTACCGCCCCTTTGTGCTCGACTATCTCGTCGACCGGCAACTCTGCCAGAGCCGGGATCCGTGAGACCCATACCGTCAGCCGGTGGTGGGTAGTAAGCTGGGCTTGGCTGCAGTCGAATCGGTTGGCTTGGATCCAGGTGGCTCGCGACCCTCTGAATCGCTGCGGGGATTCCACTCTGCTGTTGGTCCATAGTAGACGCTCGCTGGCGTCCCGCCCGCACTGTAGCTTGCTGGTATAAATTCGGTTGCTGTACACCGCCATAGTTGGCGGCTGGCATCTGTGCCGGCGGTTGATTCATGACCATTTGACCATATGGCGATTGTTGAGCAGCATAAGGGGGAGGTGGACCATGGCCGCCACCTGGAGTATATATACCATTGTTCCCATATATGGGAGCCTGCCCATGGGGAGATTGGGGATACTGATTAGTTTGCATCGCGTAGTTGCTCTGAGCTTGTGCCTGGGCTTGAGCTTGTGCCTGGGCCTGAGCTTGGGCCGCTGCCTGTTGTCTTTCTCTTTGCTTGCTGAGTTCAGCAGCTTGCTGTTGCTGTTGAGTGCCTGGCGCTGGTGACCTATTGAGCGAGCTTGACTTCAAGTTCATTGGTGGAACGAAAGGACCTGTAAATTTTTGCTGCGTAATAAATGGGTGTAGTTTAGCCTGTTGGGGCGACCACCGTTCAAGAGGACTGATTGTTAACAACCCTCGGACGAAATCGATAAAGGCCGTTCGGTTACTCATTTCTAAAGAGAATGATTAGCCTTCGTCTATCCAACGCGAAGACTCTCTGGATACTCACCTCGATCGATCTCGCTCTGTTTCATGTTCTTTCGCGGCAAAGGATATGTTTTGATGATCTCAGGCAGATTGCTCGCTTGAAAGTACTTCTTACTAGGCTGTTCTTTCACGTTGCGCTCTCTCGAGTATTGTTCCATACTCTTCAAATGATAGCTCTTCCGGCCATATTCATCCTGCCTCTTTTCGAAAAAGTCACCGGCTTGTTTGCCAACCTCAATCATCCAATTGGGCGGGTTGCCTAGCATTTCGACGATTCTCGATACCTGGTTGTACTCCGAAGAACCAGGGAACAGTGGCAACCCCAGGAAAAGTTCGACTACAATGCAGCCGAGAGACCACATGTCGATCGCAGATGAGTATGGGAGACCCAGTAGTACCTCTGGCGATCGATAGAATCGTGATTGTATGTAGGTATATACCGTTTGCCGCTCGTCACAAGCCGAACCAAAATCGATAATCTTGATGATCGGGCTCTCCAGGTTCTTGAGTAAAATATTCTCTGGTTTCAAATCGCAATGTATTAATCGGGCTTTGTTCAAGAGGGCCAGTCCGTTTAGCAGCTGTTGTGCGAAAACTCGCACGAGTGTCGTGCTAAGGCCACGGAACTGATTCTGTTTTATCAATTCGTACAGATTGACGCTTAGTAATTCGAATACGAGGCAAAGATGCTGCCGATGTATGAAAGTGTCTTTAAGCCGTAGCAGATGATGGTCATCGTTCTTGTCGAGCTTTGTGTTCACCTATCCACTAGTCAGGCATCAGAGCGGCAAGTGATGTCGCGGCACAAACAACATACCAAGTCCAATACCGATACTTCCATCATGCTCTGATTAAAGTAAGCTGTTCGATTTTTGATGACTTTAACAGCGACGACCTCTTGTGTCTTTAGGTTTTGGCACTTGACAACTTGTCCAAATGTTCCTTGCCCGAGGACGTCAAGAATGAGGTACCGGTTCCTAGGGAGGTTAGTTTTCCAGGTAAGCATTGACCATGCCAACGGAACACGCACTTGTGGCCAGCTTCCTCTGACCCTAGTATGTCGTTGACATAGAGGATATAGTCGCTGTCTTCGTTGTCAAATCCGTCGTTCTTTGTCCCTTTACTTGGTTTGGTTAACACCCGGCGAGGATTTCTTGAGGACTCGTATTTAAAATTAGGATTGCATATCCGGTACGTCGCAGGTAGATGTACCGTGAGAGCTTGCAAGGGCTGCGAGAACAATTTAGCATATGGTATTGTTGAGGAATTCCGGATTAAGGGTCATACACTTATGAAACCACCTTCAGGGTTTGCTCTTCGAAACGGTGGTTGCGCGTTAATCCTAGGCTGTAGTTCAGAAGGAGCTTCAATTTTCCTCAGCTGGGGAACGGGCCTCTTCTCCACCGGCACCTTGGAGGCCTGCGCATGCGGCTGCCGCCTGGGTGACTTGGGATCATTAGTATAAGCGCCATCAAGGGAAGGCGCCGTAGGCGACTGATAGTTGTCCTGATTGTTGACGTATGGCGCTATCGGGGGTAGCTGCGAGCCCTGGCGACCATAATACGGGCTTGTAGGGGGGTAGTCAGATCGACTCGGGGACTGACGCTGACTATGTGGTGTCGAGAATTGTCCTTGGTTCGATGGCACCTTAGAGCCGTATGGTGACGTGGGCGAAAGAACCTCCATGGGCGAGTAACGTTGAGCAGCAGCCGAAGGCTCAGAGGGAGAATGCAGATTAGCTGATCGGCCGCTGCCCGAAAGATGAGACTGGTGGTGTGGCCGCATAGGATACTTCATAGCACCATAGGGGTCATGAGCATCTTGCATGGGAACGTCGCCATTCCCGTCGCGCGGAACGCTGATAGGCGACGCGACGCTGGATTGCGCCGAATGGGGGTTTATTGAGCCCTGATATTGGTCGTACTTGAAGCCAGCGGGCGGGTGAGCCAGCGCGGGCTGCTGTTGAGGGTATTCCCGGGTAGGCGTGGTTTGACTGCTGCCGTTATATCTTCTCGGCGCGCCGGGGGCGTCCTGGTAGCCCTGCCATTGATCCATGGCAGTCGGGCGGGGAGAAGAAAGAGGCCTTGCAGTTGACGCGGCGTCCAGGCGGTATCCAGACGTGGCCCGCAAAGCAGAGTGTGCGGTAGTCAGAGAGAGTGGAGGTCGTGGGCTGCTGATGTGGAGGGGTGGGAAAGCTGTTGTCGAGAGCCAAGAGAGATAGACAGGCGGGCGGAGTGAGCGGCGGCAGCGGCAGCGGCAGCAACAAGTCAGATACGGGACGCTCTGTCGGGACCAAATAGGTAAGCAAGCAATCAAGCAAGCAAGCGAACGAGCGGGCGGGCGGGCAGACAAATTAAAAGTACTAAGAAAGACCAGACAGAGCAGAGAGCGATGGCTGGGGAATGGACAGCACGGTAGTGGTGTTCGAAATGGGTGGGCGGTGCAGGCTTGGGACTTTGTGACTGGGTGACTTTGGGAAACTTTAAAGACCAGAAACTGGGGACCTGGACGTGGGCGGCAGGCAGGCTACGTGGACAAGCCGAGCTTCCTGGGTACCGTGAGATTGTTATGACAGCAGCTGGCGTGCGGGTATGTATGCCCGGAGGGGAACGCGAAAAACGAAGGAGTGGTGGTTGACAAGCAACATAAGAAAAGGTGCATAAAGCTTGAGCACATACCTTGAACCCTAGATGCAAGGCAATTCGAGTATCTGGGCTAACGCGAGTAGTCTGTCTCTCACGTATTCATGGCGCAAGTCGAGGACGAGGAACAAGAGGGGGCAAGACGAAGAAGACTCGTCCAGACTGACTGACTGGCTGGCTGGCTGCAGTGGTATAGAAGTCGAAGGGGGAAATGCAGCAGGTTCAGGTATCTACTACGTATGGTTGTGATTGATTGATAGGTTTGCTTGGGCTATAATAGGCTTGATATGAATGGTTGGTACCAATGGGTGGGTAGGTAGGCAGGTAGGCAGGTAGGTAGGTAGGGGAATATGCTAGTCCACCTCGACCGGTATGGATTTCCCCCGGGGGGTGGGATGAATGATGACACGGCGAATGAAGATGAGGATGAGAATGGGAATGATGAATGATAGTGACAGCGGCGACAATCGCTGCCGAGTGATTAAGTGACCGAGTCAGCCCGTCGCAGGAAGGGTAATTGGGGGGTGGGTCAAGATATGTGCGTTGTAGTATGAAGTTATCGTCATGTTACTCGGGGAGGCTACTCGATACCTTTGTAGGTAGGGTAGGCGGGCAGCTGATAAAGAGCTACTGTAGCGAGTACGTCGAATACTATCGAGGCAGAGGCGGACGGAGAGGAGCACAGAGGAGCACAAGAGGGGCCATTACTTTGGCGGGTCACCGACCGAGACATACTTGAGTAGCTAACTCAGTAGGTACCTAAGTAGGTACAAGCAGGAACGAACTACATAACTAACTGCTGTAAGCAACACCTACACAGCATCCGGCACAATAGCACCGGTCGGCCAGGAGGTTGGGTAGGGTGCATGTAGGCACGATAGCGTCTGCGCCGCAGGTTGCGTGGGCGTTAGGCATCCCGCTCGCACTGGGATTATACTAGCAGGTTAGGCGAGGTAATGTACTACATTGACTTTCGCTAGCGCACTCTCCATACCCGCCGCAGTAGTCAGTGCACGAAAAGATGACCCATCCACCTAAATATACTACTATTTCAAACACTAACCATTCAACAATAGAAAATGGTAAAAATAAAATAATTAGAGGGCTGCAATATTTCGAGGCTCTTATTTTATTAAGTATCTATTTTAATTTTTCAAATTTAGTGTACGGCTTGAAATGCTTTGCTTAAAAAAGAGGTAAAAGTCCAAAAATAATTTTCAAGATTATTATAAAATGTAATTTTTTTTAATTTTTAAAAGAATTATTATTTAAAACTAGATCCTTAAATTTATTTATAAACAATTTTTTCTATTTTATTCCGTCCTGAATAGTTGCTTGATTAATGTCGAAAGTAGTAGACTTTGGGTGGTATTCTGGCAGAAATGGCGGATGGGTCATCTTTTCGTGCACTGACTACTGCCCGCCGGCTGCCGGCTCTGGCATTGCATAGCGTTGGTTTGGGCATCTAGGCAAGCTAGTTACAGGTACACGTTGTCTGCTCCTACCTAACTTTAAAAGGTAATGGGCAAGTGCATTTGTGTTGGTCCAGGTACACTTCAAGCCACCAACATGCACAAGACAACGAGGTAATAACATTTGAATATCTCAACTTCCTACTAACCTAGATATATATATATCTCTCTCTCTTTTTCAAAGTTTCGAGCATATAAATACTAAAATGATATATATGTATGCACAAAAGCTCCCAATGGCGCCAAGTCCGAGATCAGCATGTCCTGCTGTATGGTCTGATGGTTCTTGCCGTCGGCTTGGGCTACGTCCATCGTGAAACTTAGCTAGGAGAGCCCTAAGGGCGATCGCAAGGCCCAATATTAGCTTTAGCTCGATGTTATTACCTGAGGTACCTCCTTGCAAGTAGGTAGGTATATCTTCGTTGTTGAGGAAAATAGACCACGGGCTGGAGTCTAATCGTAGGTGTTTCGGGGTTATTCTACATAAGGTTAAGCATTTCTTGATCTTCAATATCAGGGCTCTTTCCGCTGCTGAAACCACTCGAACCAGGGCCGTGATTGTTGCTTACCACGCTGTAGATGAGACACCATAGCATTGTTCGCTGGTGCTTCCCGAGTCTTAAGCGATGTTGCAAATCATTGTGGCAGCTCTTGTTTCGACGTCTTTTTCTCGGTCGAGTGAGATGAGACACATATGTAGAATGTGACCAAATCAAGTCGCTATCTGGTCGGCTCTTCCCCTCTCCTCAACTCCCTCATCCGTGTGCTTCGACTTCTGCATTATCTCTTTGCCTCTCTTTAGCATTTCAATAGCCTCTATCCCCTTTCCGTCAGCACATCCAACTCTGTATTCATTATTAATCACCTAGGTAGACAAAGACTTCGGTTTTAGTTTGGCTTGTTGTTAAGACTGGGCACGTATATAC
Source organism: Xylaria sp. FL0933 (assembly GCA_022578765.1). Classification (NCBI taxonomy): domain Eukaryota; kingdom Fungi; phylum Ascomycota; class Sordariomycetes; order Xylariales; family Xylariaceae; genus Xylaria; species Xylaria sp. FL0933. The sequence goes on from MU389759.1 coordinate 268,855, forward strand.
ATTTTATGAAAGAATTGATGCATCAGGTACGCGGCTCAGAACTTTCCCAACAGCAGCTCTAAAGTCCTGTCTGAACCTGCGAGTGCATTAGAGATTGATCATTTGGAACGGAAAGCATGTTCATCCATTCCCAATGTGTATGTCTGATCAGCTCAATCCATCTATCACAAGCCACGCGTCCGTAGCACTGATTCGTAGTACGTGATTCACCAAGCCTATCCAAGAGGTAAGGATGATGAAGCCTTGTGTCTTGGAATGTCATAACGAAGGTTCGAGGCTGAAAAGAACTTCATCGTCCAGCGAGGAGGGATGAGATGAGAAGAGGCGCGCACAGCCGAGCCATTAGGCATTGAACTGATAGAGTCTGCCGTGCCCGATGGTACCACACAACAACAGGCTAGGTCAGGGGTTACATCGACGGGTGCCACTAGAGTTCAAGGGTTAAGGTAATATCGAATCACAGTTTGCACAGTTTATCTTGCCCGTTTGTCAAACAAAGAGCTTCAGAATATCACACGCTAGGGCTGTAGTGCTTGTTCTCGGGCACAGGTCTATTACATGGCCTAATCATCTAAATCTGGCCACCCAGTCATGCACTACCTGAAAACTAAGTTCATCGTGCTACTCAACCTATGCGACTGATGTGTTTACCCCAAGGTCGCAGGACTTGTCGCATCCGGAGGTAAAAGTTACTGGCAGCGTTTTGAATTTTTATATTTTGATTCGGGCATCTTGATCTTCATCCGCGAATCGTAGTTGATGTCATCAACTTAGCCACCTCCCCCCCAAGCTACAGCTCCCTCGTTTCCGCCACCCATGAAATGGTTTATATCCAGGCGCAATATCGCGCTACGAGAAGCCCGTTGACCCGCAATTCGATGCACTTGGTACAAAGGTCTTTCAACATCTTCAGCCTCGTTCTTTAATATCTCGCTTTTCACAAAGGACCCAGTCCTAGGAAATCCAACATTCGCTCTTATTGCCCAAAAGCGGCAAGGAGCAGCAAGCAGTAGCCGCAACTTCATTAGGGCCCATGGCAAATATGGCAGTATTGCAGTTGTATCAACGATCGCCCTGGAGGTATCAAAGTAGTGCTTAGAAAGATGCCGAAAACTTTTGGAATGAATCAATATGACAACAATGGAGCTTAACATCGTGCTCGAATCAAAGCAAGTATCACACAGCCACAGAGAAAGGGAATTGAGACTGAAAATAAATGGAAAAGTCACCAGAGAAGAAAATGGGTTACATAAAACCTGGAAAAGAAAACAAAGAAAGGTCCAGTTCTTCCATCATTGTAGCCCAGTAGAATGACCGCACCGACGCTAGCATCAGGGCGAACCTACATATGTAACCGGTATTGCGCCGATAACTTTCGCAACGTTCCTTCCTAAGTAAGCCCTTCGTCAAGAAGCAAAACATTTGCACCCTATTGTGTGACCACAGAGCCCGCCTTAGCTTGGAGGTGCTAGCCCTGATAGCCAGGGTAGGCGCTGTTGAAGGTCTGGTTCGGGGGAGGCTGGCTCCACTGTTGATTCGGGGGCTGCTGGCCGCGGCCATAACCTCCCGCACTCGGTGGTCCAGCATAGCCCATTGGCTGAGCTCCGTAACCAGCAGGTGATTGAGCTGGAGGCCCACCGTATCCTTGTTGCTGTCCTCCATATTGACCTGTGATTGTTTAGTTGGGCTTCAAGGCATTGCTATCAAGCTGAATGCGAACTTACCTCCATACTGGGGGAAAAAGGTCGACGGTGTACCTGGGTAGGCGGAGGGCTGGGCGCTCTGAGGACTGAACGCTTGTTGTTGCGATGGGTCGAAGTTCCCTTGAGGGTTACTAGGAGTCTTATCCTTGCCCCACTGCCATATGTCAGCATCGACCAGCGTATCGCAGAACTAAGCAAACTTACACTGCACTTCAAAGGCCTGCCATTAACATTGTAGCCATTCAACTGACAGATCGCCATAGCGGCGTTCTCGTGTGTATCCATCTTAATGAACGCAAAACCACGATCCGCTTGAAATCGAGACTCCGTTACATAGCCGAAGTTTTGAAATAGCGGAACGAGATCATTTTGGGTTGTATACGGAGTAAGATTTCCCACATAGCAGGTCGTTTGCCAGCCAGGCGTCTGGTTGACGATCATGTCATAGCTTTGGATGCCATGGGTTGGAAAATGGTGGTGGCCGTAAGGTGTAGTGGGCGTCATGCCCATTGCCTGTAAGGCTTGTTGCTGGGCAATGGAAGGTTGGCCCTTCTGATTAGCCCAGTTGCATCGAATGGCACGAGAGCCCAGCCACTCCCCATCCATAGAGCTCAAAGCCTTCTCGGCGTCACCGCGCTCCCTGAAAGCTACGAAACCGTATCCCCGCGACCGGCCCGTCTTCATATCCCACATAACACGAGCCTCGGAAATGGTGCCGAAAGCAGAGAACGCCTGGAGAAGAACCTCGTCGTTGACTTCGTTGGACAAGTCACCAACAAAGATGTGGAAGTGGGACGAAGTATCCTCTTTGTTCGAGGTATTGGACTGATAGGCCCAGTTGACCCGAATTTCCTTTGAGATCGTGAGTCTCCACTCAAAAAGAAGCCATATGAAACAAAACTTACAGCTTGGTGTACTCGACGGCCATTCAAAGTCTGCATAGCGCGCTCAGCCGCACCGGGATCATCGTACTCTACAAACCCGTAATTGTAACCCTTAGCCTATGCGTGGTCAGTTAAAAGTCGAGTCAAGCATCGAAATGGAGGAGGGCGGCAGATGCGCGCAGTTTAAATATCCATAACCGCAAAGTCATATATGTATAGTGCCAGACGTGACTCACATTCTTGTCGGGGATGATCTTAACGTTCTGAACATGCCCCGTTGTCTCGAAGATCTGGCGCAGTACATCTTCAGTAACGCGGGGGTCAAGGCCACCAACATAGAGTGCACGCTTGTTAGGCTCGGGCGCGACTCGACGTGGAAAGGGACCTCCGCTGGTAGGGGAAAGAACTGAGTTCTTATCAACGGCGGACATAGGGGACGTGATTGCCGTGGGGATAGGATTCGTGTTGGGCGGGATATGCAGCGGTGGAGGGGGCATGTGCGCTGGGTTGGCTTGGCCGTTCTGATTGTTGTCGAACCCAGGAGCGCCAGCATTAGGTTGAGGCGGCGGTGGGGGTGGGAGCTGGGAACCAGCAGGGGGCGCGCCGGAGTCTGCCATTATGAGTAAAACGGAGATGAGGATATCTCGCTATGCTGGTCGTCTTAAATGCAGAGAGGTCAGAATGACAGTGCTGGTAGCTGATACCGATAAAGGGACGAGTGAAATGCCGTCGTGCGTTGCTTTGTGGACAAAAAAACTTGCAGGCTTTGAATTGAAAGTCGTAACTTCGTTGGTTCGTGGAGGAAAACTGGGGGTGGGGTATTGGCACAATTTGGTTGTCCTGCTCAGCCTTGGGATTGGGAGAGGAGATTGGAGAGGAGTCGCCGATATGCGGTGGTGAGGCCCACGATATCCCACGTCCGTGTCGAGCTATTCGGTCTGCACAACGGCTGGCGACAATGAGCGCGGGCGTAATTACGGGAGCTTCTCGAGCAAATCGGATCGAGTGAGCGCAGCGCCGACTCAGCTGTACAAGCTCGCCGAAGATGCAGATAGGAGCTCCAAGTGGGCAGTGGCAGTAATATGCGGCGCACACCGCGAACCCCAGCGCAAGCCGTGAGGCACAAGTATAGTGTTTCGCGGGAACTGGTGGTAGCTGATAAAGAAGAAAGTCAAATAGACAAGCGCCCAAGACCAGGTGTACGGATCAGCCGTAGATGCTAGACAAATACGTGAACGCAAAGATGGTGACAACGAGTATGACGATAGTGGTGGTGGTGCTAAGGGAAAAAGCGAGCCAGAGAGAGGAAAAATAAGAGACCAGCAGCGACGATGATGATAACGAGATACACAAGACCAGAACGAGACAAGAGCTGAGAAAAAAAAGGAAACTGCCTTAGAAGGAGGAGTCCCCCAGATTCTCTCGCGCACACCGACGATACGTGGAAAGGCGATTTCGCACAACGATGTAGGAGATGGGAGGGGAGGAGAGGAAACCGAAGCAAACAGAAATTGGCGACGGGGTCCAAAGTATTGAAGTACAGCCCAAGGTGGAGAGTGACAACCTTGGAAGTCTGGGGGTCTCGTCTGGTTGGGAGAAGGGGCAGAATGCGACGAATGTGGCTGGTGTGTACAGCATCTGCCGGCCCCGGGTACATTCAGGGGCACCTGCTTTGCCTCCAAGCAAGAGGTATAAGTGTTGTAGACAGTTAGTACCCCATGTCACACTCTTACCCGCAGGCACTACATGTACTCTGGGGACCTACTATATGTACCTATTGATGCTCTACATAAAACGTATCATAGCTCTCATCTTGTAGTTGGGCAGATAGATATACAAAGAATATTTTAACCGTTTGCGGTACGATTAGTAACATACTAGAGTAAATCTACACGTATTGTTTCCTAAGGCCGCAGTTTCTATAGCTTATCCAATGTCTCACCAAAACAGTTTTGTCTAAATGTGCCTACGTACAAGTTAGAAGAGGTAACAACAGTGAAGGTCATGTATGTATAAGTACCTTCTGGCAAGTAGAATCCCGCCTTGGACCTTAGTGCCACATAGCGGGGCAATGTTCAATACCGATATGCATGTTCTCCCCCCATCATCGGACCGGGCGATCAAGTACTGTATCTACCCATGTACCCACGGTAAGATGAGCATCAATAATATTCAGGAACCTCGGGGAGACTAGTCAAGCTTAGTTGACATACATGTTACTCTTTATTGTCAAGCGGGAGTCCTCACTTAAGGTAGGTAGACGCATTTGCTAGCCTAATAGGTATGTATTTACCTACAATCTATATTATTTGAGCTCTTAATCAATAAATCTGCTCTATCTTCAACAAATCAGTACTAGTTGTTGAAGAGACCAATGTAGGCCTGAAAGAAGTTATAGGTAGTGTAACTACATACTGGGCAGGTTAGGAATACAAGAACGCACCCCATACTAATATCGATGTTTATCTTCTGATAAGCCTTCTTGGTAGGCTCAGCTAACAACAATAATTCCGCGCATAGTGGTCTGTGTAAGGTCTATAAGAAATAGTCTACATAGATCGACTACAAGTGACATGTAATAAGCACAAGATATGTATCTGGGTACCTGATCATATTAGTCAATCGACAAACCTAGATGTAGGTACCTAGGTGCCTATCTACATGTATGTACAAGATGGGCCGTCAAGCCACAGCTTCAGCCACAACATACTACAAATACATAAGAGGTACTTTTGGGCCCAGGGTAGGTATGTAGGTCTGCTATCCACCTGTAAGTGCCTCTCTGACTATCTACTTGTATCACTCACTACTCGTCTCCTAACCAACCAAGCCTTCAGTCCTCACACGCCTCCTCCAACGTCAAATTCTCCCTTTCTCATTTTTGAGCGACACTTTCTTTAATCTTGGTTTCTTGCGTGCGCTAGGAACTCACCTGCGGCCGTGCAACTACACTCTCCCCTTCATTTTGGTCATCCGGGTATGCCTAGTCGCTGCGTTAGCTACGGCAATGGCGACCTCAACAGACCAAGCTCTGCAGGTCCTCCAGCAATCTTACAAGGACATTGTAAGCTATTATGCCTAGTGCATCTTGACTTCGGTACTGATTCGCTATACTGTTTTACAGCTGATCCAAGCGGGAAAACACTTCAAGGTGATTGCCAAAGATGGCCCGGGAGCGCTCAATGGCACTCACAGCGGAATCCGGGCTAAGACGAGTGACTCGCTCACCCAATATCATCTTGCTCTGAATGAAATCGAGGGTGAGATTGTGCGTACAGCATCACACGATATCCCTTACTCCTTGTGATTGATGCCCTCGCTAATCTGTAGCAGATTCGGGCAAAATCTGTCCTGCTCAGGGACTTGGAGAACTTGCATGCGGCCCGGGCCCCGGCTCCAGTAACCGCTCCCGTTCCCGTGCCCGGTCCCGCGCCGCAACCCGCGGCACCGCCAGCCCCAATGATGGAACTCCCCTCTGCTGCGGCGCATTCTCGTAACTTGAACTCTTCTGCTGCTGGTGCTGCTGCTATTGCTGCTCCTCCAGTTCCTACACCCAGTCCTGTTCCTATTTCAGCTCCTACTCCTGTCCCGGCCGCTGCTCCGTACCCTTCAAGCAAAGAGACGAAGACGGTTGCGCCTTTTCCGGACATGGGCATGGGCATGTCTTCCGACGTGGTTGACCTGACCGTTGGGGAGAAGAAGCCTTCCCCAAGGGTTCAAGCCGGTTCCGTCAAACCATCAGCCCGCCCGGCTCCCCCAACAAATGTGAAACCCTCTCCCAAACCAGTCCACAAACCTACGCCACCTGTCAAGGTGACACCTGTTCCTCCGCCACAGATCCCACGTCTGCAAGCAATGCAGTCCACGAATGCCTCAACCCAGTCGAAATCTCAATCACCCTCACAGCCCCCCAAGGCAAACCTGCCTGCTCACGCTGTGCAACAGGCTCCAGCTACTAAGACGGTTCAGGATAATCCCATGGATAGTACATTAAGCCTTCCATCCGCAGGAGCCAATGATGGCACTGCTGCCGGTGCCGGGAACGGAGAACTTAACTTCACACATATGGAGTTTTCACTTGCTCCTCCACCCAGCGAGCCTCAGGGGGCGCCTCCTGCTCCAATGCCGGAGTTCGACCTTGCGACTTTTGCACCCCAGAGCGGAAACAACAATGCTACCGCGTCTAACACAACCGGAAATAATTCTACACAGCCGTCAAACCCCAATTCAAACATGGACGACTTATTTGACCTCGGTGATAACAACGGAGGTGGGGATACTATGTTCGACTTGGGAGGCGGTGCGGCCAACGACCATACATTCGATGACATGATGTTCTTTGGTAATAACGACTCGGATATGGCTCAATTTGACGATGCGTACTTCGGAATCTGAACCACTGGTTTGCCGACTACAGCAACAAGATCCTCAAGTTTAGGATATGTCTTGTATAGATGCTTCTAGTAGATTCGGTTATCCTGCTGCTCTCTCAATCAGGTAGTGTTTGGGCATGACTGATTCATATTGCCTTATTCTTTTTGCGCCGATGTATTGACTTGACCTCCTTCGGAAGCAGATCGGCAGATCTTCACAGGCGCATATCTGATTATACAGGATTCTACCTAGGGTAACACGAGATATGCTATTCAAATAGGGGAGTTCGGGGGCCGGTCGGTAACAATGATTTGGCGAACATGATATTAATACAAGAGATACCTTCACAGCATGCTAAATGAGTAAGAGATGCAGACTACTGGTAGAGTCAAGAAACCTAAACCGCCACGACATAAACTCCAAAGTCACATATAGTCAGCGCAGCATAAGCAGCCACGGGGAACTCATAGGTATGTATTTTAGGATGCGACTGAGAGAAGGGTCAAAGCTATGCGGTCAGGTTACGACGTATAGAATAGATAAGAACCCAATCACTGTCCCATTGTAACTCACTGACTAGCAACACTAAGTTACACATTTACCTTAATCTACTCGACCTTAACCACAGCAAGCAACAAACGTCATTCAGTCAAGTACATTTCTAAATAGGCTCGACTAGGATACCGACCGCCCTCACTTATCATAGTCGGACAGCTTCGTGTTTGCTTACTGAGCGTCGTGCATCCGGTATACGAACTTATAGTATGATATCAACACCTAAATTGTCATGATCAGCCCAAACTCACAGTTGTGTAACTTAAGTTATTTATTAAGACATTACCCGATATCACTAAAGTCAACATTGGGTTTCCATCACACTTGGTTGATACCTTATTATTACTAAGTACCATTGTAGACTAAGAGACACATATCATCAGCTTCTTGTTCCCCCCTGAACACAATAAGCGAGAGAGTTCGGAGCAGATCAATCCTAATTCCATGTCATAAAGCCAAGAGGTGATAAGTACCATGGCGGAGTTGACTTGTGCCAAGTCTTGGATAGGCGTAGACTGGATGGTATCGTATACGTGCGCAAGGTCCTACTCGTTTCGATCCCCAAGGCCATTGTAAACAGGGTCTTATCCCCAGCATCAGTTCGCTGTTGGGTTTTCATCTAATTGTCTATGATTGCCCTTCCAATACATCGCTACATGCCTTCTTAGTTCCCAGTGAACAGAGGCTGGGGGAAGAAACTCAAACTTGTCATAGCCAGGATACGCGTCAACATGGACCTTGCGCTTATTCACGTACATACACAAGCAACCCGAATGAGATAGAATGTGAGTCAATTTATACTCCGACGAACTCTCATGCTCACCATGGCCCCATAAAGCATATTTCACCTTTCTATCACCGCCTTCTTCCTTATTCCTTGCGATTCTGCTTGTTTCCTCAGATTCCATGGGCGTCGATGAAGTGCTCAGTCATCACTGCTATGGCACATTTCTGGAAAATATAAATATCTGCCCTCTCTTCCCTCGATTCAATTTTTCCTTTCTCCTTTACAACTTTTTTTTCCTACCCACCTACTACCACGACCAAAATATTCTTATCACACCACCCTCCACTCTCCCTTACCAACATCATTATTCACAGCCTCTTCAATATCCTTATTACCAGCGTTCTTAATGTTTTTATTTGCAGCGTTTTCAATTGTCTTATTCTTAGCGTTCCTAATATTTCTATTTTCAGCGTTTCTAATATTCTTATCCCCAGCGTTCCTAACATTTAATCTACAGCCTGTCTATTATCTTCATTTGTAGCGTTTCTTGTGTTTCTATTCACAGCGTTTCTATTGTTTTCTTTCCAGAGTTCCTTACATTTCTATCTACAGCGTTTCTTTATTTTTCTTATTCCCAGCGTTTCCAATATTTTCTTTTAACGGCGTTTTTATTATCGTTATCGAGCGTTCTTAATATCTTTACCCAGCGTGCTTGATATTTCCTTTCTCGCAGTGTTTCCAACTTTTTTTTTCCCACAGCGTTTCCATCATTCTTATCCGGCGTTCATAATATTTCTTTTCTCACAGCCTTTCTATTATCTTCATTTGCAGCGTTCCTAATATGTTTACCCAGCCTTCTCAATCTCCTTATGCATCCATTTCTATCTGTACCGTCTACCACCATCTACCACCATACTTTACCACACCTTACCATACCTTACCATACCTCACCATATCTTACCTTACCTACCATACCTCACCGCCTTACCATCATACCACATCTTACTACCTTACCATCATACCATATCATACTACATCACCATATATTGCCATTTATTGCCATCTATCTGCCATCTACTTACTATCTATCAGTATCTATTATCACCATTTTTTGTATATAAGGGTGACAAAATCGGACTTGCAGCCTCCACGTGGCGTCACCTGGAAGCCTGATTACCAGGACTAATGCAAGCCGTCTAGATAGCTTTAGATAGATGCTCAAGAATAGAGTGTTCTGCACATGAAATGATTGAACACGCGTTGTATTGCGCGAGGAGTGGAAGGCCTCTTGTGCCTTGGAGCTCTACGCCAACTTGCTAGTAAACGAGGGTAGACTTGAAGTTGATAATTCGTGTCCTATATAGTAAACCAGCCCTTACCCTCATGTTTGTTATACACTAATAGACTACCACTGAAGGCAGAGTGCCATAACACAAGCTTAGCCAGCGAGTCAGACCTATTGCTATAGCTGTATTTTCAATGCCAAACGTCGTAGGCCTATACAGCCCAGTCCGTGATGATAGCTCTGTCCATGATGCTAGACAGGAGTTCTCTAGCTTTCTTTGCGTACCGACTACAAGTATGCATGGTCATATCTGTGGACTCGGGCCTTGACGAACAAGTTGAGGGGTTGTCGCATAGAGCTTCATACATTTATGTATGATCAGAGATATGTCAAGGGTAGATTCTTGTCTTTGGGTTTTGTTACCATCTTCGTTCTGAGATCTGAGAGACAGAGTGCTCGTCAATCCGAAGCGATCTGGAAGCAAGTCCAAGCCGTTCTCACCATTATCTCGTCAAGATGTTGACATGGTGTTTCTCGAGTATTGGGGGGAATACGAGCAGGTCATTATTATACTATAGAAGTGATCGTTGGTCCAGTGAGTGAAGACACAATCGGCCAGAAAAACGCAACGTCGCCTCAGCTATGCTTAGTTGCGGGTCCATCAATAAACAGACTATCTTCTATTCATTCAATTATTTCCCTAGTTTTCTGCTTGTTCGCCAATTGGGCCCATTCCGGCGTGGCGAAGGTCTCCAATCCGGAGAGAGGAGGAAACTGACTGCCCGCCAGCCTGCTTCCGTTGCAATGCCTACGACACCCCGTCTTTGGTATATCAGAAAACATCTAGCTAGTGGTTCCGTATCCTAGAAGGGTGCTAGGGGCGGGTTCATGAAGAAGCAAGATCAATTGCGAAGCTCGAGATGCGACACCTGCGAGTTGAGACGGTCCTGTACCATCGCGAGGCCGAAGGACTCGGTGGAAACAATCAATTAGCATAACTTCCGTTACGGCCGTCACTTGGGTTGGGATAACTCGCCTAGTAACGGGTTTCCTTGCCATTACGTTCCCCTTCGTTAATCTCTGCCCACTAAATTTGGTCTAAAAAGAAGACGTCACAGTCTACCACGACTTCTACATGCGCGTCGATACGGAACGACCCGTCAGCATTCAGTAATAATATTCAGATCTTGCTGGCATCAAGGCGATCGTCTTCAGCTATGCCTTGCCCATGGCGGGTACTGTAGCGCGCGAGCCGCCACGAGACCACATCCATCTGGCTACGCTGCTATAACTCGACCTTACGTGATCATCGCCATGGGCCATGGCTAATCACCCAGCCAACTTGCGTCCGCGCGTCCGCCAAAGTAAACGAGGTATATGCGGTTTTGTGCGTGAACGTTATAATACCGAACTCAAACCTAAGGAAACAAAAACATATAACTATGGAGACCGAGTAACCTTTAACTCTTCCGGCCAATTTGGTCCGGGCCCAGCAAAATAGCTCGGAATACCATCACTCAGCATTAGCAACAGCGACAGCACACTTACTGAGCATCGTTAGGTACCGGGTTTTGATTACCTCGGTGGGTAAATTCTATGTCCTTCTTCTACTTGGCTTTCGGCGGCCTACGGTCCCACCAAGAAAGCATATAAGGCTGGTTGGGCTCGGGTTGAGTTTCATGCGTTGAGACGATAGGGTAAACAGACACGCGGTCTTGACCATCTCTAAATTAGCTACCTAATAGGCAGCACCTGACCTATGGCTATATTAGTTAGTACCTTTAATACAGAAGCATTGAGGAGGATAGAATGTGTACGCCTTTTACAGCGACAGCATATCCATTACATTCTAGTGTTAGATCTAAAGATTTAACACGATCATGTGAAGTTAGCAAGCCTGTTCTCCCCAGATACCATACGCCGTCTCAAAGAAAAGAGCAGCGTGTCCGCGTTCGAAGACAACACAACGGGATAGTTTTTCACGTCCCTTTTTTAGCTGAAGACATGTGCATTTGGGTTTCGATGCTTCTCCTGAGCTGGAGGAAGATGTGTTTAGTCTGATAAACCTCCCTTTCAGTCTCAACTACGGCTCCACGAGCCTATATCTATTCGTATATGTTGTGATCCAGAGCAAAGGAAACCTGTGTCCCACTTGAGTATAGTTATCTTGGATTTCGTGACTACTGGGTGCGGCACTCATCAGAGCTAGAATTACCAGCTATAGCAAGTTTGGCAATATCACTCAAAATATGAACAGATACGGGACTGTATTTGATTCGAGAACATCGGTATTAATTACCCCATTAAAGCGCCGAGAGTGATCATGTACAGCTCGCGCCTCTCACTTAGATATGCATATAAATTACGAACAATTTGTCGAAATTATCTCTGGCTTGTTACAAGAGATCAGCTCTTTTTCTATTAGAAACACTCTTCGTTAGGACAAGAATTTGGCATCCTAGAACTCTCTTGCCCTTGGGCTTACGTACATATTATGGGTGATAGAGGAATTTGGCACCAGCTTAAATATCGAGTTCGTACTTAGGTATTCATCGGGAATGTTATCTCCTAATTTCTTCACTCTAGCTATATCGAGACAGGAACGCTTGTGTCTCGTTGCTCATCTTGCACCTACCGCAGAGTGTGCCTTATTCATGTTGTTAACATTCGCGATTCTTATAGGATGTACATCCTCTATAACGATGAGATTGGAGATACGCCTCCGCAATCCTAAAGACCTCGGGACCGACTCAGACCAGATTCGCTCTGCTGAGGACTGCCGTTCGGTTCCGGGCTATCAATGTCTCATCACTGTGAGTATGATGCGGAGGAGAGAACAGGGGCATTAAACGCTGACACCTCCGGAAAAAGCCATGGGCTTGAACAAGCAGTTGAACATGCTCGCTTTGCAATCGGAGCAAGGAAATCTCGGATATGGGTAGGAACATATCGACGAGGGATATTGAATAGGAGTATATAGCTTTTCAGGGTTTAAACAATTCAGACTGTATTCGAATAGATAAAGAGAAATTAGATAAACGATGAGAGGGGGTATCTATAACTACTATTACCCAGTCTGTTCGGCGCCCCATAGATTATATAATGGCTCGCCCACATGATGAGAGACCCGAAGCCGTCCACTTGTGACATATATACATCGCTCTGCTAACCATATATCAAAGATAGCTAATATACTCCCATACTTCACCCCTATTGCACTGGCTACCATATCCTCGAAGGAACAAAATAACAATCACAACAACCATGGAAATCAAGGACCCTGCGTAACCTGGAACATGGGCTGAAGCAACGACGTCAGATTCGGATTCTTCAGCCCGACCCAATCATGATCAAAGACGCCGAAGCCCTCGTCGTGGTCGAGCACGCCCTCGCGCACATAGTACGAGCCCATGAGCGCCCAGAGGGACCACTCGGAGTCGTTGCTGAGGACGTATTCCCTCAGGCACTGGAAGTACGCGTTGTCGGCATCAGAAAGCCCCTCGTTTGGCCCGCCGGTCATGCCGAAGCCGAACTCGGACAGTATGAGGGGCGCCGTGTAGTCCTCGCCTTGCTCGAGCACGAAGCCGTTGAAGAGACCGTACGTCTGCTGCAGCAGGTCGCAGTTCCCGCTCGCGAGCGCGTACGTCACGGTGAACTGGTACGCGTGCCACTCCCAGACGTGCTTGCCCGCCCAGGCACTCCAGTCGATGTTGCCCTCGGTGCGGATGTGCGTCAGGTCCGTCGACGACTGCGTCCCGCCCATGATGACGAGCACGGACGGGTTCGCCTGGTGCACGCGCGTGGCTGCCTGCCCAAGGAAGTTGTACCAGTCTGCCCGGCCGTTGAATGTGCCCTGGAGGAGGAACTCGCGGATCTCGTTACGCATGCCCATCCCAATCACGCCGGGCTGCGAATTCGCCCATGTCGCCATGGCCTCGACGCCGTTGAGCCAGTTGTCGGTTTTGAAGAAGCGACTATTTGCGTCGTTATAACCGGCTCCCTGATCCCACCAGCCGTTTCCATCAGTAAGGTTGCCTGATACCTGTTAGTCTTGCCACAACTTCTTCGGTTTCCAATAAACCGCACAGGTAAAGATGAGTTTTGATAAACTCATCGAACTCGGGCTACTTACAGCACCATTGTGCCTTGCTGACGTGATTGTCCAGGATGGTCATAACACCCCTATTCCAGAGAGCAGCAATAACAGCCGCATAGGCGTCTCGAGTAGTGCCATTAGCAGCGAAGCTGTTCTTCTCGACCACCTGCGCGTACATGCTGTTCATAGCATTAACATCCACGCCGGCAGCCGCCGCGGCGTTAGTGAAGGATTGAGATAGGGGAACATCGGGATTCAAGGCGTGATCGATGGAGTATGTGAGGCGCACGCAGTTGAAGCCTTGTGCAGCCACGAAGTCGGCGATATAGTCAACCGACTGCTTGTTCAAGCCCTCGGGGGTGTTGGCCTCGAGGTGGCCGGCCCAGTTGACACACCGGAGCTTTACACGGTTTCCATCAGCGTCAAGAATCCATCGTGAGGATGTTTGGAGCGGTAGGTTGACTCCCAACGCCGGCAGAGCAGCGCCCAAGATCGCCACAGCGACGGCGAACTTCATAATGGGTGGTACGCGATAGATCAGGTAGGTATTAGAACGCCACGACTATTACTATAACATCCAGGTCGAATAGGAGAAGCGGCTAGACCAGTGGTGGTTCCTGTGCTAATATACCAAGCAAGGGCTCATTACTGTGAAAATTACCAAAATATCAACAAGGCAACATGGGCATTAAGTAGCGCAGCGGGAGCCCACTCATACTTTTCATGAGGATATGGCTAGACTCGACAGCTAGTCAAGTGCAGTCATGCAGAGCTGGGCCTCAGAGAAGCGGCCAACCAACCAAGAGCCACAATGGATCCGAGTGAGAGGACGAGAGAAGTGGTCGCGGTCTAATACAGCAGGTGATCGAGTTCAGCTGGTTGAGCTACGAGGCTAGGCAAGACAGCAGCTGCAAGAGTAGTAATACCCAAGATAGTGTCGCGTTATATAAGGAGCCGCCTCACGTAGGAGGATCTGATGTCATGATGTGAATCTATAATGCAAGATCTCCGAGACAGAGACGGCACGCGCAGGGAAGCACACGCACCAGCTATTCTTGCCAACACACGCATATGTGGACTGCTACTCTCTATAGTAGACTCACCGGCGAATCGTCTTTCGAGGAATCCCAGCCCGAGGCAAAAGAAAAACAGTATAATATGGAATTTGGCCGACACTAGGACCTGCCATGTGCGGAAAGAGGGGGTTCCTTTCTACATGTTGAGTAGTAGAAGAGGATAGAAGACAGAAAACGAGAGAGGCGATATCTCAAAAGACGCGTGGAAGGGATCAAGGCCACTTGACCCGTCTGGCACTCTCCCTTCCACTCCGCCCAATAATAGCACACAGAGCAAGAGGGCGAAGTGGCACGCTCAGTAGGTCATTCGGGCGTCCCAGCTTGGCTGGAGGTGTGGTTGTTGGGATTCAGTGCGCATGAGGCAGGTCGTTCTCCTACTCCAACGAGACGTACTGCGGGGAGCGCCATGCCATGCCAACCTGCGTAATGGGTACCTGACATGCCGGGATTGTATGCATGAGGGTGGCCTTGGCCTGCACTAGAATCAGCAAAACAAGGGAGAGCAGCAGGGAAAAACGAAAATAAGACGACGAAAACAGGAATTCGACCGCATGCTGAATCACAGTAACCAGGAGGGCCCCCTCGGGCCCTTCCCCAAGCAGACACAAGGATGCAGAGGTTACTTGATGCCGTCAAGTCCAGGAGCTGATCTTATACTCGATATAGACAGTAGATCAGGACCGCTTGTCTTGTCATGATTTCTTGGCGATCTATACTCGTAGCTGGAGGATGGTTGACGCTTAGGCCGCCTCAGTGATCATGACAGCTGAATGAATGAGAGCACTTAACATTCTTTCGGTCTGTATCAATTAAGGGCATTTCGTGTGTTCCTCTCGTCATAACCATTTCAGTTATGAACACAATGGCAGCCATAAAATGCAGACAGAAGATGCCTCGGAAACCAGGTCAGCGGGGACTGGAGTGAGTAGGTTGTACGCAGTAAAGTGATGATCCGGTTGCTTTGCTGCCCATGACAGCACTGGCACTGCTGATTGGATCGGCATCTCTGCTGCGAATTGTGGGGTACCGTAGTCCACTACTGCACTAAACGTGCCAGGATCACAGGGCACAGACCATCTAACCCGATGTCCTCACAACGCTGATAGGCTTGTTTGCGATGCGGCTACCATATCAGTTGACGAGAAAATAAAAAGCTTGCGTTAGACAGTCGTGATCTATTCAGGGGTCAGGGCATCGATTATTAACTATCCGTCTATCCTGGAAGAGAAAGATATACTAGTTGCATCACAAGCAGACTGAGACGATAGAGATACCTATCTGGTCCATTACTTTGGGTTGTGTATAATGAGTATTCTTTGCCTTTTACCTTGTGTGCGCTGTCCTACTGTATTTTCAACGTGGTATATTAGGGAGAGCTCCACCAACAAGTTAAGTGTGAGTGATACCGCTCAACTTGCCTGTTTATATGGGCATCTTTCTAAATGGTCAATAACTAAAGATTACATAATGCTAGACATACGAATAGTGTCCGAGAAATAAATTTGGGATATCACAACAACACACCAACCAAGGAGAAGGGTTGTAAGGCTGATTATTAGAACATATGGAATTGGTATTATATTTCGTTAGGATCGTACCGCGAGGCAACTTTGGATTACAAGGTGCCCCCGTTTCGTGATAGTGAGCTGTCAACAGTCGCATCACTCTGAATGTTATTATAAAACGCGGCAACTCGTTGTTAGCCGCCAGTGATATGTGCTATTATGGCGTATGCCAATTATACCCAGCTTGGTGTATCTGATCATGAGAAAAACCACGACGCTGGAATGGAAGATGTTGCGGACTTGCACCAGGCCCGCATGAGTTAGGAGGCCGCAACAGCTCCCTGGCCGGAAACGGACACGCGAGCCTCCAACTCTTTCCTCTTGGCTAGGAGGCTCTTGAATGTCCCGAGACAATGGACCAAAGATTCTTCATCATGGGCGCAGAAACGATAGCTTTTCTCGTCCGTGATGATCTGCATGCAGTGCACCTTCGTTTTGCTGACGGGATCGATATCCATCACATTTACAATCGACGGCAGCCCCAAGATAAATGAGGCCGTGTACTCTGATTCGTCTTTGTAGAGGATCAGATTTCTCGGCCGGAGAACAGCCCAGCAGTTTTTCCATTGCCTCATACCACGCTTTCCTTTAAGAAACCAAAGCCAGCCTTGCCAAACGACTCGATCAGGGTCTCGTTCCACGTTAAGCCCGCTCAACTGACTGGCGTTCTTGTCCCCCATGATCGACCTTTTGGGGAGTGAGCCAGACTGCGCGCCAGAAGCAGAGGTCGATGGCATGGTAAAGCTCTCGATCGAAGCCCCATGTGCCCTCAGACCCTCTGCATCGGAAAGGTCAGATTGCGAGGCCACCTCGTTTCCAGATAGCCCGGAGTAGTCATTATGGGAAAGGCGTCTCCCCACAGAGCGCACGGATTTCGATACAGGCCGGTCCACAGGCTCGGGCGAACTTGATAGATACCGCTCGTGATCGGTGATAGGTGGGTCGTGGGTCCCATCCGTACTCTTCAGCATCGCTGCTGGTGCGAATGATTGACGGCGGATGACGGGGCTTGCCAAGAACATTTCCTCCTCCTCTTCTTCAATCCTGGCCTCTTGTCTTATGAGATCGATCCACTCTTGCGCATCTTTGGCGGTCGGTGCTTCCAGGTGATAATTTCGAGCCGGGGAGAAGAGTCCAATGAGATGATGTCTCTTCTGTTTTGGGTCTTTCAGAGGTACCACCGCCGATAATTCCGACAAGAACAGCTTGTGTCGAAGCTTGCTTTCCTTTTCTGATTTGTATATGTATAGCGCATTCGGCCGCAGGACAAGGTAGACAGTCTTCCAGGCCTAGAAAGGGACGTTGAAGATCAGCACTCAATCCAGTCGTAACTTCTTCAGCTGATTTCGTATGGTACCTTTCTTTTCTGGGTCCGTTTCTGCGCATACCCTGACTTGAGCACACGGTCGAACTCGAAACTCCCATTCTGGTTCACGGGACTCGCCACGGACAAGGTCAGTTGATGTCGAAGTCGATTCACTGCGCTGTTTATAGGCGCGGTTATCGACGTAGGAGGGATGGAGATGGTTGTTCGGCCCCTTGGTAATGCTGAGCCAGTCGTTTGCGAGAGACACTGAGTGGCTGTCTCCGCCATGGTGGAAAAGACCGGTCAAAATGCGCGCGACAGGGCACTCGACAGGCTAACAGGCGACGGCAAAGGAGCAAACTTATGCGCGAGTATCACGGAATAAACCAGAAGCGCAACGTCGTGTTTGTTCTTCTGTGCAACATGCGCGCTAAGCTTATTGCTCCAGCAACCAGAGTGCCTCTCGTTCGATAGTTCGGCGTCTAAAGCTTATTTACGGTCGGTCGAATGCAAGAGCAGCGAACTAAACCTTGCACTTAGCTGCGCGCAAGTAGTCGAGAAAGTCAATGGACTGGAGAGGTTTCGCCCGGACGGAACGAGAACAGGAGGCGGGATAGTCGTCGAATGCGTTACCGGCAGGTACTGGGTAGGTGGCGAGAAATATACAATATGGAGAAGACGTGTAGTTAAATATTATACGTGTATAAAGGGAAACGTGGAGAGAAGATGAAGCCACAAGGTACTAATTGATGTCAAGTCAAAGATATTATGGAGAAGAGAAGAGACAAAACAGCGTTGAGGCGTTAGTTTGCTGTCAGGGGATCAGGGGTGGCAATGAGGCCGTGGAATGCTGGACGTTGAAATATGGAATGCCCCTCTCTTGATGAGTTAAGCGGTAGCTAGCTAGCCTGGAGCAAGGGAGCCGACAGGGAGCCGATAGTGACAGGCATCCACAATATGTGCTGTACACTGCCTCCGATGACGCAGGCAACCTGCCTAACCTAGGTAACTACTGTCGCTGGCGGTAGGCAGATTAGATAGATTGGGCGACTTGAGAAAGAAAGAAAGAAAAGAGAGGATTGAAGGAAGAACGACGATGAGTTGGTTCGGTGAGTATGACCTTGAACCAACTACATAGTTTATGTGCTAAGTCGGAGGAGGTAAGTAAATTTAAAAAGTCACGAAGGGGCCAATAGACAGAGCCATGACCGTGCGACGGCAAGGTAATAACGGGTACTCCCTTACCTATTGCTACCTACCAAGGTACCTGTAGGTATGCTACGTAGCCTATAGGCTGCTAGTAAGATGAGAATTAGACTAATTAGGATAGATGCAGGTAACACTTTTCGGCAGTGGGCTTTCCCACACCCTGGCAAGCCCCTGGAGCCTTCCCGCGACCTAGCGTTATGTTTCAAGCTATCTCTAGCTGGCGCTTTCATGCATGCGCGCTGGAACAGAACAGCAACAATAAAGAAGCATTGAATTGAAAGGAATAAAGAATAAAAATAAAGTACCTACTGGTAGGCCTGACACATTTGTATATAACACAGGTAGACACTGTATATAGGTATGGGGGTGTTATAGATAAGACTTCTCGGATGTAATGGTTTCATCGCCATTCTCAACCCATCACACATTGGAAATGGCATCGTGTCATAAATAATTGTCCTTAATGTTGGCCCGCAAGCTATTTACTGCAGCATAACAGCCCAATTATAAGACAGACCAAAGTTAGCCGCCGCCAAAAAGGAGACCCAGCTGTGGATTTGTTTCAACAGGAATATAATACCTACCTAATCTAAGAAATTATACCAACACAAGTACAAATTAGGACAATTACTTCCGGCAGTGCATTCAACTCGTGTGGTCGTGAGACAATCGACCAAGAACGCGCGCGTCTTTTGAGCCAATAGGTTGGATCGGGAATGAAGTGGCTGGTGCGCATAATGAGACATCCATGCGCGTTTGTGGGCGTCATCATGCAACGCTTACCTATATCATTTCCAGTCGTAGGCTGCCATGAGAGTCAATGACGGAAGACGTGTGAGAAGCGATATGTGTCCATACTAGTAGTACTAACAATAGCGACTGTAGACGGCCAAGCCAAGAACAGATCGCCTTCAAAATTTCATAGTGTTAACGACAGTTTCCGTGTCGTTAGTTCGAATATACAGGCATAATGAAAGTTTACGCCAGCCGACAGCGTCCTCCTATCGGGACAGAGAAGTAGACAAATAGTTACAGTATATAGTTCATTGTAACCTTTATTGGGTATCATACCTTGTATATATATACAGCTTCTCTAGAATAACTTAATAGCAATATGATAACCATGCAATCGCCGCTAGAGGCGATTCACTTCTTCGTCTTGGGACCCAGCACCCGCACCCCTTTGGCGCTCCCCCACACGCTGTCGCTCACTTTCCTGGGTATCTTCCGACCACGCAGTCTCTGATCGATAAGCCACATGCCGACGACAAACTCAGCTCTGTCCAGGGCACCTTTACGTTGCGTGTCGACCAGGTCCCATACCTCCGCCAACTCATCGAAAGGGAGGCGGCTACGGGACCAGATGTCGCGCGCTACCACGTTCGCAACAAGTTGGCTCGTGTCGATATCTCCCGAGTCGCCCGCTACAGCGTTAGGGCCGTCCAGTAATAGACCACGGTTACTAGCCCATACACCCTCATATCGCTGTCTTTCGCGGTCTGTAATTTCTTCGCGCCACCGCTTCCTAGCGCCCTCTTGATGGGCATGCTTCTTCTTGGAACTGAGCTTGCCAAGAGGCTTCCTTTTGTGATGAGGTTTATACCCGGCTACTTCCTCTTCGGATTTGGTTCGCGGCGCCCGTAGTGTTTGGCGCATATGCGGTGTTTGCTTCCGAGGAGGCGGTGGTGTGGGAGGCTTCGCCGTACTAGGCGTCGCACGAGCAGATGCAAGTGATCCCGCAACAATAGCATTGGTGAGTGATTCCAGCGGAATATTGGAAGGCGACTGCAGCCTCGAGGCACGAGAGGGCGGAAGAATGGGGGCAGTAGACACGGATGATGGTCGTAGAGGTCGGGCTGGTTCAGGAGTCTTGCGTGGGGAGTCCGGCTGCGGCGAAGGGCCCGAGGAGGCCGACACAAATGTATCATTCGATAATGAGCTAGAAGACCTTCGAATCAAATTGTGCGGAGTCTTATCATCCACAAAAGCCGTGTCTGAAGGCGCGGTCGTCTTAGAAGGGCGGCTTTGGCGCTGTGATGAGGGCTTCGTCGGTGGTGGAGTGACAGACGTGGGACTTGTATCTGACGAATTCGACGTAATCCTTTGAGATGATGTCCGTCTCGGCTGTGGCGATAATATTAATGTGTTCGCCTGGCGAATCACCCGCGGAGGTGGTGTAATAGGTCTTGTTTTTGTCTTAGGGTTGAGAAGAGATGTAGACACGGGCAGCTCGGCATCAACCTTTCTTCGTGCGGGAGGAGTAGGAGGGCGCTGCCTCTTGCTTTCTGACGGCTCTCTTTCGTCTTGGACTGATAGTTTTGCTTTGGCAGTACCCCGGTCTAGACTCGGCGAAGGCAACGCCGCCTTCTCCCAGGCGAAAGATGAAGCCAGTCTTGAGGGTGATAGTCTCGAAGGTGACGTATCGTATGTGACGACGGGACTCATAGTACGGGGTGGCGTCATAGGCCGTAGCCCAGGTGTAAGCCCCTTTCTGCTACTAGATACAGCGGGCAATTTCTTGACTGGGTCTGACTCGTCCTCCTTCCGCTCAAACAACGAGACCAGAGCAGTTGTTGGGCGAATTGAGCTTGAGTCGGTTGTGAGATCAAGGTCTGTTACAGAGCTATCGTCGCCCATGTTCCCTTTCCGGTGATCTCGAGCAGGCTGGTGAGTATTCAACTGCGTCGGGGGCACAGCCTTAGAACTGGGACTTGCCGATCGACTGGCGGCGAGTGTCGCCGCAATGAGAGACGGAGAACGAGGGCTTCCCGTAGTCGACTTAGCCGGGGTAAGCAGGTGGCTCTGCCCTGTCAGCGGGTGATGTCGGCTCGGCGTACTGTTGTCCCCAGTGGTGTGGCGGCTTGGAGACGGCGACGGAGCGAGGCTGCGATCGCGCGATGCCGACGTAGCCGCCATAAGGGCACCATTTCCATAGCTGTTTCGTGTATCGAGAGTCGGCGTAGACGGGCTATTAGTCGTCTTTTGAAAGGCAAGGAAAGCACCTCTCAAGGCCGTGTTATGCGTAGCATCGTCATGACCCGGGTGGTTTGGTGTCCCGGCGCCGTTCATGGAGCTGATCGGTAATGGCGTCCGTCAATTGCCCGTTCTTTACATCCAACCGCTAGCTAGCTCATTGGAGTTGGCGCGAACAGAGAATAATCGAATATGTACGGAATGATTGGAGAAAAGGGCTATAAGGAAGCATTCGGCTCGTATGTAAACAACGGATTCCGTTCGACTTACTGATGGAAAGTCGCCAATACCAAACTCGAGTTCCGATAGGGCGCAGCGCAGTTAGGAGACTTTATGACGAGGTGGGTGACGTGACATGGTTCCCTCAGAGACGCGCGCTACAATTGAGTTCGATGACTACGGTAGGGATGCTTAGTGCATCTGTTTTAGGTATCTACAATGGGACTTACCCAAGTAGGTAGCTAAGATAGGCTATATTCCTTACAGGGTAGTACTTCCTACCTTACTTCAATGTTGGTGTTTGGTCGCCTCGAATACAGTTGCGTACTCAATGGTTAACGTGCTATTGATGTACGTATATACTAGGAGAGAATAGGGAGTTTCTACAATGTAAGCACCATTCATGCCCGAATATCAACCCTCGCTCCACCAAGTAAATAGGCAGGAAGGAAAATAGCTTGTCTGGCGATTCTTTTCTTTGATTCAAATCAGCAAATGGAAAAAGAGACACTGTCCTACGGCGTGACGTACCGAACGCCGCCATACAGAGAAAGATCAACCTCCAACGCCAGCCAGGACTTATCCGCCGCCTCGCCCTTCAACCTTTCCGCCTTCCGCCGTCCGAGTATGTTCCATTACAGAAATTCGAGAAACCAGAAAATTTACAACAGAAGTATCAACAACAAGAAACGGGGTCCCAAGTGCCAATGACCAGTAAGCTAGGTCTTAGGACAACCGAGCAGAATTTGGGGCCCAGCCAGCTCGGTGGCTATCGGGATTATGCGTGCGTGGTCAGGAAGACCAGATACAAGAAGAAGTGATGTGCAGGTGAGCACATGCAGTGCAGACGAAGTAGGTCGGTGCGTGCCAAACAAACTGGCGATAACACCAACCTGAAATTCTCATCCATCCAAAGACGTTCGTTTTGACTAACTATGAAGGGCTGCCTAGCAGGCTTCCCAATGCCATATGGTCGTGAGTCGTGGCATCTGGTATCTCGTTATCATTCAGCCGTGAAAGGAAAGCAAGGCTATGAGAAGGCGTCCTCGTCGGTCCATTCACTCCCTGATATAATTCGGTTGCCTTCAGCGTCGATCGTCACATGGCTGTTATGCATGGCAGGAGGAAGGCCCCGAACGCGCTTAGCCTGGCTAGCCTGTGCATTCTCGTAGCCATCTTCAGGGGTGAACCGCTTTCCTCTCGCTGCTCTGAGCTTGGCGTAATATGTGTCTGACGCATCGGCCTCGGGCTCAGAGTTATCATCGTATGTCTCCCAGTTCTCCGAACCCGATATCACCGTCGACGTATTCGAGGTCTGTCTGGGCGGAGGTGCATGTGGGTATGCGCCCTGCCCAAGGCGCTCACTACGCATAGACGTGTGAGAGGCTTGGTGCATGTATGGTGGTCGCCCGTAACTCTGTTGTGAGTTCCGATCATCATACACATCCTCCGGCTCTACCGCCCGCACATGTGAGCTCGAGCCTAGTCCAACACTCCGATAGTGGTTTACGGGAGTATCTAGCTCCGGAGGGGGCATAAGTTCCCTCATTTTCGGAGGGGGTGCTCTGGTGAGAGGATGTCCCGGCCGTAATATACCCTGAGCTCGAGTTTCTGGTCGTGCTCTTTCAGGCGAGTTATTGCCATGCTTGAGGTTTGATAGCGGCACCCGTGCTGGAATTCTCGAAGGACTGGCCTTCGGATCCTTTGGTGCTTGACTGGGAGCAGCAGCTTTTCTCACGGTACCTGTGGGATTTGCCGCTGGAGTTTTGGGCCTGGTGACCGTACCAGACCTGCTTACGGTGCTATTCGCCCGGCTAGGAGGGGGTACCCCCCTTGGTCCCGCTGGAGTCTTCGCCCTCGGCGCTGGCGCTGGTTTGGGCTCATCAGGTTCGAGCATATCTAAATATCGCTCGCCATGGACAAGGAAAGGACGGCCATACTCATCCTCCCACTTAGCTAATAGCTTAGCTAGCTCGGCTGTAACCTTCGGTAACTCTTTCCCAATCCTCTTTCGCATCTTCTCTTCCCGAAGTAACTTCCCGGGATCTCGCTTTTCACCCTTCTGGCCGCGCATCATGAGACGCGATGCGTCTTGGCTTGATGCAGCCAGTTCATCACGGTCGTGAACTAAAGTTCGATGTCTCTCGATCAGTGCTAACGCCGGGGCCCGTTGATCTCTCAGGGCTTCGAGGCGAGACAACTCCCTTTCGTGAGCCTCCAGCAGCGCATCACTGTAGACATCAGAGAACGCTGGTGTAAACTCCAGCATCTCGTCTTCAGAGAAATACAGTGCGTCCCAAAGCTCTTGTAGCTTGAAGCGCGCATCCTCGACAAATAGATGCAAGTTCTGTCGCTTGAGCTCGTTCAATCTCGCTAGCTCGTCCTCAAACTCGTTGATCTGCCGGACGCCACATCCACGGTTTTTGTTCAGGAACGATTTGCGCTCTGATTCTTCAACTCCTAGTTTCTCCCAGAGCGCATCGACAGCCACTTTAAGGTCCTTGAGGCGTTTCTCGCGGGATTTCTTCTCGTCGGCCAACTTATCTCTCCTGGTCCGTAGCCTCGCGAGATCTTCCTCGTGCAAGCCGAGTTGCTCTGGGGCGTCCCGATAGTATTTCACGATAGCACTGTCAGTTTGAGCTTGCGGCGTCCCAAGCTCAGCCCAGAGTTGGATAATGTTTTCGCAAAGGGCCTTTACAGTGGCGACTCGACGTGTGTATTCTTCGTACACGCGAGTAAATTCATCGTCTAGCTTGTCCACGTATGTAGGTGAGAGATCGAATGTCGGTGGTAGAGACTGTTTGGGTCCTGTAGGCGGCAGGGCAATCTTGATGAACGTAGGTTCAAGATGGGAAGAGTATGATTCCAAGGCTTGAACAAGTTCTATGCAGAATAAGTTAGAACTATGCGATTACATGGAATGCACATATATCACTTGTCAATGAGGCTAGAATAGCAGACACTTACTCTTAACCTGTTCGAATCGCTCTCGATGTAGTTTGGCGATTTGCGCATGCTTCTCTTTCAATACCTTCAGGCATTGTGTGAGAGGAAAGGTAATTTGCAAGTCGTCATCCTCTGGGTTGCACTGTGCTTTGGTATCGTCGAGAGACGTTTCCATTTGCCGGATCAGGGTAATGATGCGGTCTGCTTCGTCGACCATTCCCTTCTTCTCTGCAGTGACGGCCCTCACCTGGCTATTTAACGTTTCAGATAGGGCTGCAAAGAGCTGATACACCGTGACCGTCAGCTTTCCAGGACCTGTAGTGCGGTGGCTTCCTCGCTACTCACCTCTGCTTCTCGATTGTCGCGGTCATGGCTAGGAACGCCAATTTCGTCAAACAAGCCATGGAGCTGGCCAATAATACTATTGACCTGCTGAGAGAGAAAGCTTGCATCCATGGTGTCTGGGTGCGGACGTGCCATGCGCACGGGCTATCGTTTGAGTTGGTATTTGTGTGTTGTTATGCGTGTCGCTTGCGGATTTCTGAACGAGAATCGAATCACGGTCGCATGCGACTCGTCATGCTGCGATTTCTCAGTGCGCCCGAAATGAGAGACGGTTTCAGCACTCAGTATGTCGAACGTTGAACGCGCTCCTGTATTTAGACTGCCGGAGATAGCGAGAGTGCCGCACAACGCATTGCAGACGAAAGAAAAACACTACTAGAAATAGATACGATGGTCGTGCGTTCGCATAACGAGGCACGATGACGAAAAGAGCTGCAATGAAACCACTTAAACGTGTCGTGGGAACCGGTAGTCAGAAATGAAGGGGTGCGTCGAACTAAATGGCCGGATGGAGGGGAAGGCAGTTCACAGGCTACAGGCGTGGATGGAGATCAACAACAGGTCGCAGGCGTTATGCGCGGCATCGGGACCGCCTTGCCATACATGCTGCACGCTGTCTCCACGGCAACCGCGGTGTTTCAGATCGCTAGACCCACTAAACCTACTTACACACTACTGGCCATTGTGGCCTGTCGCTAGACGAGTATCATGTCCAATCAAAACAATCCCCCACTTCCTAAAAGGGTACCCAGGTACTCAGTACTTCCATGGCCAATCGCATTTACTGCTGCACGCATGCATCATGGGACCGAATCGCGGATTTGTACTCCAATGGCTGCTGAAAGCGTAGCTAAGCACAGTTTTAGAGAGAGGGGGAGAGTGTGTGTAGGCGTGTGTGTGTGTGTGTGTGTATGCTTTAATGGTGAAGCCTTGAGAGTCTGCGGAAGGATCTTGACTGGTAATTTAGAACGAGTTTGCTTTGGAAGACGTGAAAGGCGTATACCATATTCATTCCTCCAATGCTTTCGATTGGTAGATGCCGTTCATCGAAGAAAGTAGAGATCAATCTTATTTCGGGAAAGTGCCTGAATTACAATGTGAGAACAATTGTAAGCTCATTTTGTATATTCTGAGTCTTCTTCTCGTACTGTTCCAATTTCGTCTGTTTTGTGGTGTCAATATATTGACGTTACCGGCATACATTCCTTTTGGATACCTGAGTATATATATTCAGCGTTGTGTGTAGCTCTTCACACATAGCTACCTATCTAGTCTGGTGTCATTCGAAGGCACACGACAACATTAGGCCTACGAATTTTATACTACCCTGTTATAAGCCGATGTATGGATACTTCTACGACATATTCCTCATGCGCGTGAGTGAGAATATGTGATCGCTGCCACTCTGTCTAAACATAGTTCAACTCGAAACCCATTCATCTTTTAGCCCCCTCAAATAGTCTTCAACAGTCTCCATCTTCATCCCGCGTTGCGCATTAACCGTATCAGCCATGTCCCAAGCGACTCCCCTGCCGGCACCGAACACGTTCTGATACTTCACCATGCCGTCGTCTGGGTTCTCTTTCAACCTCCGCTGTAAAAGTGGCAAATCCCACAGTTCCCTCTTCCAGTGCCCCCCGAATCTCTTTTCCACCAAATCTGCCACTTCTCCATAACTCACTGTATCTCCTGCCGCGAACACGATTTGCTTGCTGATATCCCGGGGCTCGAACACTATCTCGGCGGCAACGCGTCCAATGTCCCTCGGCGTAGTGACGCTGAGGCGTGTATCCCAGCTACCTAGGGCGCGGAGGGTTCGAGTCTTGGGATCGACGAGACCGAACTCAGGCACGAATATGAAGCTGTATCTCCCGTCAGCGCCTAATCGAATCGCACTGAACTCTTCTACCTTTATTGTTTCAAAGCGCATCTCTAGGCTAATGCTAAGGCTTCCTTCGGATTGCCCACTCACCTCACAAACAACCCAGTACTGACAATGACCCAATCGACCTTATCCTGCGCCCGAAGCAACTTCCGCACCCCGAGCTGCTCGTCGAAGAGATCCTGCGCGGACCCGGCTCCGATGACATCATAATCGATCCCCCACTGCCAGGGGAAGTATCTCTTTACGCCCGCATGCAGCGCGGCTCTTGCGAGGCGTAGCTGTGTGCCCGCGGGAAACCCAAAGCCACTGCACACGATGACGGTATCGTAGTCGGCGAAGAGCCTCGCTAGCTGCTCCTCGGTGTCCTGCACGATGTCCCCCGCCACCAGCGACGCGCCCAAGGAGCGCAGGTATGCGTTCGCGCGCTGTTTGGCTGCGTCCGTGCTGTCAATTGTAGACGCTCGCAGAAGCACGGCTATTGAGGCTCGGTCTTCGGAGCGTTCTGCCAAACCTTCCAGCATGGCTGTGCCGAGCTCGCCGGCACCGACGATAAGAATGCGTTGTTGCGTGGACGCCATCCTTAGTGCCCAGGTATTTTATTTCGTTAACAGCGGCCTTGGAACGGATATGTAGTAAAAATTAACATAAAGAACTAATTCGAGTTGGTCGCGAGCAGTAAGGTATTATAATGAGTCTTCTACTGTATCCTGTGTTTAGAAGCTTATCTAGTATGATACTTTTTTGACAGAAAAAGGGACGACACCGTTAATCCCGTGCGTGGGATTAACGGTATATAGGCTACTCCGCGACGCATGCCATGAAGTTATTCATTGACTATGCCCATCATATCGCCGATGAGTATGATGATTGTGATGACAAATTTGGGGCTACACGCCGAATTAATAATGTCTGTCAGCAATCTACACTACAACTTGCATTACCACAGCTGATGCCAAGTGCCACTAGCTTGAAGAATCCACCAGCCATGGAAGGCTATGCACGTGCGTCAGTCCTGTGGCGACGTCGAGGACGGAGAACAATACCTTGCTCCTTTGATACCGCTTGTCCTGGCAGCATAGCTGCAGGGAAGCATCTGCTGCATATCAATATATGGAAACTGGCTACTTTGAAAACGGCTTAACCATTTCTCTTTCTCAGCATAGAGATTCTTGGTATGTAAAGATTAGTACTGCCTTCTCGACCAGCTGGGGTCTGCTTGCGGACCACACATAGAGTGATAATCAGCCTCAACCCTCGCTTATTACAATGTATGATAAGGATAGAAGGGATTCCGGAAGCATCGCATATAGCTTGAAGGTACCACTCATCGATAGTTTACAAGACCTTCCCAAGACCAGTTTTGTCACGTATGAATCCGAGCAAAGACGAGCTAAAGCCTGGTATAAAAAGTACATATAAATTATTATCAGTTAATTCAATCTGCTGAATCCAAGTGACACTTCGCTCCAACCTCTCAGTTCTCCTCTGCCTACAAGGTCGAAGTTCGGATCGCGGGCCGTGAGCGTGAATGTATTTCTATCTAGTTCAGAACCCGCCCCGCCAAACTCGATCCACTCTTATCTTTTGTCTCGGTCTTCTTCAGCGCCTTGCCCTGCTGAATTTGAGCTAGGAAACCAGCAGGACGACCGCCTGATGGCGGCGCAGGCGCGCTCCCCGCAGCAGGTGGTGGAGGTGGAGGTGGAGGAGCCATGCCCGGAATAGGGGGTGGAGCAGGCGGAGTCATGCCGGGGATGAATGGCGGTGGACCACCGGATGGCGCATCAGTACCTGGCATGGGGGGAGGTGGAGGCGGAGCTGATGGACTTGCCTCTGGTAGAGGCGGAGGCGGAGGAGCAGCCAATGGCTCCGTTAAGCTTCCACTTGGGGGTGGAGGGCTGAATGGTGGCGATTGGACGGCCGGTGATGCTCCCCTAGATTTATCACCTCCAGCCGACAAAGGTCGAGGGGGACCCATGGAACCAAACAGCAAAGATGCCAAATGGCCAGCCCCAGGAGCTGGTCGATCGTCGTCCGATTCGTCATCAGATTCCTCATTGCCTGAACCCCATTCGTCGTCTGTGTCCGGACGCCTCCGAGACACATTGCCAGTCGGCTGGGCGCCCAAAGGAGCAGCCGGAGCAGCTTGCGTCATCTGGTGGAAAGGGTTAGTCGATGCCTTCGGTTGTGGTGGAGGCATAGGGGCCGGTGCGGGAGGCGCAGGTGCGGGGGGTGTTGCCGAGGATTCTGAAGATTGCGACATCATGCGGAAATACGGGTTGCGGCTTTCGGTATCTGCAGAGGAACTTGCCACAGCAGAAGGAGGCGACACAACGGGTGGCGCTGGTGCAGGGGGTGGAGTCGTCTTGCGTTCAAGTTCTTGACTCCCGAGCTGGCTGCCACCATGCGTGGGCGTTGATGCCTGCGGCGTGATCTGCTGGGGACCGTCCTCATCATCAGATGATGTGTCGTCGTCCATAGCTTCCAGTTGCCGCTGAAGCTCGAGCTCTCGTTGACGAGCTGCTTCAATCTGAGCCTTCTGAGCAGCTAGTTTAGCTTCTTTCTCTTTCGCCTCAGCCATAGCGGCCTTCTTTCTCTTCTTCTCTTCTTCCTTCCTGAGCTTGCCTTGCCGAACTTGCTCCTCTAGGTCTCTAAGACGTTGAGCAGAGGCCTCTTGCTCTCTTATTAACTCATCCTCCTGGTGTTTCGCTTCATCCCTAGTGAGCGAATTAGTATCGAGGTTGTTGCGCTGTTCCAAACTGTTTACTTACTCTAATTGTTGTGTAGCGCGTTGCTGTTCTTCGTGCTCTTTTGCAAGACGCTCTTCTTCCGCCTTTCGTGCTGCTGCTTCTTCCCTCCCCTTTCGTGCCGCTTCTTCTTCTTCAGCCTTCTTAGCGACATCGTCATTCTTAGCTCCTTTCCTAGCAGGTGGTGGAGGGGGTTTCTTGGCTTCCGGTTTGGCGACAGGTGGAGGAACACCTTGTTCCTCAGCAATTCTTGCCTGGCGTTCAGCTTCACGGCGAGCGTCTTCTTCTTCAGCCTGGCGAAGCTTAGCAGCTCGTTCAGCTCTTTCTCGTTCAATCCGTTGAGCTGCCGTCTCGCCAGGCTTCGACGGCGCTTTAATGCCCAGCGCAGCAAGGCGCTCAGCCATACGCTGCTCCGCCTGTTGCTTAATAAAGGCAGCCCTCTCTTCAGGAGTCTTGTAAGAGGAATAAGATCCTCCGCTGGGTGCCGGAGACTGTGAGGTAGGCGGAGTAGACGTACGGCCTGCCGTCAAAGGACTTTCCAGGCGTGTTGGAGGCGCTTCTGCTCGGACAGGTTCAGAGGTCGCCACACGCCCTCCTTTCCGATCCTGGGCCCTAATGCGTGCAGCTCGACTGGAGCGTTGCAAATCGAAGATGAAATCGCGAACTTCATCCTCAACCCCTAGCGCGTCTTCCCAACGTCGTTTCTCGTGTTCGTTGGTAGAGGTTTGTGCACCCTCTTTAAGGTTATCCTCAATGCCTCGAGCGAATTCCCGAACACTGTCTTCGACATCACGCACCATGCGTTCGTTATTCTCTTTCTCAGTTCGGATTTTGATATTCTCCTCTTCCAAGCGTTTAGGTGCGTCGAGATCGTCATCACCAACCTCTACCTTCTTCCCTGTTAGTGCAGCAGTCCGTTGTTGCATCATAGCCTTTGCCCTAGCCTTCAAGCGATCGGATTCGGTTATTGAGCCACCTGGTCCAGTGCCAATGATGGTGGATGCACTGCTAGGATGAGCTTTGGCATCTCTTAAACGGAAGAGCTCAAGTTTCGCATCAGCTATAGCTTTTTCGGTTTTCCGAACTTGAGACGCTAGTTCTGGGATTTTATCTGTAAGATTCTGCAGTTGCCTCTTGAGAGCTCGTCTCTCGGCGTCCGAGTCGCCAGTAATAAGAGCAGCATCTGGGTGAGCATCAATATCGTCTTGTATACGGCGAATACGGCGATATAGCTCTTCTGCTTCACGTCGGTCACGTCGATCAAGGATGTCATCCTCTTCCGCTGCTGCCTCATCCTTGAAATCCATGGCGTCAAGAAGAACCTGCTTTTCGTGAATCTTCTTTCTTAACTGGTCAAGTGAAAGATCCTCGTTGGAAGAAACAGAAGCAGGTGAATTAGGACGAGGCGAAGAGTTTCCAATTCTACGCCGAGCGCTAGATTTATATCCCACATCATCATCGTTATTCCTAAAGACTGTACCGTCTTTCCTGCTCGCATTGAGGCCTGTGTTACCGCCTTTGAACGAGTGGCTTTTCATATAACTGACACCGGTTTTTTGTGGAAGCAGAGAAGCCCCTGATGATTTGCGGAAGTCAGATTCTTGATTCAACATAGACCTGATCGTACCGAGAGACTCTGTAATTTTCCTTGTCGACGGTGGCACCAGCTCTGGAGGTAGTGTGTTGGGAATAGGATAGCCATTGAGCTTTCGATAGATCAGATGCATAGCTACGGCGAACTCATCCAGATCAAGGCGGCCCTTGTTCCCATTGTCAGAGAGTGTCCATATACGTTCAAGATCAGTCTTGTCCAGACCACTTTGGCCCATGATCTCAATGGCTTGATCACCTCCAATGAAGCCTTTTCCGAGACCATCCCAGGCTCGGAACAATTGATCATACCGGGTCTTCTCGTCTTTCGTGATCGCCCAGGGAATAACAGCATTGCCCGACAAACCGGCAGTGGTATAGTTTTGCTGCTCACGGCCCGCTTGAGGCATCATTCGAGCTTGCAATGCATCGATATTAGGCAGCCCTGATGCGGGGGTATTAACCAGGCCCCATTGACCAGGCCGGCCAGTTGGTTGGGCATTTAAGGGCGCAGCAGGTGCTGGAGATAAGCCTCCAGCGAAGCCGGTGGGCATCGGAGGCATTGGCGGTCGAGGACCGGTGTATCCAGTTGGCTGAAGGTTGCCCATGCCGCCTTGGAAACCCGTTTGCTGAGGGTGCATACTCATCTGTTGGCCGGGAAATCCCGTCATCTGTGATTGCAATAATTGGGAGTTTGATGTTTGAGGTTGCGGGTGCTGTATTGTAGGAGGAGTAGCCGTGTTTTGTCTCGTGAAGTCAGGAACATTAGTCGCACCACTAGAAGCGGCCTCCTCAGCCACACTGAAGTTGATGATATCTACCATGCTTGAAACCTCGTTCTTGATGTGTTCAGGCAGGCTTCCGGGCAATGGCTTGCCCACAAGCTTCAGGTTGCAAAGGTACATGGCAAGCGCAAATTCGGGAAAATGAAGCTCACCCGCTCGAGTTGTATCAGACAGCGTCCTGCAGGGCAGGCATTAGCTATAAATTCCAGGGTAGGATTCCCATGACCTACCAGATATGAGACAAAGAATCCCCGTCCAGCCGTGACCTTAACAGAAGGTCGCGGGCCTTCTCGCCAGACATGGTTGAATTCTTTTCTCCAACAGCTGACTTGAACAGCGTCTCGAACTTAGCTTGGTCCTGCGCAGTGATGAAAGATAGTCTGATGTTCGGTATCTTGTTCGAGGTCTTTTGAGGCTTCGCTGCGGTTGCCGACTGCGTATCGGCTACCCCCCCGGTTCGGAAAGACGCAGCCATCGCGCTGAAGCCTGTAGGCTGAGGCTTTATAGAGGGCGCAGCTGTCGTTGTCGAGGGAGGGGGGTTATTTGGCGACAAGAACGAGCTTTGAGACGGTTGTGGCTGCTGGTGCTGCTGCTGCTGGTTGTACTGCTGCTGGAATTGCTGCGGGATCTGCGGGACGGGCGGTGCGCCAGTCTGGAAGCCCTGCTGCTGAGGCGCTTGTCCAGGAAAGCCGGTGTACTGAGGTTGAAGCCCCTGAGGCTGCGGCAGCAGGCCTTGGCCGCCCGGAAAGCCGGTGTACTGCTGGGTCAACGGCGCCTGGCCATAGCCCGTCTGCTGCGGAGCAAAGGGAGGGGGTTGCTGCCCGGGCTGTTGCTGCTGCGAAGGCTGTTGGCCGAAGGGAGTGCCATACTGGTGTTGGGAGCCCGGGCGCAACGCGTTGTTGGCCCCAAGATAGGCATTGGAATTGGAATACATGATGTTGTTAGAATCTGGTCATCGAAATTGGACATGCGACAGGGCGGGCTGAGAAAAGCGGAAATCGGAGTGTTGAGAGGACCGCCTAGGCCCCTCGGTAGATGGAAGACGCAGGAGGAAGAAAGAAGAATACGGATACAAACTGCGCGTTCTAGTACGGGATGACGAAGCTTGGCTGATGATGGGAGCTTGTCTTGTATGTATCCATCTGAGAGATCAATTCTAAATGGTCAACTGCGTTACAGAGTGGGCCTAATTGTCCGTGGCTGAGACTGCCTACAGCTATATGTACATGTAGGTACCTACCAAGTAGGTACTTTAGGTACCGTACCAAATCCTGCTGGGCCCAGTAAACCGTCGATTGACGGTCAAATGGCAGTTGAAAACTTTCAACGCGTTGAAGCTAATAAATACTTGAGCGAGAGTTTATTTTCTTAAACGGTTTAATCGATTTAAACGCTTGAAAAGTTTTCAGCGTTGAAAATCTTAAGCGTTGAAAATCTTTAAACGTTGAAGACCACTAAATGCCCTGGAAAAAGAAAGCCTACGCTGTACAGACTATACAGGCTACCTAGGTACACAGGCTACACAGGCTACACAGGCTGTACAGGCTACGCAGGCTATACCTGTGCAGACTCCACTTTCGTCAGCCCGTAAGCAGTAACGGTGTTGACCCTTACGTGCAGGTCTTTAATTCGTAAACGACCAGTTAATTCGTAAAAACTTTAGTACTTAATCTCCTAAGAAATTAGTATGCAGCCACAGGTAGCTACGCTTACAAAGAATAACCCTACATAAGAATGCTAAGCTATATCACTAATTCAATTACACCTATACCACCTAGCCACCTAGCCACCCAAGCCACTTACGCTACCTACGCTACCTACGCTACCTATACCACCTACAATAAAGCGCCTGCAACGCCTGCAAATAAGGCATTCTATATATAATAATTGCATGCGTTGCAGGCGTTGCAGGCTATATATACAGGTGTTGTAGGCTGTATACAGGTATTGCAGGCGTTGCAGGCGTTGCAAGCGTTACAAGCGTTATACAGGTAAAAAATTATGCTAAGACCTTAGCCCATAGGTTGCAGCTAAGCGAAGTACCTTTATTTTGGTGATAGCGCCACCAAAATAAAGGTATATAGATTTTTTACGAATTAACTGGTCGTTTACGAATTAAAGACCTGCACGTAAGGGTCAACACCGTTACTGCTTACGGGCTGACGAAAGTGGAGTCTGCACGGGTACAGGCTACGCAGGCTATACTATTAGAAAACGCTATGTAGGATACGCTATATAGGCTACGCTGTATTGGCTACGCTGTACGGGCTACAGGCTACTTTTTGAGGCATTGAAAATTCTGGCACATGGGAGGGTTGAACAGTAATGTATTGCGAGCGCTACCAAATTGACTATTCTACTTGGAAATAGAATTCTGGCCGTTATTTGAATTGAAGTAGGCGAAGCTATCGCGACTTCCATGGCTGTATGGGCTGTATGGGCTGTATGGCAGGCACTCTGAATGGCAGTGTGTATGGCAGGCCCTCCGTATGGCAGTCAGGTAGCCTGTATGGCAGCCTGTAGCCTGTATGGCGTATGGCGTATGGCGTATAGCGTATAGCAGTCCCGTAGCCTGTATGGCAGTCTGGCGTTGAAAGAATCTCAAGCGTTTAAAAATTTTAAGCGTTAAAAAGAGTTTCAACGTTTAAATTTATTAACGTTTATGATTTTAAACGCCTATAAGGTTAAACCGTCAATTGAATATTGAGAAACTTTCAACTATTGATCAACAGTTTACTGGACCCTGCGCGTTTTGGTACGGTAGTGTACACCGACAACTGCCTACAAGCCACCAGCCTATGCAGGTAAGACCCCAGATACGTACAGCATAAGCACTGGCCACTTAGAGCCTCCCTAACGTATCTTTCTACCTCCATCCCAATAACCTATCATCTGGCCAAGAGCTTGGTTAGCCCGGGTCTAGATACATGAAGGCATGTGTATAGGCAGAATCTAGCTTCGGAAGTCTGTCACATTGTTTTAGATTGAGGCGCTTCATGGAGCGCTGAACGTACATAGGGGAGCTTCCCATTACGAAAGCATGCGCTTGGTAAGGGTATGCATTCTATAACATTACAATGATATTGTGGTTTTCCTTTCTCCTCCTCCCTCGCTCGCTCCCGTGCAGGCACCGTATCGATATTAATCTAGTCTTAGTTGACACCATTCTTTTCGTCCCATTAAGTATTTTGATAATCCGGACAACCCCTTGCGCCTGTATCATCCTTCAACATTTTCCGTGTTTTGTGGCATTGGCACATTGGTTTGCTGTTACGCAGAACATTACCGTATCAGTCAAGTTAAGGAGTGAGTAAGGTGTGTGAGCAAGATAAAGACTAAAGGTCTTGGCGGGTGGCATGCATAATCCATCAACTTCCTCCCCGGTCCAGTCGACCCTCTTACTGAGCAGAGGCTGTTGGGAATAGATCTGCGTTTTTGTCGGCCCACGCCTTGAGGTCCACCTTTTTGGCGGCAGCGTTAAAGGCTCCTTGGAGGCCGTATTGAGTCGGAATACCCTCGATACGGTGGGTTGAGTTGATGTTCTTGACGAGCACAATTTGCCAGCAGGTCGCGCTGCCTTGGCGTGATGCAATGGTGGCAGAAGCTAGGAAATACTCCCAAATCTGTACCTAATTATTAGTATGCGAGCACAATCAAATTGGGTTTGGAGTGTACGTACGCGGAACCAGCGTTTGCCGTACTTCGCTTCCACCTTGTCACGGTTGGCCATCCAATTTCTATACCAGCGCCACAAGGTTGCAGAGTAGTGCACACCAATGGTGTCGACGCTCTTGACTTCGAATCCAGCACCCTCAAGTCTATCCAGGACAAAGCCGATAGGGGTGGAAGCATCAGCACCAGGGAAGACATATTTGTTCATGAATAAGCCCCAGATTAGATCCTCGTACTGCCAGGATTTACGTAGACCAGCCATCTGGAGGAAGAAAATACCATCGTCGTCGAGCATCTCGTGGACTTGCTTGAAGAAGGCACCAAGCTTGCGCACACCTACGTGCTCGGCCATTTCCAGGCAAGTAATCTTCTTGTATCCACCTTCCGGAACGGGAACATCTCGGTAGTCCATGCAGAGAATCTTGCTTTGTTCTTCACGGATACCAACGTCACGGAGTGCCTTATTGCCCCAAGCCGTCTGGTTTCGACCGAGTGTGATGCCGGTGGCATGCGCGCCGTAATTGACACTAGCGAACCGAGCAAGAGTTCCCCAACCGCAGCCGAGATCGAGTAGTGACTCGCCTTTCTTGAGCTCGGTCTTCTCGCAGACAATGGCCAGCTTGTTGTCCTGAAGCTGCTCAAGGGACTCCTCGGTGTTGATGTCACCAATGACGCCAGAAGTGTAGATCATGCGTGGACCCAGGAACCAGCCGTAGAAGTCGTCACCACGGTCGTAATGGCCACGGACTTGCTCCTCGTCTGATCCAAGTTAGCCATGAGAATACAAAGCGCGAGAACGTGGATTGCTCGCCTTGGCTTCGAGAATGCATGATGACCTCGGGAATCATGCCAAGGACGAAGTACTTGCAGAGACTGATGGTGAAACGGAAGCTCGCCCAGTCATGCCTGTACTCCAGAACTTCTAGAGCATCACCGTTGAAATCGACATCTCCGTCGAAGTACATTTCGTAGAAAGTTTCTATAGGAATCTTGTTCTTGCCGTGGTACTTGGCCTGATCTGCCGGCTTTTTGAAAGTGAGATAGTGCTCCACAGGTCGGCCGGGGTATTTGGCCTTCTCATTCTTTCTGGGGCTGATAGCAGATACAGTCAACCAGAAAGAGCCGAGAATGGGGATGAAGAGGATGAGGCCGAAGAAGATGCTGGTCTTCAGCCCGCCTCCAACCTTCCACGCGAGCCATGTTGGAATACCAATTAGTAGAGAAAATAGCAGGGTATTCGAGAACGAATCTGAGCCTGCGGAATCGGCAGGAAGCGGGGCATTCTTGATTGCAGGATACTATAAATGACATTCATCAGTTAGACGCTCTTTTGCAACGACCGTCCGCAACAGTCAAGAGACAACGAGACAGATCAGGCCCGGCGTACCGAAGTCGTCCGCACACCGCACTCTTCGGGTTTCTCGAAAGTGGGTGTAGGAGCTTTGGGAGTCTCGATGAATTCGAACTCGGACTCGCTCCCGTTGACGCTCTGAGGCTTCGACATGGTGGCGACGTGATTAGGCCAATTCTTGCTGGTCCAAAATCACAAATCTCCTCTACGCCGATATCGATGGTAGAAAGAGAAGGAGGGAGAGAGGGCGGGGGAATTGGAATTGGTGAATTGTTATGGGAAATACTGTATTTTGGACTATACTAGACCGCTTCATACTGACGGTGCGTTTGCGATCTCTAGTTTGCCTGCCATTGGCCCTCCTGGGTCCTTGTGGGCTTGGCAAAGGGACCTAACCCCTGGTTACCCACGTTTAGCTAGGTCCATCCGAAAAGCAGGTCCCCTTTAGGGCCTTGTCTCTACGTGGACAGTAGGTAACGATACGAGGTGCCGGGGGTATAAAATACTACTATGTGGGCACTTTAGTGTAAGACAGGATAAGGTAGCTGGTACCTGCACAGGGGCTCAATGCTTCGGTACTTAACGCACCAATCACCCCTCATAGCACACATGTAATGCCTGTGATAAGAATGGATAGCTGTGTGCTTCTTGTTGCTGCCTGTTTTATTTTACCTGTTCACCGACGTCTCTCCCACTTCGACATTTCTACAAACAGGTACATATGTAGTATATCTATCTACATGTGGGTAGTATATCTGGTAACCTGTACTTTTCATACAGGTCTCTAGGATAATAATCCTATAGCGCCGCGCTAGCCAGATCTTTTCCCAAAAACGGCTAGTAAGTACCACCACACCTAAATTTATATATAGAAGTACCTCCGGTTAGATTCGCCATAATAGTCTCAACACTAAGAGCAATATCTAGTTAAAACAAAGCTAAAAAATCAGTATAGTTGTTATATTCCGCTTATATCGCAAAAATTAATAAGTTTTTTATACGTAAATTTAGCTAATATTTATAAATAATTTTTTAAAACCGCCTCCCACGTTTTATATAAAGCTTTATATAAAGTATTTTTATTTAATTATTAAATATTGTAATAAGTTTTAAGCTAGTTTTTTATTTATAATTAAACGTTCTCGATAAAGTTTAAATTAAAGCTTCGGCGAGACTATTATAAAGTTTAAATATTTAAGCGTTAAAAAGCCGTTTTTATATAATTAGCTATATATAACTTAGCTTTATTATATTAAAAAATAACGTTAAAGTTTAATTATTATTAAAATTTTTTTATTTTCGGTAATATTTTATTATTATATTTAAACTTATTAATTTTTTTTTCGCTGTGAAACTAAATATAATAAAAGCTTTTATAAATACTTTAAATTTAACCTTAAAATATTTACGCGTTATAGTTTTATTTTCGTAAAAGTTTAAAAATTATAAAGTTTTTATAATTATATATTATTATTCATTAATTATAAACAAGTTTAATTATAATATATATTTTATTAAAGAATATTAAACTTATATAAAGCTATAATTTAAGCGTTAGTTATTTTTAAAAACATTTAATAATAAATTTAGCTCGATTATAATAATTTTAAATAATTAAGTCAAGCTTTATATAATTATATTTTCGTCGATAAAAACTTAAATTTTTTATAATTCGGCTAATAAAAATATAATTAAAACTAGTTATTTTAAGCATTAATAAATATAAATTAGTTTAAAAAATCTTTTAATATTAATTATTTTAATATAAAAAACGTAATAATATTTATTTTTAATTATTAATTAATAGTTTAAAACCTCCGCGGTTTTTTTTTTAAAAATAAACGGTTTAATTAACGCTGTTTTAATTTAGCCACGTAAAAACCCCGTTTTATTTATTAGATTTTAATATATAAAGTCGAAAAAATACTTCTTTAAAACATAAACTTTATAGCGCTTATTTTACGTAAAATTAAATCTCATAAGCTTTATATCTCGCCGGTCTCGATCGCGATATTAAATAAAAAAGCTTTATTAACACGGCTAAAATAGTTTATAAAAAAGCTCTCGCAGGCATAAGTTAAAATTGCATAAATAAATTAAAATATTAAAGTATTAAAAGTTATTTTTGCGGGTATTTTTAAGGCGCTAAAAAAGCACTTAGTTAACTATATTTTTTATATTTATAGCTTTAAAAAAAAGCGTTTTTAAGTTATTTAAAGCTATTCAAGGCTATTTAACAAAAAAAAACGGTTAAAATAAACTAGCTAAAAAACTAAAAAAAAACTAAAAAAATAACTTTATACAATAACCAAAGGCGTTAAAAATAATAAATATAACATTGTTTCGGAATAACTTTATTTTTATTATGGCAAATTTAACCGGAGGTACTTCTACATACAAATTTAGGTGTAGTGGTACTTACTAGCCGTTTTTGGGAAAAGATCTGGCTAGCGCGGCGCTACAGGATTATCATCCTAGAGACCTGTACATGGAGATATAAAATGGGGTGAAGTGGAATCCTGACGCGTCGCTAATATAGTCAGCCAATTGCTCCATTAGAAGAGAAGCGAGAATGAATGAAGTACGAAGGGACCCGGTTATGGAGCCATTCCATAGCTACCAGGGCGGTTACAGTTTAACGCCTGACTCGTCCCAGGTAACCATAAACTCATCCGCATGCGGTCATCTTTAGTATACCGCAGTATGATACGACTTGCATGATGCAGAACTGTAACGAATCAACGATGGACTGATCTCCCCGCAGCAGGTCAAGATACAGTATGTAGGGTGCAGGTTGGTTTGCACTAAGAGACAGCACTGCAAGTACTCTGCATGTATGCTTATATAAATGGTTCACAATACTGAGGGCATCTGGGAATTACGATTGACTGCTCTCAAACGATCATCCATAGCTTGCTACACCTCTCAAATGATGGGCTGCTATCCTACCTGCAACCGAGACATGTCGGCGGCCGGGACATTCCGTATGACTTTCATAACACCCATGTATCTCAACACTTGACAGCTTGAATCCCGAGCTCCTCTGGAATGATTCCTTTAGGAGCTGAGGTAAAACTATGAAAACAGGCCTTTGACTCGGAGTGATGAAGATGCGTGGTCTGTGTCATAGTTGTAATAGCTTCATTCTCGTTTATATCTAGTCCTGCTTCGAGCGGAATGAGGTGCCCGCGCAGCGTGATATGCAGGGCAGGGCAGTTAGGTAATTGCATACAGTAGGAATGATCCAGCGTTGAGTCTCTATAAAGCGCCTGTACATGGTTAGGACGAGCAGCGCAGATAAAGGGTATTATGAGCCTTACAGCATGAGACTGCATATTCTATTCAAACCGAGGTCCCTAGCTGGTTTGATATATAGGAGATGATCAACAATGATTCGGCTCGTCTAGTGGAGTGCACATAGTCACCTCGTCACAGTTGTATGGGGAACCTGACTCTTTTGGGCTCGTGTCCACCGCGAAGCTATATTATGAACGGGCAGTACACTAGCCGAGTAAGTCTGCCCACTCATGAAGGCGTCCTGTCTTTCTGTATTGTCCTTCGAATGCCCTGGGTAAAGTGACATCGAAAGCCCCAATGACATAGAGGCTGTTTAGTCGCGTTACGCCTTTGAACATGTAACAGGCGAGGTGCTAAGTCGCAGCAGGATTCCCCCACCATGTCACGATGGTCTCGACGAGCATAAGTTTTAGCGCTATCATACCAGAACGGCGAATATCCCCAGCGATCTCTTAGTGAGTGAACGCAAGACAGGAGTAAGACTGACATCACGAGTGCTGATTGTTAACGATAGTCTCGATCATCACGATCGCGATAGCGCGCTCTTTGCCGGTGGTCGTGACTGTGCTCGCGTCGCTCACGCTCACGCTCCGACTTGTAGCTGTCTCGGTAGCGTCCATTACGCTCTTGTTTCGCTTTCTCCCGTTCTCTCCGGTACTCGTCGAGCCGTGGCCGTCGCTCCCGATGCCCATGGCGTTTAGCCAACTCTGCCTTCTTAATCTCTTCGTCTTCCTTGGACCCGAGACCCATCAGATGCGGCCGTCGCTTGACTTCTTTCGGCTTAGAGCCGAATTCCTCTCCTTTCCATCCCATCCCCCTTAACATCGCAGCGCCGAATTCTCCTTCTGGAATCTCACTATACTCTTCAATCGTAGATACCTCTGCTGCCTCCATCATGCTCCTCTGAT
The DNA here is from genome assembly GCA_022578765.1 of Xylaria sp. FL0933. Classification (NCBI taxonomy): domain Eukaryota; kingdom Fungi; phylum Ascomycota; class Sordariomycetes; order Xylariales; family Xylariaceae; genus Xylaria; species Xylaria sp. FL0933. The sequence goes on from MU389759.1 coordinate 310,350, forward strand.
ATGCATCTTGTTCAGAGGGCTGATGCTTACTTCCACCAGCATGGTCCTGAATAATGAGATCGTGTGCAGGGTTTCGCTTCCCAAGAAGAGCATCCATCGCATCTTTATCGGCGTCCCTTGGTGAATGTGGTGATATAGTTATCGTTTTCGAAACATCCTTTTTCTGTTCTTGGGAATCATCGTCAGAGTCGGATGAGCCCTCCTGGGTGGACTTCTTCGCAACATTCAGCCCCCATTTGATATCCTTCTCTTGATCGGCTGGTGCTGTCTCCCGATTGTGATTCTTCAGAGACGAAGGGTTGGCAGAGACACCCGTATCACTTCTCTTGTTCTTGACATCGGCTTTCCAGTCCCGGTTGTTTTGGCTGGCTATTATGTATTCCTTGTTGTGTCTTTTGCCTGCAGACACACCGCCCTCCTTAGACGTGATGTTGGTGCCTATTGTGGTGACTGCCTCATGCTTGCCTATGCTATCGTCATCTTCGGCAGAATCGGAATCGTCGTGCAGTGCGTTGGTTCGCTGGCGCTTTCCTAGAGCCGAAGAAGGCTGGAATTGTCCGCGCTTGTTCGCCAAATTGCTCGAGGGTTTGGGGTTAGCTGAAGATGTCCCAAACTTGATGGCTATACGAGGCGCTTGGATCTGAGGCGCGCCGTCGGACATCTTCAACCGTTTCTGGTGTTTCTGATGTTGAAAGAGGACAGTCCCAAAGCCAAAGACGGATAGAGTTTGTAGTTATAGAGATTGTCAATGTAAGAATGCCTAGAAGCTTGGGTACTCTATCTAAGGTTTCTAGTTTGCAGGTCGTAGAGTGGCTGTGCTAAAGGTTGCGGCTGGACGCCACCCTACAGCAACCTTATGTAACCTGCCGAGCCTGCAAACCAAATTACATAATGCATGAGTGATCCACAGTCCCAGTTGATGTCCCGATACCTACCTACCTAGGTACCTAACTTACCTACATACATAGGTAGGATGTACATACCTCTTTCTAGGCTCGCTCTTTCTAAGTTATGCCAGATGCATGTGTAAATTCTTACATGGCTGAAATGAACCCATTTTGTTCTATCATAGTGTTCTAAGTTCCGAGTCTCCCAGTATCGTCCAGATCTGTGGGGAGAACGCTCCTGGCAGTCAAGCTTTCGTCCAACTCTCGGCTTCTTATTCAAGTTTCTTGCCATCATGACTAGAAAGTCTCACCAACCAACTAAATTCTTCATTCACTTGTCTGTGTCCTCACCACGTTATAATATCTTAACTGCAGTACCTAAATGTTAAGTCTCCCATTTCATGCCAGACAGCTGGGTACAATAAGAAGGCTGAAAACACTTCTGCAAACATTGACGTATCAGCATCTGTCCAACAGGCCAGTAACCCAGCAGCTTTCTCTCTCTCTCTCTCTCTCTCTGCACTAGTAAGAACCCTTTACCCAAATTCAGGAGATACTTAGGTAGTCAAAGACGTTAAGCCAAAGGTGGGTTGACTGTGCTTTGTTTCCCAAGGTTAGCACAATCTGGGGATGTCTTACTGGGTCCCACCCTGGCTGGGACAAGACCTCTTAGGATAGTCAGAGGTAACAAGCACGGCCGTCTTGAGGAAGAGACGCTACTCGTGGGAGATTTGCTGCTGATTTTTGTATCAAATAACTCTGCTGGGATGCACCACGGGAGAAGATCTGTAAACCACTATTGCCTCTACCTAAGGATGGCAACAATGGGTTTTACTTGATGACCAAAGACCAGAGGTACCTGCCTCGCCTGCCTCCCCTTGTAGGTACCTTTATCCTTACACTACCTGTTGGACTGGCGTGGTCTTCCCCCCTCAGTCCGCCACCACCTTTCAGTGCACCATCCCCTAGGCAGCGCGCTATCTACGGTATGCTATAGAGGACAGACTGCCCGAATCCGCCTGGCCCAGATAACCCCATAGCAGGTGCATCTGCGAAAAAATTCATACACATCCATCAGTCTCAACCTACGTCCAGTCTTCAATCAATCAACGCACCACAACGTCGACGCTTCCATCACCTGGAACGGGTATCGCCATCTTAGGGTGGCTTATTGAGTCCTAGGCCGCGTCCGTTTTGATGCAAAACGGATGTTGTCGCTGTCTATGCTATGACCGAGGTTGTGCCCGCCGACCGCACAAGGCTTCTGCAATCAAAGCGGGCAGAATGCAGGTGAGATGTGTACCAGGCGATAGAGCTTGCTTTTCCGATTCGAACGATGTGATTTTCGGGGTGCTGACCTCTTGCAGTGCAATTGCACGGTCGCGCAAGAGGAAGCTCTGCATCCTCTACGAGGTCACGGTTAGCCCCGACGCCCTCCCCAGGCGCAGCTTCAACCACCTCGACGCGTATGAGCCCACGCCGGCCGAGAGACACTTCCTCGATGGCTGTGACATCTTGCAGTACGTGCTCTAGCCTTCGTCATGTGAAATCGAATGTTTCCGACCGCGCGTGGAACTACACGGCCGCCGCGAAGTGGGCTTGTAGGTGACTTAACTGCTAACGCTTCCTTGTAGGGGACGCACACTGAATGAATTGAACATCCCGTCGCGTCCAAGAGTCTCTCCTCACTACGCCCAGTTTCTCCCTCCGAAGACCGCGACCGCTGTCCCCAGCGAGAACGCCCGAGCCAGCATAAAGCGGCCTGTGAGCGTTCCGTCCAGTCCTGGAGTTCAGCAGCCATCCCTTCCTACTGCAGCACCACCGCCAACATCGTCAATAACTAGCGATGCACAGCCAAAACCTGTACCACGAGCAGGCACCACACCTGGACCTGCGAAGCCTTTACCTCAACCTGGCCCTACTAATACGTCCTGCAATGCTCCTGGTACAGAACCGGTGGCACCGGTTGCCGCGCAGGCCACCGTGGATGGTAGCATGGTCGACAGAAAACCATGGGTAGACGAAGCAGCACATAAGGTTCCGCTAGGTAGCCAGGACGTAAGCCCTCAATTGGGCAGGCCATTACCAAATAACAGCATAACGTCAACTGGCACTCCGAGTCTCATACAGCCTCCGACGTATTCTAGTCGGCAGTCTCCAGTCTCACAACCCAAGCAGATCCAAGAGCCAAAGGAAAATAAAACTCTAGAGCTGCCGCCCTCTACTGCCTTACCTCCGCAGGGAGACTCACCGACATCTACAGGCTTAGTCACCGACAAATCACTTCAGCCTCAGATTCCTCCTACTTCTAGTCGCTCGGACGTTTCGATATCCCCAAGGCCCACAGCACACACAGCGGCTGCCACCACGCTCGCTGACGTCTCGACGAGGGCAAAGCAGGACGCCAATCGTATTTCACATGGAAGTAGAGCAGAAAATACCACCGTTGGTAAGGAACGAAATGAAATTGCACCCGAGAGCCACCTATCGCAAAGTGACCGCCCGAGGCAGCCAGAAACCCCTCCGGTTCAGACTACAATGCCGCAAACTATTGGCGAGCAAGTCGAAGCTCAGTTAGTACGCGATTCACTGAACGCTTCAGCCAGGGGTCCTGCAGTGCAGCCTGTAGTGGCTACGAAAACAAATGAAGCCTCGGTAAAACCAGTGCTACCAAATTTCTCTAATCCGACTATACCTACCCCGACTCAAAGAGTGCTGGGAATTGTTGAAGCTGAACGCTTAAATGGCACACGCAGCGACCCATCTAAGCCCGATAATCAGCCGGGCGATGTACAGTTACAGCCTCAAAGTGCGGTTGAAGACAAGGTAATAAGCCGTGCGACCATCGCCGAAGAAGAGGCTCGCAGGAAGAAAAGCATGGGCGATGGCACTGGAACGAAACAGGCTATTTCTCCAGATACGCAACGACCTACTCCAGATGCATCAACGTCGATTGCTACGCCGAGTATGAATCGAGACCAGCAACGGGGGGTTGCCGATAGTGTGACTGATGTGGCACTTCAAAAGCCCGTTGCGGAGATCTTGGGAGAACGACCACAATCCATGTCGGACCTACTATCTCCAGGTGATTCTCAAGCTCTTCACTCAATGCCCATAACCCCGACATCACAGTCTTCCAAGGCACGTCCTCAAAGCTTGATTAGCAAGAGAAAGACAAGGGAGAAGAATAAGCTTCCTACCGTGGTGTTTGGCAAACATGCTTCTCGAGCTTCCAAATCATCTCAGACGCTGGTCCAGAATCGCCCAAAATCTGATCAGCTCCCAAGTGATGACTATTATACAACTTTATTCGTGAATGGGTTTGCAGCAGGGCCCAACTGGATGAAGCCGCTGGATCAACTGTTGCATCAGGCGCACAAGACGGTTTCAACCCCTGATTCCTATACACACATTCTCGATAATCAAGCTTGCAGAATCTTACGTCGTGTCTACCAGCTACAGCACACTGACAAGTGGTCCCTCCGCCAACCTAAGCGTTGTCCAGAGCCGACCCGGCAAGCTTGTCACTGGGATGTAATGCTACAAGAGATGAAATGGATGAGGACTGATTTCCGGGAAGAACGTAAATGGAAAATGGCAGCTGCTAGTAATATGGCATATGCCTGTGCGGAATGGGTTGCCGCCTCCGCACAAGAGAGGAAGGCCCTCCAAGTCAATGCCATTATTCCGACTCCCCAGTCCAAGGATCATGACGATACCTCGATGGCTGATGCTCCCCTTTCCCAGGGCCTAGAGAATCATCCAACTCCTGATCTTATTCCCTCCGGAGGAACTGACTCACCATTGGAACCAGATGATGAGCTAGATGATGGACTCCCGAACACAATAGCGCCATCCGCCCTATTCGCTCTTGAAGATGATGATATAGTCTTCTCGCTACAGCCATCTGCCGCAAGTAATCGATTACTCGAGGAGCTTCCCATGTACGGGGCCCCTTTGACGGTACCTAAATCCGATTTAATATCTCCAGAATATGATCCCGACGCCTCATGGAAAAGGCCAGCACTCCCTTTAAGCAGGTTCGTCGAAAGTCGTATGGAGCTGACACCCAACGAGCCACCAAAGAAAAAGAGCCGTTATCAGCACGCCCAGGAAGACTCTGAAGATATTAGGCCGCCTCAATTGCTACCGCAAAACCCAGAGGTCGCTCTATTCCGCCCCGAAAATAAGAGTATCAAAGATCGGCTCCACGCAGGTCATCAGTTCCGTCCACCCAGCGACGTTATGCCCTTCCAGGCATTTTACGAATCACGTAGCTCCTCTCAATGGACCCAGGCAGAAGATGATGAGTTGAAAAGCTTGGTGAGGGAATATTCCTATAACTGGAACTTGATATTCAGTATTCTGTCAACGAAGTCCATGTTCGTGTCAGGTGCAGATCGTCGCACTCCGTGGGAATGCTTTGAACGTTGGGTTGGGCTTGAGGGTCTTCCTAATGATATGCAGAAGACTCAATATTTCAAGTTATGGCAGAGCAGAATCGAACAAGCTCAACAGCATATTCGACAACAAAATATTGCGGCACAACAACAGCATCAGCAGCAGGCCCAGCAGCAACAATCGCAGCAACAATCGCAGCAGCAGCAGTCACAACAACCTTCACAGCAGACACCACAGCCGCTGCAAGTAACTCCAAACGGCCCCAGCACGCCTCATCTCCGCCGCCGTCACTCCTTACCAATGAAAGTAGAGCGGAGGCGCAACCAGAAGCACCTAACCATGATAGACGCTATGAGAAAGTTAGCTAAGAAACGAGAGACAGCAGCCCAGAAACAACAACAAGCTGCCCAGTTGGCCGCCGCCAGAAAACCGCCCGATGTCGCCCAACCTAAAGGGCCAACGAAGACGCCGAGAGAATATAGTATCATGCGATGGGAGCGGGATCAAGCAATGGCCGAAAGACTAGCGGAAAGGATGGCTCAGCAGCAGCGTCATGAGGCACAGCGCAGAGTACGAGCCGGCACCAATGCTGCTCCAATCAAGGCTAACGTCCAGTCACAGGCCGCGATTCAAAGAGCCCAACAAAATCAGCATGCTCATATGGCTGCGGCTACTCAAAACGGAGGTCCGCTCCCGCAGGCCATACCACAGATGGCTGCCTCACACCCTCATGCCGGGATGGTTCGTGTCAATAACCCAAACCACACTGCGGCCAATGGTCAAGCCCGCCCTCGCATGCCCATACCTATGGTTTCGACTCCTACTGGAACCGAACACCAAAATCATATAACCGGTGGTCTCGTCCCTCCCCAAATGAATGGCTCTCCACAGATACAAATGCCTGTTGTCAATGGACAGGCCCAAATATCAATGCCTGGCACGCCACATAACATGCACATGTTACTCCAGGCCCGGCGGATTTCTGAGCAACAGCGACAGATGAGACAGCAGCAGCAACAAAATCAGCAGCAGCAGCAACCTCAGCAATCGCAGCAGCCTCAACAACCTCAGGCTCATCCACAACAGGTTCAACCGCATCAACAGCAGCAGCCCCTAGCGCAACAGCAACCACAGCAACTTGGAGCTCACCAAGCAAACCAACCTCTACAGAACTCCCCCCCAGCTATGCGCACTGCGACCATAAACGGCATAAACCAGAAGAATTACCTAAATAATGCCCAAGTGCAAGCTATGATGGCATCATACAATGCAGCCAATGGGTCGGGGTTGTCAACTCCTCCAACAGCTGGATTTAACGTAACACCTGGACAGTCAGCATCACCACGGTCGAATCTCATTATCCCCCCGCAGCAGCATCAGACATATCTCTCACAACTCCAGCAGATTGAAAGCCAGATAAGATCAAACCATCCAGAGACCCCCCAGGACAGAGTGAGAGAAATGGCAAAGTCGTACTTGCAAACTAGACATAATACTATTGCGCAATCTGCAATGAATGCCGCTGCCGGCAGCCCAGGGCAAGCCGCCGCCGCTAACGGACCACACCAGTATGCGCAGCTTCTTCGAGCTCAACAGCAACAGCAGGCTGCGGCTGCCCAAGCACAAGCACAAGCCCAGGCTCAAGCTCAGGTTCAAGCACAGGCCCAGGCTCAGATACCAACGCAAGCCCAGATTTCACCCCAGTCTCAAATCCAAATGATGGCCCAACAATCACAGAATGCCCAGCAAAATGCTCAGCATCACCGCAACTCGAGTGGCAGCGCAACACCGACACCGGCTGCTATAAAATAGCGTTGAGGACATCAGGCCGAAATCGGTTGTCTCTTGGTCTATTTCACTTATTCCATTCGCATTTGAGGGGCCTTTGATTGCTATTACTTGCGCTTGTTAGAGGTTTGCGCTGGCGATGGGAGTTTTGACTTCAAAATTATTTCAGATCAACTCCGTGGTCTACTTACGGGAGAGCTAAATTCAGCTTTGTTATTCAAGGCAGCATGAGACGACGCATGAATAGAACGAGGCTATTCGCACGGAGCATATGTAACTTATAATGGCAATATCATCCCATAATAGGCTAGGCTTAGGTGCCGCGAGCGGTTTGAACGACAAGCTGCTAATTAGGTGTGTAGCTATTCAGAAGGCGCCTAAAGTCAGGAGATACTCAAGCAGCAAAAGTGTACATAGGTAGCCGAGACTAATAATGCTGTCAAGAAATAAGAATATAACTTGACCAAGTACATGTTCCAAGATACCTATTGTGACTCCCGGGGTGAACAGCCAAATGAGCGAGAATATTGAAAAGCCAAGACTTCTAGCCAAAGATATACTAAGGGGTAAAGAACCTCGTAGTACTTGATTAAGTACATACATTAGCGACAGGGGGGGTATATAAGAGACAATCACCGTGATGGTCTCCAATCTAGTAACGGTCATAAGTTCTCAAAAATCATGTTTAATTCTAAAGATAGTCACCGTATTAATTTTCTATATAAAATTATTTTTATTTTTAAGCTTATTGTTATGGCTGTAACACAGGCAGTATGGTTCAGAGCCCAACTATACCTTCGTATTAGGAGAAAATAAACTACTTAAAGAGAGAAAAAGAGGAAGAGGCCAGCCTGTGTGCCCTCTACCGTCTGATATATACAAATTAGGTGGGCCACGCGGTAGCGTTACCATTGACACCACTCCCATTGATTGCGCGCGGGCCACATAGCGCGCCCAACGCCACAAGGCTTAGGTACGTACCCTGACAGGCTGGAAGCCACACATCAAGCCACACGTGGCTTCAGGCTGTCACACTTATGTTTTATTCGACATAATTTCTAAATATTTAACTTAATCTTTAAATATTCGATATAGTTTTTAAATACTTAATATAATCTCTAGAAATAAAAACAATTATAGCTGCGCTACAGCTATAAAAAACTTTGTTTTGCCTTTAAAACAAAAAAGAAAATAGTGCTGCTAACAGTTTTAAATATAATATCTTATTATGTCGCGAAGGCTAAGAAATCCTTCGTTAAAGTCTCGAACTATAAAGCGATTCTGCTACTTTTTTAGGCTTTATAAGTAGTAATAATAATAGTAGTAATAATAAATTAACTACAGCGATTATCTTTATACGTAGGCTATATAGCCAAGTTTATATAGCTAGTTTATATATAGGCTATATAGCTAAGTTTTATATAGCTAAGTTTAAATGGCTAAGTTTGAATAGCTAAGTCTAAATAGCTACTTATTAGGTTAGCTAAAGTTTATTTCGAAAGCTAGAGACCATTTCAAAAGCTGGAAACCATTTTAAAGGCCTGAGATCATTTTAGAATAGTAACGGCGTTGCTAGAATGATTATCAAAAAAGTATCATACTTCTGAGACCATTTTAAACAGCCGTAACCATCACAGTAACCGTTTCCCAGGACCCCCCCCTCTTGCTAATGTACCTATGTAGGTACCTAGCTACCAAGTGGGTACGTAGCCTCTTTAGCGACAAGCTGTATAATCGATAAGGCGGACCCAGTTTATTTTTTCCCTCGCTGTGTCAATGTTGCGAGTCGCCAATTTCGACGGTGCTAGATCATCTTCGTCATCGCTAGCAGGAAATTTCAATTCATCGACAGCATGGGAAAACGCAAGAGAAAGGCCGGCTTGAATGGTAGCACCGCTCAAGAGGAGGCCCCCGTCAAGAAGATCAAACCTTCAAATGATGTGCCGCATACTGCATCTACCACGATTCAGATTATAGCAGGATCCTACGACCGCGTTCTCCACGGGTTGACTGCCACCATCTCGCCCGATGACCAAGTCGAGTTCGCCGATACCTTTCTGTTTAATGCCCATAGCTCTGCCATACGATGCCTAGCAGTATCTCCGCCTTCGGCGCCGGAGCCCGGGAAGACCCAGAAGGTCATGTTAGCGTCTGGCAGCAGTGACGAGAGAATCAACGTCTACAGTTTATCTGCACATCCGCCCAAACGGAAAGCCAAGGACATGTTGTCGTCAATCGCCCCGCGAAAGATCCTCGAGAACCCTAAGAACCGCGAACTGGGTACTTTGCTGCATCATTCATCTACGATCACGGGTCTCTCCTTTCCGACCAGATCCAAGCTCATCTCAGCATCCGAAGACTCTTCGATAGCTGTCACGCGGACGAGAGACTGGTCTCTACTATCAACAATCAAAGTGCCTAAACCGAAGCCGCAGGGCCGGCCGAGCGGCGATACCGCAGCCCTGGATGGGACACCCGCTGGTGTCAACGGCTTTGCCGTCCACCCGAGCATGAAGCTCATGATCAGTGTCAGCAGAGGCGAGAGGTGTATGCGTCTCTGGAATCTCATGACGGCTAAGAAGGCTGGCGTTCTAAACTTTACTCGAGATATACTACAAGAAGCTGGAGAAAGCAAACATTCACCCGGCGAGGGGAGGAAGGTGGTCTGGGGCGCAACCGAGGAAGGGGATGAGTTTTGCGTGGGGTTTGACCGCGACCTCATTGTGTTTGGCATGGACAGTACACCCAGATGCAGAGTCATGCCAGAACCGAGGAAGAAGATACATGAATTCTGTTACGTACCCATGGACTCAGAGACCGAATCCTCATTACTGGCTGTATCCACCGAGGATGGAAGAGTGTTGTTTTTCTCGACTATTACCGAAGACCTATCAACAGAAAAGCCGGCAGGAGACAGTAAGAGCGAGAAGCTACCAGTCGCCAAACTAATCGCGCAGGTTGGAGGGCGAGAAGCCGGTGTTACAGGCCGGATTAAAGATTTCGCCATTTGCAAAGTAGCAGGCACGCACGGAGACAATCTTCTCATTCCTACCGGCAGTAGTGATGGCAAGGTCCGGCTTTTCATGCTAAGCATGAAAGAACTAGCGGAAGCAAGAAATATGAAGTCTCCCAAACGAATCGGTAAACAGCTGGGAACGTACGAAACACAGAATAGAATCACTTGTTTGAGCGCATTTGTAATGATACCCCGTGGGGAAGGGGCGCAGGACAGTGATGATGATTTCGATGATGAGGAAGACGCAGATAACACGGAAGAGGACGAGGACGAGGATAGTGAAAATGAAGATGGTAACTGAAGCCAGCCGCGGTTATATTGACCAAATAAACAGACTAATCCTCCACTTTCAATTCTGCATAGTGAGTCTAGTGACAGTTGCCAACTATCCCACATCATGTCTACCTCGAATAATCCATCTAACGTCTACGTAATGTGCAACTAAACTGCTAACGCACTCCAGCCAGCGGAATCATCCGTAGCACAATAATGAAGTGCTGGGCTTTGCCAAGAACGCAGAGCCATCGCGGCCAGCCCAAACCCAGGTCTGATTTATATACCCCCGCGGCCTAGATGGCTTGTCATGCAGAGTCAAGAGAGAGCCATGCCCGCTAGTGAATTGCCTGCTCGGTCATGCATAAGAGCTGCGCTCGCCGGCACCGACTTGGGCCATAATGGAGCAAGGACGAAGACACATCCCAGTTCACCACCCAAGCCACCGGTAACGCGGATTCTGGACACGAGAAGTCGCTCTTGTGATGCCGTTGAATCGGCAGGAATTAGAGCGTTGGGCTACAGCGCTTGATTATTGTAAGGAGTCTGCGCATGCACCTGGGAAATAAGCCGCCGTCGAGGGATACTTAGCTCTTGCAAGCGCCAGCGCAGAACCGCTCCGATGATCAGGTATTTTCTCGATGTATCAGTAAGACACATCGGCTAGGCAGGTAATCTACGTATGTAGGCCACGAGACGCACGAGACCATGGTAGGTATAACGACCACCGCGACCAATCCCACTTGATGCGAGAACCTGGTCTAGTCTTAATGGGGATGTCATGGTGGTGGTAGCTGAGTTGGTTTTCTTCCCCTCACTTCTGTCTGTCGTCGTCTGAGAGGATTTCCTGAACTACTACTAGTTGGGTGACTATGAACGAGTGGAGGAGGAGGATGAGGATCGCTCGTTTGAATCATGTAAGCTAAGTATCGTATATTAGCTCGAAAACCTCAGCCGTTTGATCCGTTTCCCACTATTTGAAGGTCGCATTCTTGCTTCGATCGAAACCAGCTTCTCCTCGTTATCCCAGCGCACGCATGACTTCCGCGGAACCGGCTTACATACTGGCACCTGGCGAGGCCTGGTAGGTAACACACAGGACACTGGAACTTTAACGTTTACAAAACATAATACGACGATGTAAGCAAGCCACAGGGGGAAGCTGGGGGAGCGCTTGACGCGTCGGTAGATGGAGTATTTACAGTAGTCCAGGCGTTTGAAACTTGGATTACCCCACGGGAGCAGAAGTGGGTGAATCTAGAAATGATTGGCAAGCGAGGTGTGGGGTAATGGCGAATCAGTGAGCGCGAAGCTGAATCTGCAGCGTTGCAATGCACGGCATCTGTATCTGGCCGTTGTCTCAGACGAAGGGCCTGGCGCCTGGCCACGACTGTCTGGCCATGTGATTGTTCGCCAAACTTTCAGCCCCGAGCAACCTGTAGGTACGTACTAGTAAATATGTACTATCGTCGTTTTCATCGCTGCTGTTTTTGATCGTGCCCGGGTGTACCTAGTAGTACACGTGCCCATCTCGAATTTTTATTTTCCACATTTGAGAGACTCGCTGAAAGTTCTGAGCTGAATGAATTCTCCATCCTTCCTGTTCGAGACGGGCCACCTGAGCACTTCCTTGACTACTGTACTGCTGTACAAGGTTTACCAGGTATGACAGGGCACCTGGACAGGGTTGGTTATACGCGGGATAACGGCCGACTGTGTCCAGGTAGTACGTCACTTGACACGATCTCTGTTCCCCTGTTACTCTTTGATCGGTTCTGTTTTCCGCGGACTACGGCGCGGACCCAGATTCTGCTTACATAGGAGAGTAGTTGTTTTAATCCCGAACGCTCTCCAACTCCTGTCTATTGCAGTGCGCTCCCGTTAATGTATGCCCTGTCATACATCAATACATTACAATATGCGACTGAGCCCGGGATCCTCGCATGACTTCTACAGTAATCTGATGACTACTGAATGATTGAATAGCTGAGCGAAACTGAGACATCTCTCACCTGCAGACTGCATCCACTTATACCACAGAGCAAAACGCAAACCATCCCGTCTGCATGCCGCTTTGTAAACACAATATTGATGTTCGTATTGTTACCATGGAAGGTATTGTACGGTCTAGAGTGGGTAACTTGGAGTCTCATTACACCAAAATAAGGTTAAGTTTTGTCCGGTGTCTTGGTACTGCCTACTGTAGTACGCGTTTCCATGTGGCTGTACCTAGTAGGGCCTGGGCAATAATGATTGATCTTCATCTGCCAGGCGACGATGGTAAGACAGTGGTAATGTTTAAGACAATTGAATTCAAATACACATAAGCGCTGCCGAAGCTAGTTTTTTGTAATATGCATTGGCAGAGCCACACATGATAATGATGATGATCGCGAGCACGCAATTCGTGCATGTTGTCGTTCGGGGGTCGCCTTTACTCCCGAGGTTTTGACTCAGTGAGACAACCTGCGACGGACCCGGACTCCACCGCGAGCGACGATCTCGGGGGCAGAGCTGCCCGTTGCAGCTTGAACACTGTAGAACCATGTTCGTTTTTTCAACTGTCCAGGCTGTGCTGGCGGAGTCCCGGCTGTTTAACCGCCCAATTGAAAATCTTGTAAAAGAGCTCCAAGGCAGGACAGTGTCCAGTGATGTGCGCTATGCTAAATGAAGCGTAGCGCAACTCAGTAAGGAAGCGGACAAATACATGGATACCCTGAAGGTCCCAGAGTTTTGTCGAATAAACCCAGCCCTGCTCTGCAGACAGAGCCAAGGCGCCGAATCCGCTAACGACGGTACTAAGCCAATGTCGGAAACAGCCTGAGGTACCTACCTGTCGGCCAGAACTTTAGCCAGGAAGAGGTTGACGCAGAGTGGTCCAGCCCCACTACAGGTCGATAGCGTAGGCAGAAGGTGCAATGCCGCATAGAGGTACTACCGGTACACCAAAATGTGTGTGAAGGAGCGGACCCTCGGCGGTCTTCAAATCTCTCTACTCTCTCATTCTATTTGACTAAATACTAAATAAGCCGCCGATTTGATTTTCAATTCCTTGTATGCATGCTGCCAACGTCGTCATTGTGTTGCAAGGCATAATACGGCATCTCCATGACTACCTAGGTAGTACCGGGTCACGTACATAATGTTTATCTGGGTCTGATCTGCATTCCTACATATGCATATATCCACGTCTCGGACTCAACGGTCAGGTACTTCGGTACCATCACTCCTGTCCATAAGCGTTCCTCATCCTCTCCCTTGATATATTGACGAGACCACTCTCCAATTGAAAATCGAACCCTTTCCTCCCTCTTCATACTTTTGGACCAAACCACGCCTACTCCTGCACCACATCCACCACATCTCTGAGTACCTCCCACTACTTTGCGAACCATCCTTGGATCTGTGATCGAACACTCTCGACGGGGTTTGGGGTTACCATTTCGTTTTCAGCTTGGGGCATTAAAGATATATATATCCCTGATTTATAGGACGACCCGCCGTCTCTAGCAGTACCTTGCTCTGCCTCCGAGCACTGCACACCGAACGCATTGCCTACGCCCCGAACCTCAAAATCATCATGACTGACTCTCCGAACGGACCACCGCTGCTGCGGCCTGTCCCGGTCCGGCCCTTTAATCTCAACAACCACAGGGCGCCAACACCACCAGCAGACGAATCACTTTCTCATACTCCCCACAGTGGTTCGTCTCTAAATCTCGACTGGCTGAACTTCAAGCTCCTAGATCCGAGGAACAGGGTACGCTCCGAGTCATCAGCGAGCATTAGCCGCGCCCAGTCTGTTATGAACCTCACTTCCTCGACTCTGATGGGTATATACGAACCCACCACCTACGATAATGACAAGTACACGCCTGGTAATGAGCTAAATACTCCCTGGGGCACGGGTGCGGAAACCCCTGCTAGGGGTTTAGACGTGAACGAACCTCTCACCATGGCAGAGAAGAACCGCCTCTACCCGGCACGGAGGCGTTCTTCAGTCCACCATACAGCACATATACAGCCATTGTCGACCACAACCTCCCTTATCTACTCCGGCCTGAGAGCGCTGCTATTATCAGGGCTAGGCGTGTTATATGGCATTGGTGTGGCAACGGTGCGAGGTGATCGTTCAACGCTATCTTTCCGAATGGACAACGCGTCGAACTACGGCTGGGGCTACATGGCCTTCTGGGGTGTATCTGGGCTGACTCTGGGCTGCTTATTACCCTGGGTCGACGGTATATGGGAACGTTCCGTTGGGGAAGATAACAGCGGGGAAGCCATCGAGTCAGAGAGCGATGTCACAGTACGGCGGAAAACAGATTGGGCGCTCGCCGTCCGGGGTATTGGGATCTTTATTGGGATAGCTTATGCTATTGTAAGTTTATCTCATTTTCGTCCGACGGTTTCGGCTGTAATTTGCGGGTATTGTTCGTGGAATCGTGTACAATCACTGACTCTGGGCTTTGTAGCGCAAACTTCCCTGGGACTCGACTTTACAGCTCTCGCTATGCCTGGCTCTTGTGAACCCCGCCCTGTGGTTCCTGATCGATGGTTCAATGCCGGGCTTTATTGTTTCGTCAGCTGTTGGACTCGCTGGCTCGGCCTTACTCACTGGCCTGCAGCCTGATATGATACCTGTACCAGCCATGCTCTCTTCGCCCTCGCACGGTGGGCTGTATGGGACAGGGAGGGTTCATTCCAATGCCTCGACCTACTACGCTAACTCTGAACCGATGCTGCTGGGTGGTCTTGCTAGCCAGCAAACATTCGCCATGGGTGTCTGGACCTTGAATGTGCTTTTCTGCTGCTGCATCGTATTCGGCAATGTGGGCCGGTGGCTCGCGATTAACAAGTACGGTTCGGCCCATGTGCAATTAAGCAGCAAGTCGTAGAATCGAAAGCCTACACTTCACCTCAGAGAATAGAAGAAGAGGGGAAATAACAGACAAGGGGAAAGAATTCAGAAACAGTCGGCTCCAGGGTGTAACAAAAAATCACGATTTATGAACGCGCGATCCAGGCTTAGAATAGCCGCTTAGGTCTTCCATTTATCTACGCAGAATCAAAATTGGTAGCGGGCGAATCGGTAACATTCGGCAGCATTAACGGTCAGCAGCACGGAATGGGGTGACTATTTTGGGTATATATATACCTCTACTTTGTTTATATCTAAAGCCATATATGTATGTACACCTGGACGAATACCCAAAAGGTGTTGAAAGAAGCATTCAAATCTCTCATATTCTCCGAGTGTTTTCTTTATATCCCACTGATATTAAACCATTTATGTTGTCTTTTATGCGACCCTAGCAGTGCAGGGAATATTCTTACCTCATGACCGACGGCGGGATCGTTTTTTTGCGCATCATCGTCACATTCAAGCTCGAACTGGGGGTAATCCGTCGACTTGTTGTTTAAGGTCCACTCTGCGGTAGGTAGTTCGAACAAGACAGTGGGGCGAGCTATATGTGACGTTGGTCTCCGTAAGTAACAGACTTGGCAACGGATTCCACTTTGTTCTGGTGACGGGCCAGATAAGGAAAACTTATTTTCGTCCGGAAGTACGGTAAGCTACATGATACATGTATGCTTCTCTTGACATGCCGCTCGAACGACGGGACGGTCAGTTTGGCACTGCGAACGTGCGGCGCGTGCGGCGTAGCGAGTCGTCATATCTAGTTGACTGACTTGCTATGGCTTTTGAAGGCTCCTAAAAGCCTTTACCGTGTGTCATATCCAATGTGGAAATACGGAGATATATGGAACACAACATTTCTCGCGCCTTGTGTGAAGGACGGCGACTCCGTCATAAGGAGAAGGAAGTCTGGTCATATGACCCTCTCCGCAGTTCGAAAAAAGCTCGACATATTGTTCCATTGATATTGATGAAATCACGGCGCAGATAAATTTCCCATTCTGTCACTCTCTTCATCACCACCGTTGTACTGCGATAAAAAATCAAGATAAAAAGCCAAAGCACATGGCCTAGGATCAGGTATTTGCGTGACCTAATCCTGAAGTTCGTCAAAAAGCCCTTCATTGTACACCTGAACGTGACGCCGATGAGTCCAGATCAAATAGCATATTGCCTATTTAGTAAGTGATTGCTTGCTTTGTTGCCCGTGAAAATCTCAGCTTCAGCTTGGTGTGATTTCGCAGCTTACGCATGCTGATGTCTTACAGCAAAACGGCTCAACATCAGGTAGCGAGGAGAATACATCATCGACAAGTGGGTTTCGGGATGAGGAGGAGAAGGGGTCCTCATGTATGTACTGCTCATGCAACACCACACGGCACACGGGGCTTGACGGGGTGTCTTTCGATCATCGAGATCGTCCCTGTTAGGGTTGAGGTACCTACACTAAATAGGTTACTTACTCAAAGAGACAATTTGCACGCGCCCCTTCAGCCAATCGACGCCCACTGGGCGGACTTTTTTATGGGCCGCTGAAGGGTCCTTGAACCCTTGTGGGGTGCCCTCCGACGTCAAGACTTTTTTATTCTGCGCTACAGTTCTACCTACAGTACCTACATGTACAAGGCAGTGTAGATCTAGATTAAGCAGGTAGTACCTACCCTACTAATGCAGTAGGGATGTACCTAGCCAGTGTACTCGGTATGTTCAGCAGGTGTAGTCACGCAGTCCCGTCCCACAGTCGCTGGCGACTGACTGACAGAGCATTCATCTGATATGTATGATGACTCCTACATCTTTCGATGGCGCTCGATGGTACTGGACCTGGCGCGCTGACATCCTGTTCTACCCTAATCATCACAAATAGCAACTATCTAGGTTATCGGTGGCCATCTCCCCTGATAATCTCGTCTTATAATTCGGTTATTCACCCGCTTTTAGGCGGATATCATCTGCTACAAGCGGTCAGTCTGCTAGAAGTCATCGTCACCGCCGCCTTCACCTCGTCAAATCCTACAAACATGCGACGCAGCAGACGTACAAATTGTCACACGTGAGACAGAGCTTCCATATCCTCACAACACAGCTTATTGTGCGCGCCCTTCCCGTCTCTACTTCGCGTTGCGTTCCAGAGACTAGATAGTCCTTCTTGTCACTCTCTGACGCACGTACATCCCGCCCCTTGCACGAGAGAGAGAAAGAGAGGGAACCCGCTGGTAGGTTGAAGGCAACTGGCTCATTACGGGTATTTGCTTCGGAGCATCCCGTCCACATACATATAAAGCCCCAGCTGTTTAGGGGTCGCGTTTATGACTTCACATTTTCATGTCCTCTACTCAGGTGAATGTGTCACAACCGAGTCCCTCCTCGTCGACGCCGCCCGATGATGAAGGCCACCTTCCGATGCTGCCGTTCGTCGACGGGGACAGTACCGCGGCGACCAATTCCACCAGTATAGAACGGCCCGAGACCTCGGTGGATGCTCTTCTTGACGCCGTCAAAGATGCCCGGCAAATCATCCGTCTAATTCAGTGCCAGATATGTCACAAGGTGCTGCGGGATCCCACAACGCTCCCGTGCGGTTATAGCATCTGCAGGACCTGCCTACCCGAGACCCGGCCTCGAGAAAATATCTCCTGGCCGGCAACAGAGACCCGGTTGCAGGGCTTTGACTGCCCATTTGCGGACTGCGGCAAGGAGCACGCCGCTGCCGACTGCGGGCTCGATGTTACTCTAAACAAAGTCTTAGCTGCCGTCAGAACAGCTGTCGATTCATATCAGTCTGCCACGCAGCTTCCTCAGTATTCAACGCACATTACTGTTTGCGATCAGTGGGGAGTTGCCGGGATACCCTCATTGGAGGAGAAGCAGCCCGGGTCAAGGGTATTGAGCGGCGGCCGGATTCTTGCAGCGTACGCGCTGGCAGAGCTTGGCAAGCTGGAGTATAGTAGTGAAGTGTCATACTCATCTGTAGGCGCCAAAGATGAGGAGGTCAGCAAGTTCGACAACGAAGTCTTTGTCAAATTAAAGGAAATGGTGAGGACCGAAGTGGACTGTCAGGTTTGTTATGCTCTCTTCCTGGACCCCCTGACCACCACATGCGGACACACATATTGTCGGACATGCATTCACCGGATTCTCGACCACTCGGATCTCTGCCCGATATGTAGGCGCACTATTTCCGTTCAACCCCAGGCCAGCCCACGCACTGCGCCCTCGAATAGACGCCTCGTATCAATGATTAATGGTTTCTGGTCGGACCTTGTTGCGCTCCGCACCCAAGCTTACAGGCTAGAGCAGCAAGCGAATCATGGAGGATTCGATGTCCCCATTTTCGTCTGCACGTTGTCGTTTCCTTCCATGCCGCTGTTTCTGCATGTATTCGAGCCCCGGTATCGTCTTATGATTCGACGGGCTGTCGAGGGTGACCGGACTTTCGGTATGGTTCTTGGGAGGTCACCGAGTGGCCCAGACGACCCGGGCTTCATGGAACTGGGTGTGCTTCTACGAATAGTAAATATCGAATTCTTTCCCGATGGTCGCAGCTTGCTAGAGACGGTGGGTGTTTCGAGATTTCGAATTATTCGACACGGTTATCTGGATGGTTACGTGGTCGCCAATATCGAGAGGGTTGATGATATCAGCTTAGCCGAGGAGGAGATGCTTGAGGCATCTGAGCTTAGGAACGAGAGTGATATAACCGTCCTAGAAGCCTCAGACTCCACGTCAGAATCGGTAAATACAGAACCATTATCGCCAACTCAAGCTATCCCTAGTACGATCACGGATGAGGATCTGAACGCTATGTCGACCAGGGAATTGTTAAATTTTGGCGTCGATTTCGTCAGGAGAATGCAGGTGGAAAGTGTCCATTGGCTAACGGCCCGAATGCTGGCTATATACGGCGAATCACCGGAAGATCCCGCCACGTTTCCCTGGTGGTTCGCTTGCGTTTTCCCTGTGAGCGACATCGAAAAGTATAGACTGCTGGGAACTTCAAGTGTGCGCGAACGCCTCAAAATCTCTTGTCGTTGGATTGTGGAATGGGTGGCCAGTAGAGTAAGCATTATATCCGAGCCCTTCCCCCCGTGCAGATTGCTCTCATCATCTTAACGTGCTCAGGCACTAAGGAAGCTGTATGCATTCATCCCATTCCTCAGAAGCAATGCTAATTCATGTGTATAGTGGTTAGTAGCGATCTCCTTGATATATATGTGTATTTGCTCATTTCCAATCCTCTCCTCCATACATGCCTTGATCCCGATTCCCCTCGCTCACTCCCTACCTCATATAGATTCAAGATTCTTAGTGAGAAATCGCTGAACATATTTTTGCACAACAGAAAGCATTTTTATTGACGGACTCATCACGTTTCATAGGCGCCTTTCAAACTGCCTCGTTATATAACGAGAGGACTGTCAGTTACCGAATCAGTTCTATTAACACCCTTCGGGGGCAGCACTACGGATCCCTTGAAATCGCGAAACAACGTCAGAACAACTAAGATCAACTTCCATTTAACTGGATATCTAATTTCCACCGTGGAGTTCAGGAAGAATCATTCTTTGGCATCGTCATCATGAAGAGCAAGCATTTTATTATCATACAAGTGATACCATCATAGCAATCATCTAAGATTTTATTTCGTTATGTAGAATAGGTTCTGCCATATCTTGTGCAACTTCTCCAAGTTTGCCATTCAATAGTTGACATTGTCTTTCATTCTATTGGGCTTTTATGTGCATCGTGTATTCACTAGTCAGAAAAGTGATATTCTGAACTCTAATGGCCCGATTTCCCCACTCATCTTTTCAGTGATATCCACTGGGGGTATCATCCTGGTCTCATATGTTCTAAATCAGTTCTTCTCCCGCCCATGAGGCCGATGTTGAATATTAAACATGTAGAAGATCACAGCAGATGTTCACTACTCGACCTCGCTGGAACGTAGCGAGAATGACCAACCAACGGCACTCCTGACCGTTCTCACCGTATTTGGATGGTAGACGGCTTCTCAGACGAGGCAGTGATGTGAATTAGCGGGATCAGAGTGAATCAACGCCAAGAGCAATAACAATAGTGTTTAATCCTTTCGCTTAGTTTAGCATAGGTAATACACGACACGACGTATTGTACATTGGGTATCTTTTGAAGTCTATGACGAATAGGCAGCATATATCCGAGCGCAACCCGCTACTCCTAATTGTCGTCTTGCTATCTCCATTAACGCTAATGGTAGGCAAACAATCCCATAGTCATCGACAGTTGATGAATGGTTTGCTAAATCCAGCCACATCGTCGATGTGCTGACCTCGGGATGCACTAACTTGAGCCTGACGCACGGCTATGGTGGGTTCGCATCCTCGCCGTTGGTCTCGTCTTTCATAGCAGTGTCCTCATCAGCCGCCGCTTCTTTGTGAATACCATTCGCTTCGGTTCTCTCATAGATAAACTCTTCCAATGCCCTGTAGGCGGTCTCCAGGTCGTCGTTTGTGATTATTTTGTCATATAGATCACTAAAAGCGGACGGGTCGATCTCTTCCTGGGCAGCTGTAAGTTTGTGTTGAATCTCTTCCTCTGAGAGACCTTCGTTCTTCCTTATGCGGGTCTCGAGTGTTTCTAGGCTAGGTGGAGCGAGGAAAACAACCCTGGCAGAGAACCCGTTGTCTTTAGCCATTTGAGTGCCCTGTAACACCTTTTTAGTATCCCTGTGTGGCATGTTTTGAGAAAAGGGGGGGAGCTTACCTCTCGGTCAAGTCGTATGAGAGCTACCTTGTCTGATGCTTCTGGAGCATTAACAAGCTTCTGACTTGTACCGTATTGGGCATCATTGTGAGTGGTTGTTTCAAGGAAGTAGTCGCCGTCTAGCATGGTATTGAAGGTTTTGGTATCGATAAAATGAAAATCCTGGCCGTTGACTTCGCCGTCCCTTGCGGCTCGGGTAGTATGCCGTATAATCTTGTTGAAAACACCTCTTTGCCTGTCTAGGAGTAGGGATATAAGCATTGATTTGCCGGCACCGCTTGGTCCTGTCAATATAATCGGTTTCCTATTTTCTGGGCGTTGCCCCTTGGCGACGCCCTCCTCTTCCTCCTGTATCTCTTCAGCGAGTGGTTCTTGGAAGATCGCATTCACGTTTCTCCAATCTTCTATCTTATCAAATGCGGCAAGCCTTGATCGCCTTGCAATTCTCAAGGCTCTCCATGTTTTACTAGCTTTCGATTCCAGAAGTTGTGTCTTCTCTTTCTCGCTTTTTGCAAAATCCAAGTCAAGATCGTCGCTGGCAATCTTGTCTTTGAAATCTGCTAAATCAGGAAGTTTCCATCTTGCCGGATCCTTTAATTTTTCCAAAGATTGGCCATCATCGTGTTCATTCATGAAAGCGAGAGATAGTGAGTTCATCCCGGCCTTGGGCCGCCTGCTGGTTGCGAGACGCTTTGCACCGGCCTTGGCGTCGTTGAACTCCGCGGGAGAAACGGAGGGTCTTTCAATAGGGGGACAATTCTCTACCTTCCATCGGACCCATCCCTTGTCCCTTGATATAACACTTTCAACCACTCTGAAAAAGAAGAAGCCGTCTGAGTCTGCTTGGATATAGCTTGTTATCCTTTCTTTCATCTTTTTGGCCCAGGTTTCCTAACGGACAGGTTAGCTTATTGGGCCAGTCTCCGCGCGAATTACCTACATCTTCTTCACCAAGAGTTTTATCTGCGTACACCACGGATCTATTCTGCTGGACGTTCGCAATTTTCGCTCTGGCTTGGGGTGTGAGAGACAAGAGAAAATCTAGTATTATGAAGGCCTGGATAAGGATGTGACGCCTAAAATAAAGATCACTGATCTAGGAAACCATGAAATTAGCTCGGCCTGATTGGAGCCGCGGTAGGTGTTGATAATTACCTCTAACTCAAAGAGTTCTCTACTTGTCAGGTACTTTGGGTTATTGTTAGTCCTCCGCAAATCTTCATTGGTCTCTGCTGCTTTCCTTTTTTGGGGAATTAACTTGTACTCGTCTGGCCCTTTTGTAGATTTTTGTATCTTCTCAATCGATTCAAAAGCGTTCATAGTAGCTTCTATGCCACTCTTGAATTTGATGAGCTCAGCGGGATCGAAGAGTGTGGTAGGCTGACTGAAGAAATGCTGTAAAGACCAGAAGATCGGATAAAGCGAGTCTGTGTCCAGGCTCTTGCCTGATTCTGACCTGTTTTTAGCTTCGAACGAGACAGCTTTGGTGGCAGACTTGGCGTCTTTGCCTTCGCTTTTTGCGTGATCACCTTCGGCATCGACGTCCATTTTGTCAACTGCTGGGCCTTCAGAAGTGGCAGGAATTTCTTCAAAAGTTGTCACGTTCTCTACGTGATATTCGCCGCGGAGATTGACCGAGCTTCGATCGCCGGGAGGAATGCTCTGGAACATGAAGATGTACACCCGCCCGCAAAAGGCCGCGTCTTCGGCGCGCGACAATCTTCGCAGTAAATCATTGCAGGATCTCAGAATCACAAGCGATTTTTGCTTCAAATTCTTGGCCGTGATCCGCTCCCGCCTGGATTCCAAAAAATCGAAAACCTTGCGACAGCCGTCGACAGTTTGGCTGTCGAGGAGTTCTTCGACAAGCCAGAAAAGAAGAGCCGGATCGCATTGTTCGTTATCGGACAAGACCGAGAGGAAATCGAAGAGATTCCAGACGCGCACAAACTCGGGGGCATCGATGGATGTGCCGGCCTATGCGTTCTTCTTTAGCAGATTGTTGGCTAGGCACAGGGGACGGATGCGATGCGACTTACGACCATGGAGCTGAAGATCTTTCGCGCAGCGGTCTCAACGGTAGCGTACAGCCTAACTTTCTCGGAGTCCCTACCGTGAGAGGCAGCGTCTAGCGCTGGAGTGGTAAATATGGACGACAGGCGGGCAATGAAGGCCTCGAAATGGGACTTGGTGAGGGGCGGTTCGATTGTAGTGGCAGGCTTGACCGTCTGCGCGTGAGCCAGCGCATCCTTGAGGAGGTCAGTCATAGCTGACACTTGAGGCACTTCTTCCTCGGGCAGCATCGTTATAGACATTGGCGGCGGTGGCGGTAGTTCACGAGACGCGCAATCGGTGCATATAACGAGCGTTCTCCTTCAGCCTTAATACGAAAGAGTCCGGGCGAGTGACGCTGTGCGGTTCGAAACCGGGAGTGAAAGAGACGAGGAGGCGATGGTGCAAGCTAATAAGGCGACACACATCTCGTGCTCTCTCGCGACGACTACTTGAGTATCATAAGGAGGCTAGACCTATGTGTACAAGAAAGAGTAGCATGCCTTTGTCTACCAAGGTAGGTAGGTATGAATGCTGTGAAGATATTGGCTCTAAAAAAGTACCTATTAGCTAAATACCCACAGCGCGCCTCCCCAGGCAGGGTTCGGAAACTAGTAAGTACTAGTAAGTAAAAGCCTATACTAGTACTTACTAGTAGTAACAAAAATCAATACTAGTACTTACTAGTTAAAAAAAAATTCTATACTAGTATTTACTAGTACTTACTAGTACTTACTAGTAGTAATACTAGTAGTATTTTTTAAAAAAAGTGGAGAATTAAATTTATTTTTAAAAAATTAAAAAAAATCGAAAAAAATTAAAAAAAATCGAAAAAAATCGGAAAAAATCGGGAATTAAAAATAATAAATTATTTTAATATTATTATAATAAAAAACTAATTATATATATTTTTATTTATTTAATTTAGTTTAATATATAATATTTTTATATTTTATTAAATATTAAAAATATTAAAAATAATTTTTATAATTTTTAAAGAAATAATAATAAAAAACTTCTTTAATATTTAAAATATTTAATTTTTTTTATATTTAATGATATTTTTTATTTTTTAAAAAACTTTATATTAAAAAAGAAAAAAAATATTTAAAAAATATTTAATTAAAATCTTTATTTTTAAACGGTATTTATAAATTAAATAAAATAGTTATTAAAAAACGGTTATCATTTTTGAAATCTTCGAATTCTTCTCTTTCGAACCATATATAATTTTATTTTTATTAAGTTTTATTTATCGATAAAATATTATTTTTTACTGTTTTTTTAAGCTTAGCGCGGCTTTATCGATAACGCTAAGCTTAATTAAGTATTAATAACTAGTAACTAGTATTACTAGTAGTATTTACTAGTACTTACTAGTTAAAAGTGGAGCTTTTATTTACTAGTACTTACTAGTTAAAATTTTTTCGAATACTAGTACTTACTAGTACTTACTAGTTACTTACTAGTAGTACTACTACTAGTAACTAGTATTTTTTCCGTACCCTGTCCCCAGGTAGTATCCAGGCCGGTACCCTCCCTGCCAAGGTGCTGTAACAAAAAAGGCGGACTCTCACTGACACCCCTACCGCCCTATCGAGTTCGCGTTTTTTGTTACAGCACCTTGCCTGCTAGCTGCAGGCAAGGGAGCTTCCGATAAGAAACACATAGGTCACAGTGGGTCACAGTGCACGCAAGAAAGTACCTGCATTGCACTTGCCCCTGATGGGTAAGTACCTAGGTACTTAGTGTGCCATATAAGCGGCCCTGTCTGTACACTAGAAAAGCCGCTGTGCATTTAGCGCCATGAACACGCGACGAGGCTGAGAATAACACGCGGCTCTCTCTCTCCGTGCCGCGCCACAAAATCTCTAGTCTGGTTACTGTATATAGCGTTTTCCCGAATGACGTCCGGATCGCATGCGCCAGCAACATCAACCCTCACAACTCGTCTGCCGCCCACGAGCCTGGAGCTGCTCGGATCGCCTTCGCATGCGCACTGTTGGCGATTGATCACCGATAAGCATCTACAAGCCCCGTCACCATGCCGACTGCGAAACGCCTGAAGAGCTCGGCCAAGGCAAAGACTCGCGACAAGCCTCCGGCGAGGCCCACGGTTGCAGACCTGGAGGGTGAGTCCGAATTTGCCCAGCTGGCAAGGCAGCATTGGCTGAAGACGACCAAGAGGGCTGCCAAGGTCAAGGTCAAGAACGATGTCTTGAAAAAGGAAATCTGGGACGTGCTGGAGAAGGATGCTTTCGCCTACAAATCACTGCTTATCCTCGAGGGCCTGCAGACTCTAGAGAGGTATTATCAACGTCTTTTTTTTCCGTCGCCTTGACTGGTCTTGTCTCGCGCTAACTCTTGGCAGTTATCTTTGGCCTGGATATTCCGAAGACTCGTCCAACTTCCATGTCCTCCTAATTGCCCTATTGACGAACGTAAAAGCCCGAGAGAGGCTCGAAACCTGGAGTATATTCGAAGACCGACCTGCCGAGTTTTCGAGTCTATTCAGCCGCATCTTGTCCATGAGCCTTGATCACACTTTATCTCTGGTTATCCGCACGCATCTACTGAATTTTATCATATTCGCCTTTCAAAGTCTTGACTGGACCAGCGTGAGAAAGGAGTGCGCACCCCTTGTCTCCATTGCCATTTGGCACAATCTCTCGTCTGACGCTAAACGCGAGACCAAATTGGCGCAGACACCACAGCTCAAGAAATCATGGAAAGCTGCAGGGAAACGATACGACTCCGCTGACGATGCTACCAAAGCCCGGCTACGTTTCGAGAGAGCTTGGCTGTACACACTAGCGCTGGATTTTCTACGATTGCTGTACGAGGAGAAGAATGCGCAAGAGAATGTCTTATACTGCGAGCGCTTCGTTGAATTTATTTCGGACTTGTTGAGTCAGCTCCCTACACGACGATACGTCAACACATTGCTCCAAGACCTACACATCCTGCCGGCTTTGAGACTGTCCCCTATGTTCAACGACGAGGATAATGCGCTACTTCGCGACCAATACGCGTTATTAAACCATTATGTGCACTTCTCCATTGATGACCAGTCAGGAGCACAATACAGCCGAACCGAAGCATATGATCGACACTGTGTTGAACTCGGGAAGCTCCAACGGGTCGCGCTACGGCATTTCAAGGAAAAGTTGACTGTCCTAGCACTCTCAAACTATGCCTCCATCGACAAGAGGAATGAGCTCGAGAATCTTCTCGAGGTTTTGACCGATAATGAGCTCATCAAGCTTTTATCCCTTCTGGAATTACGGATAAGTTATCCTGAATCGACAAACATAGTTCTCGATAGGCAATTTCTAATGGAGGTGCTTCTATCCACATTCGAGAAGCGTAAAACATTCCAAGAAACTGCCCGGGATTTGAGCATACTGCCCACCGAGGACAGTCTATTTGATCAGAGCCTCTTAAGGACAGATAGTTATGATGCATCACGGCCACTCGCATTACCAAAGCTCAAACTGCAATATCTATCCGTGGGAGACTTTCTATGGAGGGCTCTAGTTCTTTACAGGTGCGAGTCGTTCTATGGTATAAGAAAGGACATTAGCGACGTCCTGCGACGACTGAGGCCAGAAGTAAGACGTTCGGGAGAGACTGGCTTTGCTGGCTCGTCAAAGATGGCTCTGCCCATCTCTCGACCATCCATACTAGAAGTGGTCCCGCCTTTGGTTGGGGATGATAAGCCCTCAATCGTTCGAGCGGAGATTTCACTCGACTTTCGTCGACTGGGTGATCGTGTCAGACGAGAATGGGACTCTCTTCGGCCTGACGATGTCGTTTTCCTTGTTGCGGTAGATGCGACCGTCCAGACAGCCATAACAAATGGGAGCGGCAGCAGCATCGCCGAGGCAAAGAAGCTTGGGCTTATTACTGTCCGCACAGCTGAAGTATCCCAAATCCTAGATGAGAAAGGAAAATTGATCAGGGACCCGTCTGCCTACTTCAACGGCCCCAACAGGTCACCCGTCAGGAGAATGCAATTACGGTTAGACGCAAAAATGTACAAGGAGGATTCAGAACGAGTCGCGCAAGGAAAACCTGATGTCTACGAGCGTATCAACCTAATTGTTCGTCGAAGTGGCAGAGAGAACAATTTCAAACCCGTCCTTGAATCCATTCGTACACTTACACTTTCTGAAGTCCCGTTGCCATCGTGGCTACATGAAAACTTCCTCGGTTACGGAGATCCCGCTGGTGCAACATACAAGCACTTACCAAATCGAGTCACCAAAATTGACTTTAGGGACACGTTCCTCGATTGGCAGCATCTCGTCGAGAGTCTTCCTGGGAAAACCATCGAACCAGGATTTGAAGTCACTAGTAGCTTTGGACCTCCCTATGTTCTCGAATCCATAGACAAAGCGCCAGTGGAAATGACCTCAAAAGCATCCAAGAAGAGAAGAAGAGACACAGAACCTGCTATGCTTGCCGAAATAGAAACTTATAAAGTTTCTACGTACAAGCCACCAAATTTAGGGCCATACCCAGTCGATGCACCCAAACTAAACACAGTCCGTTTCACAGCAGCACAAATTGAAGCTATCATGTCTGGAACCCAACCAGGTTTGACCGTCATCGTTGGACCACCAGGGACAGGGAAAACGGATGTGGCAACACAAATAATCAACAACATCTATCATAATTTCCCCGAACAACGGACGCTTCTGGTCGCCCACTCTAACCAGGCGCTAAATCAGCTATTTGCTAAAATTGTGGCATTAGACATCGATGAAAGGCACCTTTTACGGCTCGGCCATGGCGAGGAAGAACTTGATACTGAAGGGAATTTCAGTAAACATGGGCGAGTAGAATCATTTTTGGAGATCAGAGACCGGTACTTGCTTGAAGTGAATCGCCTGGCCGCAAGTATGGGTGCTCCAGGTGCTCATGGCAACTCGGCAGAAACTGCGGGTTACTTTAACTCGGTTTATGTGCAACCAGCCTGGAAGAAATTCACAGAAATTATGAATGATAGCAGCTCATCGGCTGTGGATATCATTCAAGCCTTTCCGTTTCACACTTTTTTCGCCGACGCGCCGCAACCACTCTTCCCTGCCGAGGATGATCGTGCAGCAGTTGTAGATGTTGCTGAAGGTTGTTACCGACATATATCGAAAATGTTCTCTGAACTGGAGGATGTTCAGCCTTTCGAAATTTTGCGACGGGATCGCGACAAGGCCAACTACCTCCTCACGAATGAAGCTCGCATCATTGCTATGACATCGACGCATGCTGCTATGCGACGATCCGAAATTGCGTCTCTAGGTTTTCATTATGACAATGTCGTGATGGAAGAAGCTGCACAAATTACTGAAATTGAGAATTTCATCCCTCTGGCTATGCAGAAGCCCAAGGACGGGCAAATGGCACTACAGCGGGTTGTTCTCTGCGGCGATCACTTCCAAAATTCGCCTGTCATTCAAAGCCTTGCCTTTCGACATTACGCAAACCTTGAACAGTCCCTGTTCTCTCGCCTTGTTCGTTTAGGAATACCAGTCGTCACCCTCGATCAACAGGGTCGTGCACGCCCGTCCATTGCAGCACTGTACCAGTGGAGATACCCAAACCTCGGGAATCTACCTCACGTTGAAAGCCTCCCAGAGTTCCAGACTGCGAATGCTGGGTTTAAGTATGAATACCAGTTTATCAACGTACCTGACTACAAAGGCCATGGAGAAGTTGAGCCGACACCCCATTTCATCCAAAATCTAGGCGAGGCCGAATATGCCGTTGCACTATACCAGTATATGCGGCTTCTTGGTTATCCGGCATCGAAAATTAGCATCTTAACAACATACGCCGGTCAAAGAGCCCTGGTCAAAGATATTCTAGCCTTCCGGTGCGAGAATCAGGCCATTTTCGGTATGCCTAAGATCGTCACAACGGTCGATAAATACCAGGGCGAACAAAATGACTGTAGGTCAATGTCCGATCCTCGCTGGAATGGCATGTACTGATAAACTTTAGATGTTATTCTGTCACTCACACGTACGTCGAGAGTCGGTTATCTTCGAGACATAAGGCGCCTGACGGTGGCACTTTCTCGTGCTCGCCTCGGCTTGTACATCGTTGGCCGAAGGGAAGTCTTTGAGGCGTGCTACGAGCTGCGCTCTGCGTTTGATCTATTACTCCAACGACCGGATAAGCTAGTGCTGTCAACAGGTGAGATGTGGCCATCCTCTCGTATCCTGGCGGAAGAGGAGGGGACGACGGCGCCCAACGAAGCCGTTATGGAAGGTGTGGAGCATATTGGTCAGTTTGTCTACGAGATGACGGTATCCAAGGTCAAACAGCTCCGTGCTGAGCAAGGCCTTCCGGAAGAAGCGATTGGTGAGACGACGCTGCAGCCCATACGGGAGGAAGACGAAGTACAGTACGTGGATGCCTCAAGCGATGAAGAAGATGAGGAACAGGAAGAGACCTCCCAAGGGCTAGGAGATAAACCTGAAGAGTGATATTTTAGGAGTTTGCTACGGTCCTTGACACGTTAATGAAAGATGTCGAGCTCGTGTCATGATGCTATGTATAGGTCACTGAGGAGCACAAAATGCCAATGAATAGAAGATCAAACGAGCTGCTATAGCTTAGTGATAACGCCCTCTCCCCCAGCCTTTCACCTCTATGTTCACAGTACTCTTGAAGTTAATTGTCCGGAGTTTAGCATGACAGTGCGCACGGAACATCGATCGTTGCTTCCACAAGAGAGTTTCATCTATTAACCTTGTTGGCAGAACGCGACGGTCCGTCATGCTCGTAGTATACATACGATATGTTTTGGCGCAACTTCGTGTCATCCAATTCTATTCTGGGCAACGTACTATGTATTACTATACTAATATGGCACAAAATCGCGCCAATCAAAACGCTCTTTTTCACCAGAAATATGAAGAATCAAACCCGCCCAGGGCATTGGTCCCCTTTGAGGCGAAACCAGGTCCACTAGAAAAAAAAAATTGAAGAAGACGATGAATTCTGAGGTCACTCTGCATGCCAGAGTTCCCAGCAGGGTTATTTTGAGCCATGCACTAGCCTACGGTATGCAACATTGAAGTCTTGCACATTAGGTACCTAAGTACCTACTTAGCTCAAAGGTAAATGGGTGGGCGTGTAGTTTACTACGTACTTAAGTACTTAGGCAGGTGTGTCCTTCCTGCTACACAACACTTCACGGGGATATTGTTAGTGAGCCTTCATCTCCGTATTACTGTCCGTATTATAGATTGAGCTGTATCTCAAATCTTTCTTCGCTCTGCATCCCTCTGACATTGAGGTACCTTTCAGTTATTCTACCGTGCGATTATACGGTCGGGGTTATTGTGTGTCACGTAAATGAGCTGGGCAGAGCTGAAGGCGAAGAATATCTGAGGCAGATAATTAGGGTTGACAAAAGGGAGGGCAAACACGTAGTGCGACACGGCCACAGCGAGTTGCTGATGAAGAATTCAAATACCTATTTAGGTAGGTACCAAGCTGTTTTAAGTAGTCTACATATGTAGTGTACGGAGTAGGTATGTATCTAATCATATACCTACTCTGACAGGGCTCCATTGATTTCTTTTTCTTTTGCTTCTCTTGCTCCCTCTAACACGCTCGGATACCTACCTGATAATGCCTCCCCTTTTTCCTGGATTTTTTCCTCGAGGCTTTTTCTCTTACTGGTTGGTGGCAGCCTGCATTATACTCTCCCTAACCTGCGGCTGGGTCTTCCAGAACAGGACATACGCTGCAACCTTGTCACGGATCCGTGGCCTCGGTTGGATCGACAAGCGAGAACACGTTGGTCAGCGCTACTTGCGTATTGGAAACTGCCCTCTTTATTTTCCCCCATTCCTCTTCTTCTTGTTCTTGTTCGCACTCATCTACAGCCAGCTATCTATCTTAACAACCGCCAAAACTACGTCTATACGTACTTTGGAAGCTACGCGGGGGAGATGAGTTGCTTCGGCGGCGTACAGCTTTCAGAGGAAAGTAGTAGTACCTAGCCTAAGCCAATGTCGAAACGGAGGACATCTGAATTCCCGGAATTGCATGTGATGCAGTGCTACGTAAAAAACCCTCTCTCTACTACGTACCTAGGTATCTACATACATACTCGGTACTTTCGCTACCTTGGGTCATGTAGCCAACGTGCGCATGCAAGCCCTAGGATTGATCCCAAGGGTATTGACGACCAACGCCAACAGTTGCTGTACTAATATTGTCAATATTATCAGTCATCTTGGGGAGTGCCAAGTTTCCATCTGGACTCGGAGGTGGGTTAGGCATTTCCTTTCTGTGAAAACAATGCGCAAAGTCTTTGTTGAGGAGGTGACTTGAAAGTGTTGTAATTCGGGTACACAGCCAAAGCTTGTGTGCACGCATGATTTATTTCTGACACTTTTCCCAGACGTTGCATTGGTAAAGGAAATAGACGTATTTCACAACTATCTAAGATAGCCTTGAGAGAGTTTAGAGGGAACTAACACTGATGCACGTTTGTCTGAGAAGACAGAAAGTGATAATGAAGGTAAAGACTCGGTTCTTTTCTGGCTGGTGAGAATGGACTCTATTCCATGAAGCTTCCCGTAATAATATGTATCGGGCGCCGGTACCAATCTGCACGGACTTAGGAGACAAGACGGAGGCTTGATAATCCCACTTAGGGTACATGTCAAAGCCCATGGTGCGGTGGCGAAACTTGTGGGTTGATAAGAGGACCTACATTATCATGACCACTACGCTGGTCAGGTAGTATGGCGTAGCACTTCTCGAAAGCTTCCATGTGGTAGTGTATTTGTGGGGGGTTGGTTCCTCGCTGGAATGGGAACAAACGAACGAACCTAGGCAAGTAGGTTAGGGGAGGTAAAATGCAACTCTTGCTTTCGATAGCAACACAGTCAGTCAGGTTATGTTCGCAAGTCTGCATGCCTGTAGGGAGGTACTTTCATGTGTGTGTAACAGTCCGATAATAAAACAATGCCTCAGTACTAAGTATTCTCGAAGATCTCATATTG
The DNA here is from genome assembly GCA_022578765.1 of Xylaria sp. FL0933. Taxonomy (NCBI): domain Eukaryota; kingdom Fungi; phylum Ascomycota; class Sordariomycetes; order Xylariales; family Xylariaceae; genus Xylaria; species Xylaria sp. FL0933. The sequence goes on from MU389759.1 coordinate 342,462, forward strand.
ACCTCTTACCCTTACCTATTACCCAACTATCAGCCCAACTCCTACAGGTCCTCACAGTGATAATTTACATGCTACAACAATAGTACGCAAATACACACACGGCGTACATATAACCGGAGAATGACATTCATTCTGGTAAAGTACTAAATAAAACAAGTGTTTATGTAGGGTATTTGTTAGGAAGCGCTTAGAAATGGATTTTCTGCTTTCTATTTCTATTTAATTCATTGTCCCAAAAAAATGCATGTCATAGTGGTAGCTGCTCAAAACATTGGTTGTTGCTGTACCATTATATCCTCCCTTCCATTTGTGCTGCCACCAAATGGGAGCTTAAAAGTATAATGGCCATGAGCATAGCACTGTGCTTACAGTAAAAAGCTTACTGTACGACCTACATTTAATTATGATAGCGAGCAAACAAACGTACGAGTGTTTGCTGCTATTACCGTCCCTATCCCAGTATCTAGGTACCCACACGAGCCAAACGCTCGGGCTGAGTTGTCCATTAGCACAGTGCGCAGCAATAGCGGCTCACGCCAAGCAACTCCATTGACTACAACAGCATGTGCCCGGCTACTTAATACTTACGAGTAGCGACCAGGGCGGACCACAACCCACAGTGAGAGCACCCCCCCAAGCCTTAACCCCTTCAAAAAAATTTCCCGTCACCAATTTTTTTTCCCACCCTTTCATCACCCACACATACCTGATCTTCTCCGGATCATCAACACAACGACCGAGGAAGACATCCCTTCTGAAGGTCGTTTTTGGTAACTTCGTTGCCTCAGGAATTCCTTTTTGTAGGACGGACATCATCTGCATCTCTCTGCATTGATTTACAGAGACTCCTCCCCACTCATCCGCTAAGACAACGTTGAGCGACGGAGCTGACGGACTATATAAGCCCTGCGCACCGCGTCGAATCCTCTTTATCTCCTCCCTACTTGGCGGCCGCTTCTCCCTCCAGCGACCACAACTTCACCAGCTCGCAGTAGCTTAGACTTCACCCGTTTTCTCCGCTGCGCAAACCTTGTTGTTGTTGCTCGCGCAACGGACATAGAACGATCTTTCATTCTTTCGCCACACCGAGCAGCCAGCCATCAACTGCCTGTCCGCCTTGTTTTATTCCCTCTTACCATCTTTGCCATCACGGCTCGAGTCTTCGTCATCGCGACCATCGTACTCGGAAAACGGTGCTTGCATCACCATCCAACTAATTTAATTCGCGCAACCATTCTTTCAATTTCCACGCGGCGTCTTCTCTTCTCTTCGAATTTGATATTCGACTGCAGACGCTCCGGCTTCTTCCTTTACCGTCTTCGGCACCGGAGAGGATTTATCCCGCACGCGCACCCGAGTGGCAACAAGAGAGCAATACACACGCAATCGACCACTGAGCTTCCTGACGCCCACGGCATTGTTACTTATGACTTCTAAGGACACCCAACAGCCCGCAACCCCTGCGTCCAACAACACTGCGGCTCCCGCTGCTACGTCCTACGCTTCGGCTGCCGGCGCAGTAAAGAAGCCGTCGTCGACGCCCGTTGTTGCGACTGGGTCGAACCAGCCTGTTGTTGCCGCTGGCTCATCTGCACCCACCCCAAACCATGCAAAGTCGTCGTCCGTATCGCCTATGAACGGCCGCCCCAGCATAATGCCCGCAGTCCCTGTTCCAACAGTTGCGCACGGCACCTCTACCCTAAACGGCCAATCAGACCACAACCGCAAGAGTTCCGTGACGATCAGTACCAACGGGCCTAACAACTATCCCACGAACGGTGCTTCCACCGGTGGCAAGCCTGGCATTCAGTTCGGATATCAGGATTCTCCAGCTGTGTCGCATAGCACGCCGCAGCCTCCCACTGCACCGGTCCCTATTCCTACTAGCCGTACCGTTATGGAGCCCCGAAGTTCGCCCAGCCCGATTCCTCCACCCTCGATCAGTGGTGGTAGACCCTCATCTGGCGCTGCCCTATCCAATGCCAATGTGGCTTTTGGCAGCTTTGATAACGACCAATCCCACATGAGAACCCCCTCGGCGTCTCAAGACCCAAGCGCACTCGGCCCCCAGCACTCTCCACATATGCGACGCGGCTCTAATGTTAGCGACATCAGCGCCCACGGACCTCAGCCCGGAGGCATGGGCCGTGGCAACTTCGGCGGCGGTCGCGGCGGTCGTGCTTACAGCGGTGGATATAACGCTGGATATCCTCCTAACAACTTTAACCGAAATCAACAGGGCAACCAAGGACGGGGTGGAATGCCCCCGAGTTTTCCTAACAACGGTCGTCAGCACGGTTTCGGTACACCACCGCAGCAAAATCGCAGTCCAGCGATGGCCGCCGCTGTCCCACAGGGTGTGCCTCCTATGCCGCCTCCACCCTATTACTACAACCAAGCTTCCGTAGGCCCCAATCAGGTACATCATCAAACAGTCCCTTCTTCTAGTCAACAGCTTCTTGAGCGTACACAGTCCAAACACAAGAAAAAGGGCATCCGTCGTGATAGCGAGAAGTTCTCGAATATTTACAGACGACCGGAGCCCTTCAGGCATGATTATGACGTGAGACAAAGGCGCTTTAGTAGGCGACTTGATTCACGCATCAGTATGATTGATGAGCAACGACCCGTGGGCCAGATTTTGGTCGATAGAATCGATAGCTCATTGGCTTCTGACTCGCCGATGATTTCTTTGTCTCAAAACTTTCCCATGCACCCCCAAACCACCCAGGAAATGGGCCACATAGATCTGTCACCCGAGAGTGGGAATTTTGATCGGTTGCTAACCAGCGTGAAGCAGAATTATTATCAGGGCCCCTATGATCACAGGAATACGATGCCGCCGATGCAGCCAATGCAACCTATGCAGCCTGTGCATGGCTTTCCAGCATACCCGAACATGCACGGAGGAGGGTCTCCTCTTCCTCACTATCAACAACCTTTTGTTCAAAATCCTTACCCTCCTACTCATCAGCCAATGTCGCGGAGCAACTCATCCCAAATATCAGAACAACGACCCGCTTCGAGCACTGGCCAGAGTCAAGTACCCGTTGCACAAGGTACACCGCAACAACAAGCTGCTCAGCTCAAGCCTGTTGTGGCCCAGTCTCCCCACTTTACTCGCCCTACGAAGAGAAATGCCGCGATCACTATCAAGAACGAGGCTGGTGAAGCAATTGATCTCAAGAATCTAAAGCCTCCCACCCCAGCTTCGCCGGCCCCAACCAGCCAGCAATCCAGAACCCCGCCTGTCATCTCATCAACTCCTACACCCCCTCCCAAAACTTCCACACCTAAATCATTTGTTTCGGCACATAGCCGAACAGATAGCACCTCCAATTCGAAGACTGTCGAGGAGAAGCGTAACGAGTTCCGGGAAAAGATTAAGCAGACAGCGAGTGGTGATAAGGATAAGGAAGATGGCGAGACAAAGGCCTCGACTGAAAAGACTGTGCCCGAGTCCCTGCCCACAAATACATCAGCTCAAGATGAACCCAAATTGGTCGAAAATAAGGACAATGAAGCTAACGATGAAAAGACGGCGCAGAATGAGACGAAACAAGCTGCTGTCGCTGAGCCGTCAACTCCAAAAGCTTCTGACGCACCACCTAATGACGGACCACCTGAGGAAGATGACTTAGAACGCGTAATACGCGAAATGGAAGAAGCTGATGCGAAGCGCGAGAAAGAAGAAGAGGAGAGACGTATCAAGAAACAAGCTGAGAATGCTGCGAAGAAAAAGGCCGAAGAAGAAGCTCGAATTGCCAACGCTGCCGAAAATGATCGGAAATTGCGTGAGCAAGAGAGGGAAATGGAGCGGCTCGAGGAAGAGAAAGAGCGCAAACGTGCCGCTGCTCAAGGTTCTACTGAGAGTGCCGCTGAGCTTTTAAAGAAGAGCGCAGCTTCTGCAGACGTGGATGTCAAAGAGGCAGCTTCCACGGTCAGTGAGGCGGCTGGCAAATTAGCTGGCCTCAGCTTAAATGACAAAACATCATCTGGTCTTGGTGCAAAGGCTAGTCCCAGTGGTACTCGTGCCCCCAAACCACAAGCCCTCAACCTTGCTCCGCTCAACACTAAAACCGTCGAACCTCCTCAACCAAGCGCTGCTTTACAATCATTGAAGACGGCCAGGATCTTGGATGTAATTAGAACTGACATCTACCCACCGGGCATCAATTCGCCAAATCCTGCTTTGAATGCCGCCGTTACCAAAAAGGGGACTTCGTTCAAATACGACCCTGCTTTCTTGCTACAGTTCAAGACAGTCTACACAGAGCTACCATCCGTGGATTTCCACCAGCAAGTCAAGACTCTCATTGGTGATGGCGATGGTGGGCGATCGGCTTCAAATCGGTCAGGGGGCGGTTCAGGGAGGCAGAGTACTAGAGGTAGCACCTCCAGCTTCCCGATGGGTAGTTTTGGTGCTGGGGGCGTGTCACAGCTTCCACCCGGCAGCACTTCGACTCAGCGGTTTGAAATGAGCAACAAGGCAATGGGTGGACGACCTAGTGCTGGAGTCAACCTTGGCAGCTTCCAGCGCCCAGGAGGTGCATTTGCCGGAGGCAACCCAATGAGCAGAACACCATCCTCAAACATGGGCAGCATGGCCCACTCATCTCGGCAAACCAGTCGACGCAATGCAAGCAAGCCTAATACTGTCAATGCCAAATCGGAAGCCCAGGCCGCTAAGAGTATGCCTCTCACCGCAGGCATGAAGATTGAAACGCTACAGATTAGTTCGACTGGTTGGAAGCCTACGAGCGTTGGTAAAGCGACTCCGTCTGGCAGCTCGGGAGGGAATCTCATGGACCCTGCCATGGTGCAGCGAAAGGTCAAGGCAGCGCTTAATAAGATGACCCCGGAGAATTTCGATCGTATTTCTGATCAAATTCTCGAAATTGCCGCACAGTCAAAGGAGGAGACTGACGGTAGAACACTTCGTCAAGTCATTCAGCTTACCTTCGAGAAGGCAACTGATGAGGCCCACTGGGCTTCGATGTATGCCAAGTTCTGCAAAAAGATGTTGGAGACAATGAGCCCAGATATTCGGGATGAGAGCATCAAGGACAGAAATGGCAACGTTGTCAACGGAGGTGCCCTATTCCGGAAATATCTTCTCAATCGGTGCCAGGAAGAGTTCGAGCGTGGATGGAAGCTCCAGCTCCCTGAACCCAAGGAAGGCGATGATAAGAAAGCTGCGGCGGCCGTGTTGCTCTCCGACGAGTACTACCAGGCCGCTGCTGCGAAGAGAAGAGGTCTCGGCTTAGTACAGTTCATTGGTGAATTGTACAAACTTGGCATGTTGACAGAACGTATCATGCATGAATGTGTCAGAAAATTGGTGGACTATTCGGGTATCCCCGATGAGGCTGAGGTAGAGTCTCTCTGCAAACTCCTAAGGACTATCGGTGGCAACCTGGACGCTGCTGAAAAGGGCAAGCCCATGATGGATGCCTACTTCCAGCGCATACAGTCCATGATTGATCTTCCTGGGCTACCTAGTCGTTTGCAATTTATGCTCATGGACGTCGTCGATCTGCGCAAGGCCAACTGGGTTTCCAAAGAGGCTAATAAAGGACCCAAGACTCTTGAGGAAGTTCGAGCCGAGGCAGAAGCTCTGGCTGCTCAGAAGGCTGCTGAGGCTGCTCGAAGCAACCAGAGAGGCGGAGGAGGACGCGCACAGCTTGGTCGTGGGGATGCGCGACATATGCCGGGCGGCTTTCCCCAGCCTGTCCCCAACCAAGTTGGGATCGATGATCTTCGGCGTCTCAAGGGTGGTGCTAGCCGCCCGTCAAGCACCAATATCACGCTTGGCCCAATGTCAATGCTGACTTCGCGCAGCAACAGCGGTCGACGCCTTGGGCCTGGTGGCTCTCTGAGTCGTGGTGCGGATGATTCGGGCGCTTCATCCAGAACTGGCACTCCCCCAGTCCGGGAGACGCCAACTAGCACCAACTCGTTCGGGTAAGTCTCAATCTACATCAAATTAACCAGCACTTCTGATGTGTATACTAACGCGCCCTGTTTTAGTCTATTAGCCAACATGGACTCAGAGCACCCTGGCTCACCTCCATCCACTGCAGCATCCCCCGCCTTGGCTAAGGCTACGCCTGAGACCTCGGCTGTTAATGAAAAAGGAGGCAACTGAGTACAAAGTACGCTCAGTAATAGATGTGCACTGCATTATTGGCAGCATCTTATGCATAGACTCGAACCACGGTTTTGCGTTGCATTTACGGGGACTGCAAAAAGGTGCCTAAAAGTTCCAGGTTTTTTTCTATCATTATGATACCATGAGTCGGATAGATTCTTCCTGCAACTTATGACTATCAGAGTCATATTCTCGATATTTCCAATTCCTACGTTCGATTTTCACGGCATATTTAGGCTTTCAGCAGCTCCAAGGACCCAATTGGCTGCCTATAATGATACTTGCTTTACTATACATGCAAGCAGTGAGGGTTATGGTTCCAAGCTTTTGAACCATCCTATCACTACGGATGAGACCTGTTCCACTGCGTGGAATAAACGTTGGAAGCTTGCTAGCTTTGCCAGGGAGTGGGATGGAAAGTGAGGCTATGCAATCAAGGCATCGGCTACTACGACGAATGACCAAGGATGACGAACACTACCAGGGTCTTGAATTGCATTTAATTTCGCGTGATCTTGGGCTGAGCATAATCGACTTATTCGCCCAACGGCGGTTGTTTGCTTGATGCCCACATGGCTGGAAAGGGAGCCCTAGTTGTCGAAGGGGTTGGCGAGTATCACTGACGCCGCGGGTCGGTCGATTGAGCAGCGCGGAATACTACAGCGGGTCTCGCCAGTATTGCTCATGGGTGGGGAGCGTCAGTGACACGAAGGGTATGGGTGATAGAGAGGAGGGAAAGAGGACGTCCGTGCCACGCACTTGCTGTATACCACTTAATCCTAGACAACCAGCCAGTGGCAGTTCGCGAGAATCTCAGACTATTATACTTCTCCAAGCTTTGTCACACGCACAGCAATCATGGATTGGAATGGTTTTGTAGCTTGTTAGGCCTGTGCATGTTTGGATGCTGATATTCAGTACTTAGTAATGGCTTAGTCTCAAGTAGGTGTACTAGGGATGACCACATAAATCATTGCGACATACCAATTTGACCATCAATTTCTGCGGAAACGATAGCAAGGGGCAAGACCTCGATCGATGCACATAAGTATCTTAGTATTGTTGCCGTACGGTAACCATCAGTAGTAATCAAGGAGCCGCCAATGTGTATGCCAGCCAGTGTTATTCCCCTTCCACACCCCCAGAGTAGCTAACTAGAGTTACAATATCTGCTACACTGCAATGAAGGTACTCTCAAAAGGGCTATTGAATCATCACCTAGGCCAAGATGTTGAGTCCTTAACTAGCCTAATTTGCACGAGGGTTTAATTCGAGCAGATAGTCAGTTAGTCAGTTTAAGTTGATCTTACTTGGTATACCTCACAACTCGCAACCTTGCACAGTAATAGAAATAAGACAGGTTTATCATTTGCGAATATGGTTAAACGCAAAGCATTAACATAATATTTCAAGCACCGTAGCCTAGCCGCCAGCCTACCCAGAAACGCCGTCGGTATGAAAACGAAACAAGAAAAAACCGCTACCTATGTACCAGAGCCAGCCAGCAGAAGAAAGCCTATGGCCATGTGTCATGGGACCAAGCAATCCACCAGAACCTGAGTATTCACATCGCAGCCAGAACTCAGACAAGATGTGACTATCAACTCTCTAGGTAAGGAGTTGGACAAATTAAAACTGTATGTAGACCAACTGAAAGTCTCCTTGGTCGCGAACAATAAGGCGATGGGACAGAATCACATCCCCAGATCATTCTGCTTCTTCATCCCAATTCCTCAAGCAGCAACAAATCCGAGCTTTGAGAACAGCGTATCCATCGCCACCCACTGGCGGCCGCACTTCTCAAGGTACTTATCTACGACACCCTTGACAGTAGTGAAGCGGGTGCGGTTGTGCTCAGCGAGAGTCTTGACGCGTTCCTGCTCCGCAGCACTCAGCGCGCCGGCGTTTCCTTCGCCGCCGAGACCTGTAGCGCCAGATTGGGCCTTCGCGCGAGCCTTGTCGACGTCCCAGAGGGAGGCAAAATAGACTAATTGGTTGTATATGTCTCGCTCGGAGTACTCGTAGCGCATGCGGCCCGAGCAGCCCGTCGCAAGCCCTTTGGGTCCCATGCAGCGGGTGCCGTAAACAGATAGCTGGCGCGTGCGGTTTCCACATAATTCATCGTCACACACGAGCCAACCTTCGTAATAGCGCGAGGTTTGTGCACGTATCGCATGCTCGAGCTGTGCGACGATGCTGAGGTTTGGAATGATGTATGAGCAGGATGGGCAGGAGACACCTTGCGCTGTTACGGTCATCGCTTGACTAGCCTCCGTGTTGGGAGCAGCTGGAAGGAGACCATCAAACGGCGAAGAAATTTTGCACTTTCGACAGCGTAGAGAGAGTCGTGTGCAGCCGCGGAAGCGGACCTCATCAGAAATCTGGGATTCCATGGGATGAATCTCGAGGTCATTAGAGTTAGATTGGCTCGAAGAATTGTTGGCATAGCGGCGCACATCAAGACCAAGCTGCTCGGCCAATTGCGATGTGGACGTGCCAGTGATATTGGCACATAGACGCTCAACAGGGGGGAAGATTTGCTTTCCAATATACCACTCAACATCTACTTTGAGATCTGAGTCCTTTTTAGTAAGGTCCTGAGGCGTATAGGCACGTTTAGCCACAGGTTCCGAGCTTGTCTTGCTGTCTCCAGTCACCACATAGGAGATGACATCTCCACGACGAATTTGTTTACCCCGTGCGATTTCTCGAAGAGCGACCTGAACTTGTGGCATCGAGTCCGCATTGGGGTATTCTTTTGGTGCTTTGCCAAGCTGCGTGTATATGATATACTTTTGAACGGGGACTGAATGCTCGCGCATTTTCGTCGAAATTTCCCGCAGATACTCGTGTATCCGCTGGATAGCGACTTCGGTCTCATCTCCCGAAAGTATTTCGTTCAGTATCCGAGACGAGATCTCTTTCGAAAGACCGCAATACTCTCTACGCTTCATATCCAGACCTTTAACCTCCATTTTTTCGACAAATTTGCCACCAGCAACTTCGACAAGATTGATAGCAGCATACTTCTTTTTGGCTTGTAACAGGATTCTTCGGAAAACGTTGTCAATATCAATCTCAAGCAGACGATACCGTTCATTCACAGCCTTCTTGAAATCATTGCCGACTTTCAAAGCATCTGCCACCGACTCCACATTGGCATTGATCATTACGGAGTCTGTGTCACCATAGATAACCTGCAGCGATTTGGACTCGGCAAGCTCTTTGGTACTACGGAGAATCTCACGACCCTTGAAGGTAGTAAGCACAGCCAGGGGTCGCGCATAGAATCGCGACTTGGTATATCCCAGACAACCGTACATAGAGTTCGCAGTGAGTTTGAGAGCGAGCTGTTTGATATCCCACGTGGCAAGCTGTTCCGGTGTAGCATTCTTGTCTTTCATGAGCGACTTCACTTGTCGCCGACGACTGACAAGAGTGGCGATAAGTTTTGGCAGTATCCCTTGTTCCTGTTCTGTTGGGACTTCTGGCACTCCCTCTTCGTCCTCTGACTGTAGCAAGCATTAGCACAGCGTAATTACGCACGTATAGATTCATTAAACTTACCAGTCCAGCCCGCTCCACAGTTGTGAAGCAGATATTGAACTCCTGGATGATGGAGGGATACAGGGAATTGAAATCCATGACAAGCACAAACTTGTCATACAGTCCCTTCTCAGGCTCAAAAACCAAGCCACCTTTGTACTTATCTTTCTTCTTGTTAGCGGCACTGTCATCTTCTTCTGTCTCGTCCTCGGCCTTGACCCGTCCTTTGAAGAATTGCTTGTCAGGGCATATATATTTGTTGCGATGAAATTCGTGAAGCAAAATGTATTCATTTCGCTCGGCCCGCGTTCCAGTCAACGTTCGAGCCCACGAGTTGCCAGCCAAGTTAGTCAGGACTTTTGTCAAAGGCAGTATTTGTGTCCTCAGTGCCAGAGCAGCGATGAAATATGTGTCTGCTTCCATATGAGTGATGTAATCCATGAAGCCATTCTTCTCAGCTGCCCACGTCTTCAGAGCAGCGTCATTATCTATGTCCCTACGACGTGTATCGTCGCTGAGATATAGATTGCACATCTCAGTAAGACTCCAAGATTGGCATTTGTACATAACCGATTTCCCTGCGTCATTGGCAAGGTCACATAAAAGACGGCCAGCCATGATTTGACGCTCTGCAAATACGTTACCACCGGCCTTTCCTATTGATGCTGGCCATTGTGTCCTGCGAAGTCGTCCAAGACGTGCCCATTGTGGTGTCCTTTTTTCGTGCAGTCTGTTTAGTATGATGCTGTAATCAACGCCTTCAAGTTGGTGTCCGAGAATAACGTCAGGATCGACGGCGTCAAGTTGTGCGAGGAAATATGGCAGGATATCTGCTTCTTTTTTCATCAAGTTGATTGTTCCTTTCTTCCTGTCCTGCGCGAGCTTCTCGAAACCGTAAGGGAATGAGGCACCGTTAGGCCTGACCACGGTAAATGTCCGAGATGGAAGTTGATTGGCCGGTGTGGTATCGCTCAGTAACACATTTTCGTAGATCCGAGCACTGATTGCAAGAATCTCTGCTTTATTATCCTTGGCATTGAAGGTGGTCCGCATGGCCAAACTCATCAGAGTAAGGGGTGGCGCATCCAAATTGTCGGAATCACTCAGCGGAGATATTGTATCTGGACTGCTAACAACGACTTCGAGCTTGGCATAAGAGCTGTTCTTCAAAGTGCCGAAGTCGGCATCTTTGAATTTTAGCCAGCATGGGCCCATGATGTTCTTCCACAGCACAAACTGTTCAAATAACGCAGTGTTTGTACCAAATACGCGAGAGAATGTTTCGCCGGTTATATCGGGGGCAATCTGGGGTTCTGTTTCCGAGTTTAATTTGCATTCGTCCATATGATTGTTAAGGAAGATGACCTACTAGTGTATGGGTATAGTAACTTAAGATACTGAGCTTCGCGAGGAATTCCAGGGAGTTCAAAGGCGTATTTCCTGTTGCAGGGTTTGATCTTGTGCATACCAACGTTCATCTTGGTCATAATGTCATCGACTTCGGAATATATATCCATCATTTCTACTTCCTCGCCCGTGTCTTGCCCATCCCGCTGGCGATATTTCCGAGGTAGGAAAAACAAGTTTCTCATTATATTGTCAACTTTGACGAAACAACTGGCGTAAGCGCTAGTCTTCTTGTTCTGTACTTTACCGAACAGGCAAAGGGAACCGTTGATTTCAGTATAGTCGGTCCAAAACATGTTAAGACTACCGTCTTCTTCGATAGCATCCTTGTAATCCATTTTCCCAATGGCATGAATTTGAGGAGTTGAGCTGCCAACGACATTCAATTTGTCCGTCAGCTGATTCCACGACGATGAATCCACGTCAGCTTCGGTGGCTTTCGAGGGCGAAGAGCTAGCAGGTGAAGGATAAGGGTCGGGCTTGATCAGCTTTTTGATAGGTCGAGAGGCAGATAGATTGACGTTCATTGTGTTTATCGCGCCAGTGTGAGCTACCTCCATCATCTCTTCATCTTCATCCTCTTTCTCATCTGTGGGTGCCGCCTTGGCCTGTGCTTTGCGCGCAACTGCTTTAGAGATAGGAGAGGAGGGGACCGGCATTGGGTCGCTCATCACGTCATCATTAACCTGCGGTGGCAACTCGTCTTCTACAGTGGGTAGAAAGTCGTCATCGTAGACATTCTCGGGGAGAGGCGCAGGGGACAGGGGCTCCGGGCTGAGTCTCGCCTTCTTGGTTACCGGCTGTCGACTCTGGCGGACGGGAGACAGAACACGGGCACGGTGTCTCTCAGGTGATCTGACTCTTTTGGGTAGTCTGGGAGCTGGGGCGGGCACATTTGCGTCAACCTCGCCAAGCAGATTCGCGAGGAATCTATCGTCGTCCTCAGTCTTGATAACCTAGAGCGCAGAGTGAGTACACCGTTCGAATCACGATCAGATAGCACGCAGCAGTGGGGTACCTTGGTCTTAGCCTGAGGGGCTGTTTGCCCTTTCATAAAGTATTCGCTGATGTCACGATCATTCGCATCTCTTTTTGCCTTGTCTTCTTCGCGCTTCCGCTTGTCTGAAGGGCGATCGTATTAGCATAGGGGAAAACTAGGGTGAGAGAAGAGTAAGGGAGAAAGAAAGAAAAGAAAATGCCGGGCATCTACTTACCAGCTCTACGATCTCTATGCCCCGCCGCTATATCGTCTTCGCTTTCCGAGTCGTAAGTCTGCACTCGATCCCACTCCTCGCGACCATCGTCGGCGTACCCCTCGCCGTTGTCGTCGACAACGAAGTCATCTTGGTTGAGACGTTCGCGCACTATCTTCTTGTATTCGTTCTCGTCGACTTCCTCGTACAGAGCCTGTTCCTCAGAGACTTCGTACGTGTCGTAGGCCTTTTTCCCCGAAGCGCGCAGAGCTCGCAACTCGGCCAGCTTAGTCCGTTTGCTGACAGCTTTCGACATGATGAGAAGTGACGTTATAGTGGCAGATTATTTTCATTCGTAGGGGACGAAGAAGATGAAGAAGCAACACATGTCAGAGCGGGATGTTTGAGAAAACCATGGTGGAGCAATTTCAGATGGTGAGCTATGTTGCCCTTGGGAAGGAATTACCAATTAACAGTATGGTGGGGACGCGTCGCGGGTCAGTATCAAAAACGCGTACCGCGGGCCCCTGTATCAATTAAGAGGTACGGTACCCACATGCAGGTAGTAGGTACCTACCATAGCGGGAAAATAAATGGGGCAACGATAATTATTGCTCGTACTGTGCAAGGAACACTTACAGAGCACAGTCGCAGGCGCACTATAAACTGCACCTAAAACTCGACAGTATTGTCCAGAGATATACTGTACAAGTGCTGATCTAGGAAATCTGGAAACTCTATCGAAATTTTCCGAGCGCAGCAACACAAAATGGAATGCGCCCCGGACACCAGTATTCGATAAGATATGATTGACGAGTCGTCATGTTCACCTGTAGAGCATGCCTAAGAAGAGCACTTGGCGCAGTATCCAGCTATGGTCATTCTAGAAACGTCAATACAAGCTGCCACAATCTCCCACCTTTTCGAGCCCCGGTCAAACAGTCTCGACCGAGCAGCAGATATGCGACTGTTGCCACTCATGCGCAGTTCACAGACGGCGCAAACTCGATCGCGACCCCAAGCTCAGTCGATCCGCATGGCGACGTAGAGGCGGCGGCGGTTCCTCGCTCGGTCGAGCGGGTTGTTCGCAAGGAACTCGAGTACCTGAGGGATCCATTGCACATCGCAAACCGGGTCAAACTAGCTTTAGACAAGGACGATTTCCAGCTTGCTGGCTCATTAACGAGGGAGGCCAGCAAAAAGTACAATGTCACCGTCAGCTGGAACCATCTCATTGACTACCAAATGGGGGCTCAGCGATTGGGTCCCGCCATAAAGCTCTACAATGAGGTCAGTCAGTCTGCACCAACGGCCTCGTATGTCCTGCTACTGACCGTCGATAAAACAGATGAAGAAACGCGCCCAGCAACCAAACGCCCAGACCTTCACCATTATCTTCCGAGGATGCGCCAAGTCAGACCATCCCAAACAAGCGCTCAATGAGGCTGTTAAGCTGTACCAGAACATGCTAGCGCTAGGACGAATAAAGCCCAATACCATACATCTCAACGCAGTCCTTCAAGTCTGTGCCAAGGTCGGAGACCTCGATTCCATGTTCAGCATTCTAAGCACTATGGACGACCAGCTCCGGAGTCCTAATAATCTCACTTACACTTGTATTTTCAATGCTCTGCGTGTGGCGATTAGCAAAGAACCTCTTCCCACCGATAGCCCCTCCGACGAGCTGCCCCCTAGAGTGGTTGAAGCGAACACGACAGTGACCATCAAGCGTGCCAAAGCCATATGGCAGGAAGTAATTACACGGTGGAGGGCTGGTTCTCTAATCATTGACGAGGAATTAGTTTGCGCTATGGGGCGAATCTTACTCCTAGGGGGTTATAGCGATATCGATGCTATTGAGAGCCTAATCGAGCAAACCATGATGATTCCAAGAGAAGAGAACAAAGGGCTGCAACGACCAGAGGAACCAGAGAACACCGCTTTGGCGCTCCCTCGGCCAGTCACCCTTGCCCCAGGCGCTCCAGCAACGACTCACGCATTACCTGGCAACAATTCTCTATCCATGATCATCGAAGCCCTAGGAAAGACCCGCAGGACCACCAAAGCGATTAAGTATTGGAACTTGTTCACTCTACATCACAACGTCGTTCCAGACGTCGATAATTGGGCTCAGCTACTGAGAGCTTATCACATTGGCAAAAATAGCGGCAGGGCTGCATCGGCCCTGCAGACGATACCGAGCGACATGTTAGCACCCAAACATATTCGAGTTGCCATGAAGACCTGCGTTCGCGACAATATTAACAGCTCGGCGCTCGACAATGCAACATCTATTTTGAAAACTATGAAACAAAACCCCAGCACTCTTGATATAACCACACTCCAGACGTACCTTCAGGCCGCCCACGCGTCCAAGAAATCATTTGCCCGTCGAGATAAGCTCCTGGATGAAAGCCAACTGGATACGTGGGCTCGAAATATGTTTGCGGCACTTGAGCATCTTTGGGAACCGTACCAAATGGTTGCAAAGAAGTACGTCATCGAGCCACCGAATCTTAGCGACCCCAAGGAGTTGCCAACGCTACAATACAACAAAGGGCTGGTAGTAGGCCTAGCACGAAGGATAGCCTCTGCATATGATAGTCTCGCTAATGTAAATGCGGCCGCCCTTACTCCAGCTCAGCTTGCTACGATAAAAGCGAGGCTTGCCAGTCTTAGCCGGCTCATCAGGCCTTACTTTCAGAATAATACACGCCTTGTTGGCAAGCCGGCAGGGGAACCGGAAGAAGTTTATAAGAACGGGGCAATATACCAGAGGAACGTTGGAAAGGTCGAAAACGCTTTCAGGCACGATTTTCCAAAGCGAGGAGTACCTAGATATCAGGGTTATCGTGTAGACTAGACTGGATACCCATGGACTCAAGACAAGTCCCATCTCAACTAGCTCTAAGTTCTTCATGATGCAAAAAACATGCCGTATATGCGAACGGGGCTGCCGTTTCAAGAACGAAATGTATGTCGCTCTTTACCTGACATTAATGTTGTTGAGAAGGAAACACCGTATCAGTCTTGCCGCTGCCCCAACCAGGTGCTTCCTTGGGCATACTAGCACCATGAGTCGAGGTCTACTTACGAGTGGTTTTTCAAAGCAGGTATATTGTCCTCCATATCATCAACCCAGCTCTACACTTCGATGACATTGGGCATCTTGTTCTGGGTCTCAGTGCTTTACCCAGGGAATAGTTAACTATTCCTAGTAGGCCCAGGCTTGTATTTCTGTGGTATTACTTTGTACACCATTCATTCATTCATTCATTCATCCATTCATACTGCCATTTCAGCACCATGCTACCCTTTCGGAATCGGACCAACCGCAGGAGTGGCGGGCCATCAGAACCCCATGCATTCGTTTCCCCGGCTGCGACCATCTCGCCCTTCCGCCGCAGGCCATTACCCACCAGCATTGACAAGAGCTCATTGCGAGGTCGGCTCAAGGGCATCACGGGTAATATCACCAGAAGACGCGCCACAAGATCCTACAAAAACAGGATGCCGTACACGCCTAACCCGTGGCATAATCTTAAACCCAATGATGATCTTTTGTGTGTGGCCTCCGCCGATGACCAGCACATCGGCACCGGCGGTCAGACCTGGCCGGCGATACGGAAAAGTATCAGTACTATGGCGTCCTCTTTTCATAGTAACTATGGCTCTATAGATCCTTGTGACTCTGCAGAAACGCCTCATCTTCCTTCGACCCAGCATTCCAACGCCGGCTTCGACGTCTCTCGGGGAAACTCTCGACGTTGGTTCACGATGGCGTCCCGTGGGCCCCCGGTTACATTTACGCATCCCACCGGCCGAACCAGGCGTTCCAGCTTCAGCACCATATCCGAAGTTGTGCCCAGAGAAGACCACGAGCCTGCTCCCCAGTTGCCTAAGTTAGCTGAGTCTAGTAACTTTCTAGATTCTTTAGCCAGAACGGGCTTGTTTCGACGATTTACACCTCCGTCTGAGGCTAACAACACAGCTGGTAAGGATACTCACAAATTTTCTTTTTCTTTTGTACCGAATTGTTCCCTTGGAGCATGGATTGGATCATGGCCTGAGCAAAACCCGCCTGAACTTTGATCTGGGCTGACACAGCATGCAAGGACCGATTAAGGTTCAAAATATCGCGGGCTTAAAAGGGGACCTGGGTGCTTACTGCGCGCGCCCTATCGTTACCCGGTTACCTTTGCGCCTAAGAAACTCAGATGTGCTCTACCAAACAGCAACGGGGGGCTACGCTGTCAATAAAAGACTCGAAGGGGGATGGAGAGGTTCTCAAGTAAACTCACAGGAAAACAACTCATCACCAACGAACAACGAGAACAAAGCTCCTCCGAAACAACGACACAGAACGTCCCAACAAGATCCATATAGAACGAGCTATTACTCCAGACTTCCAATCGAGTGGTTAGATCGCATTTTGGAAACATCATACGCCACACGCAACCCAATATCGCCAAAAATTTGCGTCAACAAAGCAACCATGGATTTCCTCAAGAAAAGCAAGACCTGCTTCTACGTGGAATTCCCACAAGGACGCAACGTCCCTGAACCGCAACGATGCTATCCCGGCTTTAGAGCGGCACTCGAAGACATCTGCGACCGGTTCGGTGACTGGTACGCGCCATTTGCGGCTTACAACGCCGTGACCCGGATGATCACCCTCTACGCTTCCGGGACACCGCGCCCTGAAAACAAGTTCATCGACGACGATACTGCTATTTTCGACCTTTGGCTCGCACGCTCCGCTGTAAGTGACATCCTCAGCCCCCTGATGCTTCATCCTTTATATTTCCCAAGTCATGTTGTATTGGTGGCTATGATGATATGCGAACAACTCTCTATGCCTACAACGCCTGCAACAGACCAATAAACACCCAGAATAATGGACAGTAGGCTCTGATTACGGTTTACTGACTGCGATCTCTGTAGTGGGTTCGATCCACCGCGACCTATCCGTCGAGCGCCGGCACAACGACAACAACAAAGAGCACCTCACGTGATACCTCGGAGGATCTGACTGAAGCCTCGGACTGTAGTCGGGCTGGCAGTGACGAGACGTGGGCAACAGATCCTGAAGATGAAGAGCCAAAAACTCCAAAAGACGCCGGAAAACAAGGAGCTTAGGGAGGTCCAAGCTTGTCATTATTTGTCGATAAGGGCCACGACGACGAAGATGCCGTTGACGAGGACATGGCATCACGGTTGAACTTCATGGGTTAAGGGGGTGTGGGGATTCTGATACCCCGTGTATGGATTTGGGAACACAGCACTACGGGGGACCAAGGCAGCATGGGCGCTGTTACATGGAGTTGGGAGGGCTGGATTTTCATCATCACGAACATTGCTAAAGAACTGTCTTTGATGCCCAATGCAGTTGCGAGATTGGAATGGGGAACATGGCTTCAATGGAATATGAAATAAAGGGATACCACTTGGCAATGCACAGGCTTATACATGTATTACTTCAAGAGAATGTTAAGAGTCGTCAAAACCCCCTATTGCAAACACACATGTGACTTCAGTAGTTGTGTTTACTTAATAGATGCATCGATGCCTCGACCCCAGTGAGACGAAGCACGTGTACTCTGCTCACTGTAGAGAAGTCCGGGCCCTAATAAGGCGTAAATCACGCTTCTTTTCTGCATCAGTTCCAACGTTGCTACCTAATACTCTCTAGATGTGCATACTACGGCCCATTTCGAAGCCATCAAGAAGACCTATCTGGATTTCCCGAGCAGAGGTCGAATGTAGGCCATGAGGAGGCACTAGGCACTTGGGACGGCTTAATCTATCAATTAGGTACTGAGCCCTTGTGCTTGAAGTTTGACTGTACAAGACTAATACTTCTACATTTTGTCGCATGCAATGTGCTGACTTGAGGTCCTCCTATTGAAGAAGTCAAGTAATTGGATGACTTACATGCCTAGCTATCTCGGCTATGTCGCTGAACCGCCGGCCATAGTTTACCTAGGTATCTACCACTAGCTTGTATCAGATACTAGTCTAGTACTCAGGTAGATCTAGTATTTTAAAACACATAAACAGCGAGGTCTAACACACTGTTCCTCGTAAAACGTATCGTCTCGCGTGGCAGTATACTTGACGTCCTCGAGAGCAGGTATGTAGAAGTCCTAGAGTGGTTAGAAAGGCAGCAGCACTCACCTAATGACGTAGGCCACGTGAATTCATCTGTCAATTGCGCTAGGCCTAAAGAGGTATATAAACGGCCGGGCAAAATATTCCACTTCCCAACGGAGAGGTATCGATAGCGCTCTCCGATCCCTTTAACTGCCATTTCGGCTCCGTGACCTTTTCAGGCCCCACATAGCCCCTGCTAACATTGGTGACATCATAAGTACAAGGCATAATGAACAGCTTATTGTTGGTAAGCTTCCGTAATACTTGAAAAAGCAGTTTTATTGAAAATAATTATATACCTTAAAAATGTAAGATTTTCTTTATCTTCTAGTATTTTTTTTATTTTTTAAATAGTATAGTTTAGCTTAATTGGCAAAGCTGTAGGCGCTGCCAAAAGCGTTGCCGGCACCAGTTGACGTTCAGCCGTGGCGAGTGGAAAGTAGCGCTATGTAACAACTGTTTACGCAATGACATTTTTCACCATATAGAATAGGTGGTGCCCTAGGTATCTAAGTAAATTGAAATATAATTGGCTGCATGACCCTTGCAAAAGGTCACGGAGCCGAAATGGCAGTTAAAGGGATAAGGAGTGCTCCATCATCGTGCAGCATATAGTGAATTACCTACCTACCTACCTACATCCAAGCCCATAAACGCCCAAACGCCTTCTCTCCTATTAACGATTATACTATTTCCCGCGGACACAATGTCCTCAATACCAACGCAGGTAGCAGAGGTGATACAAACAGCACACATCAACCGCGATCCCTCGCCCCGGCACGACCTGAATCCCTCTACCGCAGCCTCGACGAGGGCGCCAGCGTATCTCTCCCCCACCACAGAAAAGCCCCGACGCCAGCGACGCCGGCACGAGGACGAGCTCGACGACTTAGATGACGACGATGAAGACGAGGAGATCCCGCTGAGCGTGCTGGTACGGCCGCGCGAGGCCCCCCGGCGCCGGCGCGCGCAGTCCTTCCCGCCTATGCCCGACCTGCGCTTCGAGCAGAGCTATCTGCACAGCATTGCGGGCGCCGAGACGTGGGGACGGATAGCGTGGATCACGGTGCGGGATCAGGTATGTGCATCCCCCTCCGTCCATTCGTCATGCCATGTTCGGCTGTGTCACATAACGGAGCTCGCATGGGATGAACTGGAGAAAGGGACATTGGTGGGGGTTGGTTAGCTGGCTGACGTATACGGACCCTTCCGTCTTTCTGCAGATCATGATGCCCCTGGCTCAAGGCGTCCTCTATAACCTCGCCATCGTCGGCTGGCAGCACTGGAACCGGAACGCGCAGATGAGCGGGAGCTCGGTCGGTGCGCGGCTTCGACGCTGGTGGTATGGTGTAAATAATTGGCCTTTGCCCGCGAGGGCCAAGGCGTAGGCGAAGGGACGATGAAGAGATAGCGCCGAAGAATGAGGGAATCAACTCACGAGGGCTACAGCACATTGGGGTATGTGGACTGAATATTCACAATGCAACCAGGAAGCACACTGGAGAATGCACAATTAAGCCGATGTTGTAGAGGGACGTTGTCGAGAGAAAAAGAGGACGAGGTCCCTCATGACCACTAGATATTAAGGGACTACATGCCCTAAAGTACATGGAGGACAGGTCAGCACACAGCCGAGGGCCAACAGAATCCATCCACATGTGATATACTACACCGGTAGAACGAGCAGCGCAGCAAATGATCAATCCCCGTTCGCTAATCGCCCGAATCTTGATGCCCTTGTTGCCTTGATCTCTTGATCTCCCCGCCTCCCTTAACAGTGCTCCGCCAACCCGCCTCGCCTTAGATGTAACATTTGTAGCTCTATGGGACGCAGACGCAATTCTCTACAGATCTGTCTATCCCGTTCGTGACGATGTTCATTGTAACAAGGTACAAAAATATCAACCAGTTAACAACAACGGCAACACAAGAACAGTATGTGCTTGAAGAGCGTCCTTGTAATTGGAGAACATGCCGTGCCTGGCATGAAAACCAAAAGATGTCCGGTTCATGAACTTCTAGACACTTCAGACACACCTCACCGAAACAGTACAAATTCTACTTCGCGAGAACATCAGCCGACTTGTGTAGTGACTTCTGCTGCTGCTGCGCCTTCTCTGGGCTTTCCCTAAAAGCCAGAGAAGTCGGCTGCCGCGGGATCAACAATGGGGTCGCCGGTGTTGCAGAGCTGCCTTTCTCCGGATTAGCGGTTGGGCAGTCGTTCGTGCTCGGCGTGGGAGTGGCCTGCCTCTTGACAGTCGCTACGGCGATGCTCTCTTCGCTCTTTTCCGGAGGCGGACTATCTCTGGGACCACCTCCGGCTTCTAAGCCCGGCTTGCTTCCCTTTTTATCTCCGCCTTCATAGCGAAATGCATCGAGGTCCAAGGTGGTCCCGTTGGCCATTGGAGAGTACTTTAGCTTGACTACCATACTCTTAGAGGCGTCGTCCAGGTCATCATCGACCATAGCCTCATCTTCGTCATATTCGTCCTCGTCGTCATCCTCTCCGCCTTCACTGTCTGCATCCGGGACGTGATCATCTTCCTCATCGTCGCCGAGATCGGGCTCACTGTCGTCTTCGTCCTCATCCATCTCATCGTCCTCGGAGCTGTTTCTTTTCTTTTTAGAGGGAGCCCAGCCATTTGTCCCGTGGTTAACGGCCGCCGACCTTCTCGGTCTTCCGCCGGGACCCACTGACGCTTCCTTTGGCCGACTATCTTCGGTCTCGTGGGTAGGGCTTGTCGTGACAATGTTGTTAGACGCATCGACCGTCATGCGAGACGGCGCCTTAATCTGCCTTCCGCTAGCTGTAGTAACTGGACCTGCTGGCTCAGCCGGTGTGTGAGTGCCCGTATTTCGTGTCGATCTCCGCGTTGTTGAATCGGAGTAGAAGTCCTCATCATCTGAATATGTGTATTTCATTCGTTTACCCCGTGTTCGGCCCTCGTACATAGAGAAGCCCGGCTCGGGGCGCTTGAATTGCTCCTTACGCAGGAGCCGGTATTCGCGTCGCTTACGCTTCTCTTCCGTAGCTTCGAACCGGGGAATAGCCGCCTGCATCTTCTGGGCAAGTTTCCTCGCCCTTGGCCCACCATCCACAGTCAGAAGTTTATCACATAACGCGTTGAGCTCGTCGATACTGCCGGCAACACTCCACCAGGTTCTATTAAAGCCAGCGGGGTTGCTCTCGCGGTATACCCGGAAATGTGTGTCATCAAGACCTTCGACCAGAAAGTATCTCCGCCTATCGCTATCGGACCCCCAGGGTTGCACAGAGAGGGGTTGGTTGAGATCGTCTTCGTGTCGGTTCTGCTTGTAGGACTGGTTGATGATGCCTTTGACGAGTTCGGAGGACGACAGTGTCCAGAGGACGAGGGTTCGAAGCAGTGTCAGCTGTCAGCATGAATAGAGTTAGCTTGCATCTAAGTGAAGCACAGTGAGGGCGAGTATGGAGCATGTACGCGTTCTGTAGGAGTCATTGACGTGAAGGTCTTGCCGCCAGAGAGCGGGTTCTTGTCCTCCCAAGCCTTCGCCCATTGGTTCTTGTGAGTAGAGATAGCGTCCTCGAGAGCTCGATTGTAGTGTCCGGGCCTGTAGCAATCGAATATAAGCGTCCATGCGTAGTAACTGTAGCGAAGTAGTGGGTATGGCAGCATACTTGACATCTTGCTTGCGGTTGAGCAGGAGGCCCAAGATGGCACACAGAAAATGTTCTACGCGTTCTCCCGGTATTGACTCGGTGACGTCGCGCTCGAGTTCTTGGGGGCCAAAGTTGGCAAGGGATTTTGGCAGGGCGTCGTTGAACCGACTGCGGAACATAACAATGAACTAGGAGGCCGTAAGCATGGGTCAACGCGATTGTTCGCGTCTTTTTACGCGACAAACACGAGGTTTCTTACGGCAATATCAGGGTTATCGGCGAGGACATAATCGTGAGGCGGCGAGGGGGATCTTTTCCGTGGAGGTGGCGACGGCGTCCGCTCAGGCTCAGCAGCAGTGGCCTTAGCACCTTTCGGCAGCTTATGGAAGAACTTGAGGATACCCTTCTCGCGCTTCAGCTGGACTTCGCCGTCGTCCTCGGATGGCGCCGAGGAGAGCGAAGACACGGACGAAAGCTCGCTCGAGTCGTCATCGGCCATGTTGCGCGATTGTTAGGCGCCCGGGTGCACACGTAGGATGAAAAGTCACAGGAGAATACCGAGCTATCCAGTATCAAGGACAGACGAACTAGTTAAGGCGGTAGATAGGTGGATGTGTGGGATGGTGAGTGCGGATGCAAGGGATGTTGGAATGTGGAGGTCGAAGAGGTGAGAGGTCAAGAGTTCACAATTTTGGAACCCACGCTAAAATTCACCCAGAACTTTGAGCCGCACATCAACCACAACAGGGAGCGGCAGATCTGATAGGCCGACCATTTTCATTAAGCTAGAATATCTCATAACTCGCCAACTTCGTCGATCGAGCACATGGCAGCCCCCCCCCTCTCTCTCAGTCTGTCCATGTCCTGGACACCCCATCCTTTGTTCTTTTGCCCTTCCCGCTCCAACACGTCCTGACCCCAGATAACCTCTTGCCAGCGGCCATCCCCGTTCCAACGTTCATACCTCCAATAACGAAGACAAGACCCAAAAAGGGATCAGGAAACAGATCCCACCTCTAACCACAGGAAATCCTTGCTCACCCTCACCTCCTTATGTTGTACAGACAACCTTTTTGGGCGAACCGATGCATTCGGTCCTGGGGCTGCCGAACCACATATAGGAACATTGTTGATATAACTCAGAAATCCAACCAGTTTGATCCACTCCGAGGTGCGTTTTGATGCTCTAGCGGTACGATTAGCCCCGGCTGCCCAGAGGTCTCTTATGAATTTAATCAACCCAAACTGGGACTAATTGCCTAGAAAGATTATGTAGTAAGATATGCCAAGACATGATACATTTAAGAATCATGATCTTACCTTACTTTGGATCTGGACGTTTGGACTGTCGGATTTAAAGCGATAAACCGCAATCGATATGACGTGGTAGTAATAAGACTTACGCCGAAAAGTAGATACCCACAACTTGGAACAGCAGCGGTTCCACTGGCCCGTGGAGATTATTTCGCTCCAAATCTCCAACTTGAGGCTATCACCAGCACCTTGAATGCGACATTCACACATTTCGCTAGAAATGCCACTTTTGGAGTAGGCCAGGGAGCTCCAGCGAGCACGCACAAACACTGCTCAGTAACGCCGCTTTGCTTGCCTTACGGGTATCGGTAAGGTATGCAGCTTCCCTAAAACAGCGCCAAAAGTGGTTCTTGCTGTCATATTGTCACTGTTCGTGGCACCTCGTAGCTGCGAAGGGTCCTTTGGTAAGGCACACAAAGGGCCAACGGTGCACCTCGACAATGGGGTCTGTAGGAAGTGTTTGATCCTAAGATGTGCATGTCTTGCTTGTGGGCCACTATTTGGCGCGATCATATCTGCTGAAGTCACTCCCTTGGGTGCGAATATCATTCCTAGGGTGTTTCTGCCTGTCCGATCGCATCAACGGGTGCGTTTCGTCAATTCAGATATCGCAGAGTGAATTCCACTGCGCTTGAGCAGTCCTGGGGACAAATGGGCCGTTGAACTTATCCCGGCCAGATTGAGCGGCCCCTGTCTTTTGGCTGCACCAGTCGTACCGTAAATCGTGATAGGTATGCGACAGAGGTGCTCCTCGTCTAAGCTTTACCCACCACCCGCTGATGCATCACAGCCATCACGATCAGAACATCTCAACCAAGGCTGATTGAGCTAACTCATGCCGCCTCGAAGGGTATTGGTTCAGCGCATGGTAGTTTGCAAGCGACAGGCTGTACTACCATAAAAGGAGCATATCAGCTCAATGTTGCCACAGCAATGGTGAAGCATACATTTGCCTACTTTCAGTGAGCTCGAAGTGAGACATTGGGCAGAGTTGTGTCTGGTATGGCGTTGCAATGTTGCTGGTAGGAGTGATGGCGATGCTGATTCAGAGAGGTGTGGTTAGTCTTATGTTCCGTAGAGGTGTTGCTTTCAACCACATTGTGGAGAACGTGTGCAGCCCCTTTCTGCCAGCTGTCAACTCACCCGCTAGCACTCGAGAGGAACAGAAGTACCAGGACAATACTTTTGTGATAGATCGGGTACCTGCGGTATTAAATCCTCCAATTAGTTTACAAATGGGGAATGACACTCCAACTTGAAGGGGCAAAGGATACTGGTACTAGTATACAGTATGGCCTTCTATAATACCTTCTTTCTTTCTTTCCCTTCCTTCTCATTTTGGTTGCTTTATCGCACCTTGTTGTGACATAAGTGACACTTGGACCTTGGTGAGAATCTTGAGCCACATGGTATTACTTACCATTTGTGGCTTGGATAGAAAGGTACCTACTTAGGCAAGGTGTATCCCTTGAATTTGTTCGGACCGCTGACTCGGATCCAACCGTTGGATTTGTATTTTGGGCTTGTGGGCCGCTGAATCACTGTACCTGTAACAAGTTTAGAACTGGGCAGGAACTATGCGTAGGTTAGGGATTAGTGACCCGCTCTGCCTAAGCCACCGCACCTTTAACGACGTAAGGTGCTGGCTTCTAACCTTGTACACTAGCGGCGTGCGTAGTGGTATTTTTTTCCTGTCCTCCCCAGCTCGCGCGAGGTTTTCCACCACCCACACACACACACACAACCCACCCTTCATACCGCCTCGAGAGAGCACACCTGTTCTCACCAAGTCTTGAACCCGACCACCCTACACTGCTCGCTCATTTCTTTGAGACAAGCCCAAAATGAGTGACGCCGCAGCGACCGAGGCCGAGAAGAATGTAAGAACATATCCACAAGACTCGCCCAGATTTGCCCCAAGAGGGCCGGGCTACAGCGGCAGTGCTGTGATGTGATGTGACGTGGTTCAGCTCCAAGTATCCCACTCACTCTCGCTTGCGCCCTCACCCTCAATACTCCCCCTCCGGCTGCCAGCCCAGCATGAGACTAACAATGTTTGCCGTCGACAGATCGAGATATGGAAGGTCAAAAAGCTGATCAAACGCCTCGAGGCTGCCCGTGGAAATGGAACCAGCATGATTTCGCTAATCATCCGTATGCGCTTTACCCCTCCCCCGCTTTACCGCCAATGCTAAACTCCCCTTGCTAGCACCCAAGGATCAGATCTCCCGAGTCTCTAAGATGTTGGCTGAAGAATATGTATGTTACCACTCCGATCCATTTGTCTACTTACACCCTCGCCCTCGTTGCCGTCGCAGTCACCCTTGACCTCGTCGCCGTCTCCGGGTAGGCAATCGCTTCCATGGTCTGTTGGCTAACGAACATCGTTCAGGGTACTGCCTCCAACATCAAATCTCGTGTTAACCGACAGTCCGTGCTGTCCGCCATTACCTCGACCCAGCAGCGACTCAAACTATACAACAAGGTCCCTCCCAATGGCCTCGTCGTCTACTGCGGTGAAATCCTGACCTCGGAAGGAAAAGAGCGAAAGGTCAACATCGATTTCGAGCCCTTCAAGCCTATCAACACTTCCCTGTACCTCTGCGACAACAAATTTCACACCGAGGCCCTCGCTGAGCTGCTCGAATCTGACCAAAAGTTTGGCTTCATTGTCATGGATGGTAACGGAGCTCTGTTCGGCACTTTGAGTGGTAATACTCGCGATGTTGTTCACAAATTCTCCGTGGATCTCCCGAAGAAGCACGGTCGTGGTGGACAGTCTGCCCTTCGTTTTGCTCGTCTGCGAGAGGAAAAGCGACACAATTATGTTCGCAAAGTAGCTGAGCTGGCGGTTCAGAACTTCATCACCAACGATAAGGCCAATGTGGCTGGTCTGATTCTTGCTGGATCCGCCGATTTCAAGAACGACTTGAACGGTTCCGACATGTTTGATAACCGACTACAGTCTAAGGTCATCAAGGTGGTAGACGTATCTTATGGCGGCGAAAACGGCTTCAACCAGGCTATAGAATTGTCTTCCGAGACCCTTGGCAACGTCAAGTTCATTCAGGAGAAGAAGCTCATTGGAAAATACTTCGAAGAGATCAGTCAAGACACTGGCAAAGTCTGCTATGGTATTGATGATACCCTCAAAGCCCTTGAGCTTGGCGCTGTGGAAGTCCTAATCGTCTTCGAAAACCTTGAGATCACACGATGGGTGTTGAAGGATAGCACTGGTTCCGAGATCGTCCTCCACCTCACCAAGCAGCAGGAGGCGGGTGACCGTTCCATGTTCATGGACAAGGAAACAAGTCAAGAAATGGAAGTTGTGTCACAAGACTCTTTCTTGGAATGGATCGCCGAACACTACAAGGACTTCGGCACGAATCTTGAATTTGTATCGGATAGATCGACCGAGGGCAATCAGTTCGTGAAAGGATTTGGTGGCATAGGCGGAATTCTACGCTACAAGGTGAACTTTGAACAGTTAGCTGAAGTAGATGACGATGATGACTACTACGACGATTGACAGGTCAGTCGATACTCCAAAGCTTCTTCGAGGCTGCTATGAAGCGATCTTATCTACTACCACATCACTTATTCATATCAATCCTTTCTATCGCTGTACTTTGCATCGCATCACTTACGCACAATATTTACCCGACGTTCTACGTTCGCTAACCAACATCTAACAGTTTGACGAGTCCCTCGCTCGTGACGAGGGACGTTCTCAAGCAGTCACATCTAAGCAGGCACCTACGGGGGAAGCGAAGCGCCCCTTGCAGCAAGGACCCGTCGATGAGGCGGACGTAAGCCCAGCGCCGAAAGCAGCGAGCACGTCGTATGCTCGACGGCGGCTTCTGAAGACGGGACCGGCGAATTCAGAACACACCGCTAAGCAGGTGGCGACGCCAAGCCCGCTTCGGTCTATGATGACCGCTTGAGTTTCACCAGAACGAGAATAAAGGTCAGTAGATACTATATCGCCTGCATTAAACCGGTGACTAACCATATTGCTAGATGCTACCAAGGTGTTCAGGGACCGCGACGATGAAGGTGTTGAGCTCTACTGCACACCTACGCTATTCGAGGTGGAAATTAGCCTCACGGTAGTTCTTGGACTTGTAGCTTTCTGCTTTGTCAGACTGAGGCCTCGTGTCCTACGGCATTGGCTGGTCAAAGTTGCGTTAACAGTAATGCCGTGGTTTCACGAGGCAAACGTTATTCATGGTACTGGCTGAATTGAAATTGCTCTACAAATAAAATTGATGACTCGTTTCTAGTAGTATATTTGATCGTCATATTCGATATAAAGGTGTAGTTCGTGAAAAGATTACACAAAGTACGTAGTAGTTAATTCTGTGAGACGGTCTAGAGTAAGGAGGCTGAGACCGGCGAGTGGACCTCCGAGGGCAGCGCCGAACATCGCTATGAAAATCCTACACATGCGCCCTACGCATACAATAGACAAGTACCTGAGTATTATTGGTCGATACGATGGAACATCTATAAAGTAAGATAACCTAGTTATCCAGCGATCTACCTCACAAAACTGTGTAAAGAAACTCCTATCATTGAGTCTCACATAGGCCGTTGCGACTTTCGGTTTAGAGATACCGGTCGGTATGCCTCGCTGTATGCAGCTGAAATCGGAACTAAGAGGGCTTTGACCAAAAAAAATCACGGTCCATTATCACGATCACGAATCACACCCCTGCTGCCTCCATCCATCTACTGAGAGCCAGCTATCCCTTGGCACATTGAAATAACATTGCCTTGAGGGTATCCGTCCTTGCAATGGGAACAGATGAGCAGGTCGGCGCTGGAGCACCGAGCTCCAAACCGGCTGTCTGTTTCTTGGGGCCGATATCGTCATATACACACCAGGTACGAAAGGCACTGATTTCAAGCAATTTATGACATCTCCTTTCATTTGCGACGTATATCCGCAACCAATCTTTATAGGTCTGCTAATTAACTTCTTTGTGGTATTCGCATAGGCGACGATGCAGGCTTTTCCGGCAGACCAATTCGACTTGATGCCTGTTACTACGATCAAGGGTATGTAGACTGTAAGGCTGTTTCTCATAACCCCTCTGCTTCAGCAGTGACATACATAAAATAAATCTCTTGGCAAAAAAAACCTCACTAACACGTCCGCAAGATATTTTCGACACTACGCAATCAGGCGCTGCAACCTACGGCGTGGTTCCATTTGAGAACTCGACCAACGGCTCTGTCGTGTTTACGCTAGACAACTTCGCGGATAGATCAAACGTGTACGGGGATCTGAACGTCTGTCGGGAGATCTACCTAGAAGTGCACCACTGCCTGGTCGGCCACATTGATACATCATCAACCTCCACACCTAGCGCCAAAGAAGCCGAGACGGACAAAGAAGCCAGCGCGGGCGCGCAAGAGGCACGGTCTCGGCCGTCCCACTCGATATCGCACATACGCCGCGTGTACAGCCATCCGCAGGCCTTCGGGCAGTGCACGGCGTTCCTGGGGTCCTGGCTGCGCGGCATCGAGACGGTGGACGTGAGCAGCACGAGCCGGGCCGCCGAGCTCGCGCTCGCGGATAAGTCCGGCACGAGCGCGGCCATCAGCTCCTCGGTCGCCGCCGAGCTCCTGGGTCTCGACGTGTTGGCGCGGAACATCGAGGACCGCGACGATAACAAGACGCGGTTCTTCGTGCTTCGGAGAGGCGTAGAAGGAGACGATGCAGCTACAACAGCGGCAGCGGCAGCGGCAGCGCCGTCGTCAACAATGATCCCGTCAGAGACAAAGACGGGAGAAAAGGAAGTAAAAGAAGAAGAAGATGATGATGATGACGCCGAGCTCTTATCCAGCACCAAATCCCTCCTCTCATTCACGGTGCCCCACCGCAGTCCGGGCGCCCTCGCGGACGTGCTCTCGTGTTTCCGGCGCGGCGGCCTGAACCTGACGAGCATCAACAGCCGCCCGAGCCTCGCCGGCGCGACGGCCTTCGAGTACGTCTTCTTCGTCGAGTTCGAGGGCCACCGGTTCCGCGACCCGCGGGGCCGCGTCGCCCGCGTGCTGGAAGACGTCGCGGCCGTCGCTAGGACGTCGCGGTGGCTGGGCAGTTGGGAGAATATGGGCTGAGCGAAAGGCAAAACAGAAGCTATGATTCATAAAGGGGGGGAAGTGTTTTCAACCACACACACTTACGGACACACCCTTGCCCAAGCCCCCGTAACTCCACCATCCGAGATATAGGAATAATGCAAGATATGGTGACAGAAGATAGCGTGTAACAAATCTTGGACACCATCGGAGGATAAAAAATTAAGAAAACAAAAGAGAGATATAGATAAAAATCAACGAGTTATTGGGACGGAAAATTACTCTTGGTTCTGTCCGCGACGAGAGTCGTCAACTGGATTCAAATAAAAGCGAGCGAAAACACATATTCACAGCGCTAGTTAACACCAGCAGAAACCACTGAGAGTGGTAAAGGCAAGGGTCACATATGTTCTGTTGTATATAGGACAAATCTGAGAGAAAAGAACCACAATGTGATAAGTCTAAAATGTACGGTCGAAAGCTTTAATGAGCGATTATATGAGACAGTCGGCAGTTCGATCACAAGCTGGGATTCGTTCAAATTGGCAGGTTCAGGTTTACGGTCCCCTCAAGAGTTTTACACGCTCATTCGTATTCAATGGTCATAAAGAGACATCACGAGTGATGCCATGAACTAAACATATGATGAATGATATCACTCTAATCAATTCTATATGGAAATAGCGAAGCTAGTGTGCAGCGGTAAGACTAAAATGACTATAAGCACGTAGAACACATGAGGCATAGCGGGTTATTTCAACATTTCTGATTACGCCCTCTCGCCCCAGCCTTCCAGCCTGCCATTCTAAATTATACTACAGTGATACAGGATGCCTCCGTCCATTTCGGTTGTTCCGGGTGCGTGCGTTTCCAAGACTTATTGGGATTGGGTAGTCGCTGGTCATGTCTAATTAAGAGGAGAAGTAGTGGTTCTCATCGGGCGTGCGGCCGCGCAGGAACTGCGGCTCACTGCCTCGGACGTACACGTCCTCGAATAGAATCTCGGGCTTATTTTCGGGGGCAGCCATAGCCTCGGCGGCGGCTACCTCATCGTTGACGTGCTTGCGAGCCTCCTTGTCGATGGTCTTGAGCTCATCCTCATTGCAAACGCCCCAGTCAAGGATCTTCTGCTTAAGGCCGGCAATAGGGTCATTGGTCGATCGCATGCGTTGAATCTCCTCACGGGTTCGGTATGTGGTGCCGGGGTCGGACATAGAGTGACCACCATATCGGTAGGTAACATACTCGAGCACCAAGGGGCTGCTCTCGGCGAGTGTCCAATCCTTGCCGTACTTGACAGCAGCCTTGACGGCGAGAACGTCCATGCCGTTAACCTTCAGACCCGGGATGTACTGGCCACGCTTGTAGTAGTCGGTAAGAGCGGATGATCGGGCAGCAGCAGTGCCCATACCGTACTTGTTGTCTAGTTTACAAAGCATCAGCTCGTGTTGACAATAGTTAAGTTTTAGATTTGGAGAAGTCGGACGTACTCTCACAGCCGAAGAGCGCAGGCAGACCCCAAAGCTTAGCCATGTTGAAAGCCTCGAAGACTTGACCCTGGTTGCTGGCACCATCACCGTAGAGGATGACGGATGCGTTCTTGCGGCCCATGTACTTATGGGCGAAGGCGAGACCGGCACCGACGGGAACCTGGGCACCGACGATACCATTGCCACCGTAAAAGCCCTTGGTGAACATGTGCATAGAGCCGCCCTTTCCGTAGGAGATACCCTCACGTCGGCCAAGCAGCTCTCCGATGATCTGGCGTACACTGGCGCCACGCATCAGAGCGAAACCGTGGCATCGGTAGGCGGTGATAATGTCATCTTGCTTCGTTAGGGCGTGTTCGATACCGACGGCCACGGCCTCCTGGCCTGTTGACAAGTGGCAGAAACCACGGATCTTCTTCTCCTTGTACAGGCGATCGGCAGCCATCTCCATCTGCCTATATGTCCATCCAATTAGCCGACTAAACATGCCTTCGGGGTTGTTGGCCCCTCTCGTAAGCCCGGCACACATGACTTCTTACCTGGTGGTCACCATGTCGTAGTACATCTCCTTGAGCTCTTTCTTCGTGACATCGAGAGTGTATGGAGGGGGATCGAGCTCGTAGGTCTCGAAGCTCTCGTCGCTAAGCGTAACCTGGAAGGGCTGGTCGTCGGTATCGGGAACGGCAGCCTTGTCGGCGTGTGATGAAGCGGCATCGGTGGTGACGGATCGCAATGCGGCAATAGTGGACGGTCTCGCAACGGGAGCCCGCGTGCGCACCAAGGGCGCTGTAGCTCGGGGCACCCGCAGCGCTCGTGAGAACATTGTGTCGGAGGGGGGGAAGGAAGAGGAGGTAGGCAAGGAGAAGGAGAGGCTTGTGTACGGGATTAGAGAAGGATAGGGTTCTTCGTCTTGCTCTCGGTCTGTTCACCTGCAGAGACGGCCAAGATGAGAGAGATTGACGCCGACGGGGTACTCTTTTCCCTATCTCACTCGCTCTACTAATTTTTCCCGCCTCGTAGACAAGGGGCTATAGGGAGATGAGATGTCAAGTGAGGGTGTAGACAGTAAGCGTGGTTGAGCGAAGGAAGGCGAGGCGAATGAAAAAATTATGGAGCTCCGGACGAGAAGTCGCTCAACAATTCTGACCTCCGAGCCCTCTCGTTGGACCCTCAAATCTGGTACCTACAGTAGAGGGTCTGCAGCTGGCCTTTCCCTTGTTTGGGGTTAGTCCGGCCGACCAGCGGAGCCCCGACGCCCGACACTTTTAGTGTACATACCTACACCGATAAGCAAGCAATTGGAGTCCAATAAGCAAGATGATTTCTCGCTAGCCGCGCTAATACCATTCAGGCCTTCGCCGCACTGATTCGGCATCACATATCAAAACACGTCCGGTTCTCGAAATGTTCTACTCAGCTAGTCGGGTTTTCTTACCATGGTCACTGCCCAAGATAGGCTGACAGTTAGTCATCTGGATACCTGCCTAGGTATCTTAGGTAGGTTGAAGAAACGCGCAGATGTGAACGATGTGAACAATGTAACAAAAACCGCAACACACCTTTATTGATGGATTTGCCGGTTCCAGAAAAACTGTAAGCCTAGAAAGAAGCGATAACCATTTTATGGGGTATTCTTCATAACATATCGTCAACAATCTTCGTCAAATCAACCGGTCCAGCCAAGGCCACACAGAACAAATCAAATCAACCAAATACACCGTCCAGCGCCCTTCAGGAAAAAAGATTCAATAAAAACTCAATCATCCGCCCAGGCATAAAGAGCTCGTTCCAGAAGCGAATCAGGCTCGAAGATTTCACCTTTTGCGCCGTTTTCTACCAGTGTCGGAATTATTGGGACTTTCAATCCCGCCCTACCAATTTTTCCTATGCCCGTGCCTGTAACCTGAAAACCAGACCGCCGCGCTCGAGATATTCAGTTCTAGGTGTGTCGGGCCCATTGTCGTACAATAAGAAGTAGGCAAATAAAAACTCAACGTAGGCCAGACATTGGGGATGTAGTAGGTAAGCGTAACCCAGATACAAGACCTCACGACTTTCTCGGGCGTTTCGAACGTCTTTGGCTACCACCACCAGGAGCGTCTTCCTCGTATTCGTCTTCACTCTCACTGCCTTCGCGTGCACGCGTTCTATCGTTCCCTTTCTTGATAGATATGAGACATCCTTGCTCTTTCAGCCGCTTTGTGAGCGCAGTGCTCGCCTTCATACCCGGAAAATCTTTGGCGTTATAGACAGTAAAGACATCACTCATGACTATGGCTGCCACTGGAGTTCTGTGGCCTGGAGATGACAATGGATCCAGCACCATGAAGCTGAACTGCAGCCGAAATGAGCCTGGTGTGCGGCATGATAGGTCAGGGAAACAGAAGAAACACCCGTACTCGTCGTTCTCGTCGTTACCCGCAAATGGCGATGATACGACGGTTCCCATCAACCTTCGTTGGGTACGGTAGTCTTCAGGCATGGACGATAGATCCTGGTCCCCTGCTTCATTCCAGATGGTACAATGCATGATCGAATAACTATGCGTAAGTCGGTTTTTGATTTCCTCCTCTGAGGCCGTGGGATCCTCGATACTCATCTGAATTATGGGCGGTGGATCAATGACTCGGCGGTCCCTCTCGCCGTAACCACACGATCTTGCAGCCACAGGTTGTTGGCGGATGCTGATACGATACGTCGAAGTCACTGCAGCAGATGTAGGTATCCTCTGGGGTGCTTTTTGGAGGGCCTTGGAGGATTGGGGTGTGACAGAACTCTGTTCATCGCTCAGTATCTCAGCTATTTTCATTCGCTGCTCGGGCGCGCGCGGCTCTGAATGAGGTGACCATGTCTGACGAATGGGACTACTTGTCTGGGATGAGGTGCCCACGTGAGTATGTTGAGATTGCGCGTCTTGGAAGTGCCTCATCGGCCGTGTCTCTACACAAGCTTGGTGTCGAAGCGGGGTCTCGCGGACCGATGCGAAATGGGACGACTGATGAGACGTTGGAGAGAACCTCTGATCTTGCGTGTACTGACAAGGCCGAGGATAGTCTGACAGATCTTCAGAACGATCACTGGTTGTTGAGGAATTGGCAGGTGAAAGCCGGGCTCTTGTATCGACTGATGCTCTGCTGGAAGAGCTAAATGTGGAGGCATGGCTCTCGGGACCCAGGTTCGGGAATTGCGCAGGCCTATGACCTGACATTGAAGCCACAGGCGGATATACGTCCCGATACAAGGGATGATTGTGAAATGCACGTTCCCGTCCAGTCGAAGTGGCCCGACTGTGGTGAGCGTCACTGACCAGACTCGATGGCGGTGGTAGACGTAGAGCTTGTGGGTTATGGTCTTGGGAATAATATGAAGCGTGTCTTGGAGCATACAGATCACTGCCCCACGAATCGAGAGGTCTTGTCATAGCGTCCACCATCGTATAAGGTGAAAGCAGCTTTGGCACCAACAATCAATACGAAAAAGGAGAAATAGGACCACGGACGGAGGGAGAAAGCCAGCCAACCAAAACAACTGCAACGCAATAGCAACGATGAGGTGGAGCCGGCTTATATGGAGGGATACGAGTATAGAACGATGACCTTTGAGGCGTAAAGAGGCCGAAGGCGCAAGGAAAATAATGTACAACAGAGCAGATAATGCTATTGGCGGCACCGGGCCCGTGGTCACCAAGCCGAGGGGCGATTTGCCAGAAGGCGTTGGACGGCAGCCAGAGATGGATGCCAGAATGCCAGAATGCGGCTGACACTAGACCGGTATGGCAGTAGACCTGGAGATGGGATCGCGGTGGCGGAGAGCGCCAGCGGCGGCAGCCTTGGAGCGGTCTGGGCGACTATTGTATCCGGTGTGACGACGGGCGCAACGACGAGCAGGTCAATCAATGACGGTCGTCGAGCGATGCAAGCGAATGAACGGTGAAAGGTCTGAAGGGTCGAACGCCAACGACTCCGATCCGGGTAGGGGGTGGACGCCTACATATCATAACTATCCATGCGTAGTATACTCTGGTATGGTATGCCCAGGTGGGCATGGATGGACCATGGACTCGATGGAGCAGAGTCGAGCCTCAAGGATCAACCATTGGAAGACGGGTTGCAGCCAGCCAGCCAGCAAGCCGGACAGACAAGACAAGACAGACAACTGACTGACTGACTGACTGACTGATAGACAGACAGACTGACTGACAGATAGACCAACAAAAAAAAAAGACACAACAGCCTAAGGGAGCAAGGGGCCGGGCTCTTCCTTGCCGCCCGCGTGTCGTTGTCGTTGCTATACCGTGTACCTGACGACTCCAGAGTGAAGCTGCCGCGGCTACTAGTATAGCGCAGTACTTGGAGCCGTGGGCTATAGGGAGCAGTGAGGTATGTAGACAGGAGGACGACAGCTCGGCGAGTGCAGATGAATATACACGTCCGTTTGATACACCGATCCAGCAAGCCGTGTGTGGGCGCAGGTACTGTTGACAAGCCGGGGTGTGCACATAGGTAAGATCTATCACTATACCAATACTCGAGCTGTACACTACCTACTAATAGTAGTAGTCTGCAGTATGTATCGAGTTGCATGCGTACATAGGTACGGAAGTACTGTCGATGGTGTACCTATATTCACTACATATATGTAATTTATAAACTCCCAACTTGCAACTTGAAGTAATAGAACCGAGGAGTACTGAATACCCTAAACAGGTACTACTAGCTGTAGAACGGCGCGAGGGCCGTCCCGCTCCCCTCGGACTGCTATAGGTACTTAAGTACTTAGCAAACACGTTTTTTTATTACCCAAGACACCTCCTATCATCACATTAAGCCGTCCAATCATGGGAAATAGGCGGTAATTCGACATGTATGAGACATGATGCATATGCTGTAGATAATACATATTGTGAGCACCTCCCATAAAGTGACAGCCCAGAACAACATTGGAACCAGCCAGCTAGACGAGCTAAAGTACGTACTCTAAGCTATGTACCTAGTGGGGGGAGGGGAGAAAGATTTAGCAATTCTTGTGAAGGGGTTGACGCTAGAGCCATCGGAATATAGAGCCTAGCGTGCAGCAGGTAGTTGGAGGTGGACCGCTGTACCTTACTTTTGGGAGTGTTGTAAAAGCCGCGCGATACCTACCTAGGTACATCTCCAATGTATAATAAGCATACGAGGCTGCAATAAGTCGCTTCAAGGGAATTAAGGCAGGTAGGTGTAAGTACTTAGACATGCAAGTATTTTCTTCACCTTCCCACTTCTTACTCTACCTACATAGGAAATATAGGCATTTATCTAGGCGTTGGAGATATTATGATGTCATCTGGATAATCCGCCTAAATGCTCGACGATAGGCGTAGTTGCTTTTTCCCAGCTCAGTCAGTAAGTAGGAGGAGGCAGAGACAATAGATACCACATGTGAGACATTCGGTGAGAAACCACTGGTGTACCGTATTACGTAGCTCCCAATCGATCAGGCGAGGTCTATTGGTCTGCTGTCCTGTAGTTGGCGTAGCGTTCGCAGTTATCCATCATCATGGTATTTTCCAAGTATGTGAGTGTGTGTAGTCAATGCCGGGGTACATACAGGTATCCAGGTCTGTACCGAAGGGGTCTAGTACCGAGTACCAATCTTTTTCCAAGCCGCATCAGCGAACACCAATCGTTCACATACGTGGATAACTTGGAAAATCAGCCACGCTTTGTCTCCTGTAGTTCAAACGGTAGCCATGTGCTATCAAAAACTTATTGAGTACCGACCCTCTACCTCAATTTACGCATACACTCTCCAATACAAGATACCGGTAAATGTGCGGCGAAACCCTCGGCTGCCAATTACTTTGCAACAATTTTGCCCCCGGCTCGTGGCATCGCGAGTGACGTTATCTGGCGCGAGAGAGTATCGCACATAGGGTATCGCGTATAGAGAGCGACGACAACGACCATCCACTCCTACGCACTGTAAGCTTCTATATCTACTCCAGTACCTTACGTTAATGAACACCAGTCGAGACACTGGCTCAGCATAAAATTCAGATTTAAGAGTTGCGTAGTTACTTGTAGTGGTAGTAGTGGTGTATGGATGCATGATACCTAAGTAGGTACTAAGTACCTAACTCACCTACCTCTCTACATGCGGAACGGTCTCTGGGGCGGTAATAGCCGACTGGAGGCTGGCGCCAAAATCACAGGGAACATATGGGTCTCGATCCAGAAAGGCGCCAGAAAAGTCAGGAACTAACCACAGAATACAGAGATAGCAGAGAAAACCGAGTAGTCGGGCCCCGTGCAGCGCAGTGTAGTGTTAGTGTTAGCGCGTGCAGGTGGTTAGGTTGTATACCTACACCCCCATCCTGGCATCCTCTTTCCTCCCGGCCCCCCAGTACCGTTCTCTAGTGCAGACTAGTACAGGTCGGTCCCTTTCTGGCCCCTCGTCATGGCCAAGTGTTTTCCCCTCCTCTCCGCCCTTCCATCCATCCAACCAATCCTCCGTCCGAGGATCCCTGTCTCGCCTCGCCTTAACCTCACAACCCTCGTCGCCCTTACTTCTTTGCTCCCGTGTCCTGGAGCCCGGGAATTCTGCCCTCGGCGCTGCAGCTTGTTGTTACTGCAGTAGTCTCTGCAGCAGACTGCGTGCACGACCTCCTGTACACCACTACACATAAACTACCTATGTAGTACACACCACTGGTCGACGGAGGGTAGGCGGCAAATGGAAAGCCGCCAGTTTCCGTGCGGGATAATGCATTCCAAAACCGTTGGATTTTACCATGTCCTTTTCCCCCTTTAGCTTCATTGCCTCAGACTCAAATATCCGTGCCGCCTCTGCTCTACCGCATCGGGATCGCGTCGCCCGCCACAATTTACCATTCTCACCGGCATCCTGGCATCCTGACATCCCGACATCCTGGCCAAGTCTTGGCCGTGGTGGATGTGTGCACAATGCCTCTCTCGAAGCAACCGCCCACTCAAGCATCAATGGTTGAAGTTATGACAGCAGTATTAAGTTGCGATCGACAACCCACTCTGTCTTGTCGTGGTTATTGTCAGTTCGATTCGGCAAGTTGGGCACATGGTATCAAAACAGGATAAATATCCCGTGCGCTTAACCGGCGGGCGCATGAGAAGGTGTGGACGAATGCCCCGGTGGCGTTGTGCTATGCCAAAGTCGCTTTCCTGCATAGCCTGCGTCGGATGACAGGATACACACTCATATCGCCGGGAACTTAGTACTTGGTGTATTGCGTGTGTGTGTGTTGTTCGAGAAACTTGCTCATCGTCATTTGTCAAAGCTTCAGACCAGACTTACAAGGCTGCCCAACTTCAACTGCATGACGCTTTTTTGCGGCCAGCCGATATACTGGCGGAGGGAGCACCAAATACTACGCACGCGGTAGTCCCAACTCCAAAATGCTCTCTGTTTATAGCTGTTAAGCCAAAAGCCTCTGGGAGACGTCACCGCTAGCACAGCTGCCGGCCGTATACGACCAACAGAAACCACTTTATGGCAGCCAATCCTGTAACGCTCACGCAAACCAAAGACCTCAACGCTGAGGTGCTGCCAGTATTGTATGTCAGATCGTACATCAAGGGCTTACTAACGTACACAAAGAGGGCATGTTTTGTATGAATCTTCACGGGCCTTCCTACAATGTACGCTTTGGGCACCGCATTTTCCATACTCCCACATGAGTTGGGTATTGTGGTACAATGTTCGCCGACAGTTGCATTCGCTAGCATCTCTTGCCGTCGTTGCATTTTCTGTGGGGTTTCATTACCCAGACATGGCAAAGGCAATAACTCTCCTCGGTGACCGACCGCTTACTACTAAGTCGAGGCTGGATAGCACGAATTTTTGACCGCAACGGTGTTAGGACCAATATCCAAGGCGCGTGAATGCCTTTGTGTGAAACGATCATCTGTATCGTGATGATAAGACACCTATCCCCGGCTACTGAAAGCCGGGAATCTGCAGACCTTTCGTGACCGTCTTGTCTCGCTGATATTGTCCTGGCATGGGTGTACAATGCCTCATGGCTGCCTTACGCTGTGTGTCAAGGGCTAGCTTGTTTGAAACCAAAGTGTTGTCGACTCCATGCAGCCAAAAAGCTCGTCAGACTCAACCAAAACGAAACACCTGGACTAGACGCAATCGAGGTCTAAGTTGGTCAAGCCCCATAACGAGCCAGGTGTCAAAGCTGCGAGGTGATTTCGGTAACAAGCGTTTAGGTGAAGTGCCTTGAAGCAATGTAACCCCAGCTTCCAAGTTGAATCCAGCACCCCGGAGAAAGTGCATAGAATCGGCCTTGGTTCCCCATTTACCGCCTTTCCGTCTAATAATGTTTCACTGAGGATCCACTCTAGCGCTATTAAGATACCGGGTTCATTTGGAAGTTCAAGGTATTGATATTCATTGCCCAGTAAAGTCTGTCCGTCTCGTTTAGGAGCCAAATCTCAAGAACAAACAAGCACATGGCAATTTTGTCATGCCATCTCCCGAAGGTAGCACCAAGGATCGCACATCATGGGTCAGTCACACTCAGGCGCTCGCAAGATGATGAGCGAGGATATACTACGGAACCGCCGGTTGAGATGTCAACCAACCATCGTAGATTGGCATTGGTCAAAGCGTCAACTAACCGTCTCGTTCTGATGTTTTGTGTGACCGCAGGGCTTTTTACTACGATGGAGTTATTAGTCACTTCTACAGGATGCCCTGACACAGAATATCGATCCTTCTTGGTGATTTGGTAAGGATTTATACCATGACAACGATCAACCCTGGATAGATCTTGCGCATCGGCCGGCATCATCTCGCATTCGCTGCGTCCCCAAACCTTACTGCTACTATATCTTTGCAGCCATGGGATACGCCGATATACCAGTATGGTCAGAGATGTTACCTCTGTCCTTGGGGGGGGGGGGGGGGGGGGGGGGGGGGGGGGGGGGGGGGGGGGGG
Organism: Xylaria sp. FL0933; assembly: GCA_022578765.1. NCBI lineage: Eukaryota > Fungi > Ascomycota > Sordariomycetes > Xylariales > Xylariaceae > Xylaria > Xylaria sp. FL0933. The sequence goes on from MU389759.1 coordinate 382,401, forward strand.
GGGGGGGGGGGGGGGGGGGGGGGGGGGGGGGGGGGGGGGCGGGGCCGCCGCG